>CM057156.1:21849074-21866400 GCA_029962745.1 Echinometra lucunter
TGAATGCAGTGTACACTTTTTGTTTTTCTACTCTTTCACTGATCATTTTGCATTGTTCTCAACCTTTACTAGCTTCTCCTAACACGCCCCTACTTAGCCACGACAGCTCATAAACAAGCTTTCACTCGACCGAGCCGTGTGTAGCACTTATTTTTCTTACGTGGAACTCAAACTGAAAAAAAAATCGAACATAAAGAAGTGACATCATAAAGCAATGACCAATCAGAGAGATACAAACGGAACCGTGCATCTTATTGGCAGAACATTCACCTGTACGTTACTCCCCTCTCCCGCCAATCAATGATGCATTGATTTTCTGCGGTCGTGAATTTTTATAGATAATTCAGCAGAAAAACTTTACTTTCAAAGAAAGAACGACTTTGATCATTACCAAAAGCTATTACAAACAAGCATCATTTTTGAAAGGAAAACAAAATCACGGGCGGAAACATATCAACCCTAAATGAGATAAATTGTTCATTTCTATCCATCACATAAAGTGCATGCATAATTGAAAGGGTATCTTATGATTAGATTTCTCTAGATTATCGCCGTCTGACGATCAGTGATGATATAAATTGCTGAATTCACAACCCAATTAGCTCATACTTTGGCAACATTTAATAGCAAACGCTTGTATTTCTTCCCTTTCGAGTATACGAATTGATAAACAAGGTTTCTGGTAGTTTGACAGTTTTCATCACTTTTCTGCATCATTTTCAAAGGGGAGTTTATACAGCCCATAAAACTTATTCCATCACTTGTTTTCTCTTGGAATAAGAAGGCAGACACAGAGATACATCTAAAGCATTTCGCCTCAGATTATAATCATCTCATCCTCGACCGATTTAACAAGACCTCAGTCACTATTTTAAAGATGAATTCATACGTCATCCTCATCGTAGTCTTTGCCGCCCTCATCGGCACGAACTTTGCAGAGTATGGGATAGAAGATTCAAACTTGATGGACGGTCTATTCAAAAGAGGTGGAGGTAAGGAACACAAGACATTTTATTGCTTGTTCACGTTTTAGTCAGTTAATATAATCGCTCTCTCTTTTATGAACACCCAAGTTTGGGATTCTGTCTAGAACAAAAAAATCACTCCATTTCCATTTCACTCATAAATCTGGCCCCTCAAAATGCCTGTCGGTCGAATAAGACGCTGTATTTTTTCCCTTGGAAGAAGGGGGGGGGGGGGAGAGAGAATATTTTCAATATTCAAGGAAATATTCAAGCGAGGCAGCGAAGCGACCGAGGGGTTGGGGTGGGAAGGGGATATCCCCCTCCCACACGGGTAGCTTTTGCATTTTTAGAATTGAAATTGAAATTGAAATATCTAGTGCACTCAGTCGGTTGAATTCTCGGGAAATTTTTTCAATGAAAAAAGGAAAACAAATAAATATCACTGATTAAATTATTTGAAAATCTAAAACCGATTATTAAGAAAGAAAGGGGAGATGAATTGCATGCCCCTTCCCACCCCGGTTACATATTTTACACAGTTCAAATGCAAAACGTTTCATTTCAGAAAGAGCGCAATACCAAATTTCACAGATGGAAATTATACAGAATTGCATTTGTTTTATCATGTTTATAGTCTCCGTTCAATTTTCAGTCCAGTTCTTTTAATATTTTACTTCGTATTTATTTTTTTTATTTCTCATTTTGTTATGTACATGCTATCCCCTTTTCATTCATTTATATCTATGATCACTTTCTATGTATTTTGACATTGTAGATATACTAGGTTGTCACTATTTTTTTCCAAATGGAAGAGGTATGTTTTTACATTCCCAAAATATAAAAAACTGACGAAAATTCTCTTCAGAAAGAGGGTCGAATAGTCACTCCCATAAGAAAAACAAAAACAAAAACAAACAAACAAAACAAAGTGCCCTTGACCAATTAGCAAGAAAGTTTTACATAAAAAAATCTTTCAAATCTTCTAGTTAAAAAGCCCCCTATAGGGGACTATAGCCCCTGTGGTCTGGGTTCATTTATTTTCATCAGTGGGCCAGAAATATACCTGGAATTATTTCGCGCTCCACTAAGTATTTCTTGCACATAGCGTAGGGGTTGGACTTCTCCAGATCAAATATCAGTCTTCCATTTCATCAGTTAGGTAAGACTAACAATTACTGCTCAAACAGTGTCTATGGGTTCCCGAATAGAATTTATGATTCTTTAAACTTTTTTCCTACTTATGTGTGTGTGAGGGAGGGGGGGGGGGGGGGGCGGTCATCTCGTCCATTCCATCCATATGCCTGCATACCATTGTACTTACATTTAATGGAGGTTGGACTATTTAAAAAATATACCATTATCGTTTGATACGCTATATTAAATAATTCTCATCCTATTTTTCCTATAGTATATATGTTTTCCAAAATCATACATAGAGCTACGTTATGGTAATTAACTGCGATGTAATTTTCGAGAAAGCGAAGCGAGCGAACAAAAATTTGGAAAAGAATATAATCATTCAGGATGAAATTGGACCCATTTATTTTATTTTTGTTCTCAATATTTTCTTATATTTTCTAATTGTCTATTTCATTTCGCGGGCCGCGTGCTGTAGTTAAAAATAGGGATCCTGGGGCGAGTCTATTGGCTTAAAAATTTGACTCCTTTAGATTGCTATGCTATACAATGCTTCTTAAAAAGTTTACAGTTGGAAAATTTCTCCTCACCTTATCATTTCGAAATCTTCTCAGGAAATTTCAATGTCTGTGATTTTCATACCTGGGACTTTTCTGGCAATCGACATCAAAGAAAGTAGGGAGGCCAATGTAATGCCTTATTTTGGTCTCCAAAACACACACAGAACTGTATCATATTGCATTTTAAGAGAATCATTTACAGTCCCATTTAACGCAAAGGCAACCTAAATGTAAGGAAGGGAGCCTGACTCCAAACAGGCCAGTCTCTAGATAACTTCATTTTATATCAGAAAATAATATTACACGCACATCGTTGTTCTTATAAACCAGACGTCCTGTATATTACGGGATCGTACATTACGCCCTATACTGTATTTGCTTGTAAAATTTCTTTCTTACCAGTTCCAAGTACTGAGTATCACATAAATATCTGAGATTTCATTTGGAATAAATCAGTAATGGCTTCAGGACCTATTTAATTTGTACCAAGTAAATTCACCATTAACACTGATTAATAATCAAGCAACTACCACCTCGAGGGACATTCGTACTCGCTTAGCGGAACGGGCGGAACGGAGGGGTGCGAGAAGAACGCATATTGTTTTCTATATCGTCTGTGCTCTGAACGTTTTAGTACCACTGCGTTTGCTCTTCATTTTGCTCGCTTGTTTCGCTCGCTCGAGGACTCTCGACTATCTTGCATTTTCCCCCTTGCCCTCTTACCCTCTGAAATCAAGATCCCCCATCGTCACCCCATTTCAGAATTCATCATCTTGTCGTCCTGATTCACAGTCATCTATATTCAGAATTTTCCTTGGTAAAATGTAGTATCCCGCCGGGAAATCTTGCATTTTTTTCGGCGCATAAAGTGAGAGAGAATTCCAGAGCACAAAATATTTTGTATTTTCTCTTTGTCTCCATCATGATTATTAGGTTGCAAAAATTGTCACAACAGTCCCTGTCCTCCATCATGCACTGGTAAGTCTTCCTAGATTCACATGGCTTACTTCGATTCATCGGGTGATCGCGTCGGGCCGTGTAATCGCGTAACCCGACCTTTCGGGAAAACAGCCCCCTTTATTTGCGAAAGGTCGGGTAAATCGGATGTTAAAAAATTGATTTATAGCTTGTGGTCATTGACATTAGACTAATCTTTTATGTGAACATTCGTGAGAAACCTACCTTCAATTGACGAAGTATCGGGTAAAAAATATTTAAATCCATTTCTTAAATCGCGTATGCGCATGCGAAACGTCTAATACTGCTTTCACACCAAGGTACGGTCGCTGCGAGCGGTCGCTGCGACCGATCGGACGTGCTTTCACACCTCCGTCAAAATTTGGTCAGGCCCAGAGCGATCGGTCGCTGTATAGCTGACCTAGCCGGAAGCGGAAGTAGAGATAGTGCGTAGGCATGTATGGGGGGTCGTTGCATTTCGATCGGTCGCTGAGTACGATGTGCTTTCACATCTAGCTTGCATCGGTCGCGATCGATCGCTGAAGTACCTCACCGACCGTACTCAGCGACCGATGAAATGCTTTCACACTATGATTTCATCGGTCGCAGCGACCGTACCTAGGTGTGAAAGCAGTATAAATCCTTTTCAATCATTGATATGGCCTATTCATCCTTTTATGATGCACGTAACTGTTAGATGATTCAATTTCATTATGATGATTAGGTTCCAATCTGTCGAAATTCAATCTATCGATTTAAAGAGAAAAAAATACAAGATCTACAGGCTGTTTGAAACGAATAGACTACGCTTGCATTATCAGATTATAGATGTAGGCCAGCTACCTATCTCTTTCATAACAGACTTTCATGGCAATGCCATTTTTTCTTCTTTAAAACCACTTATCATCGGGGGGGGGGGGGGGGGGTAATCACATGCGATAATAATGCGTGGGAAGACTTACACTAAAGAATTTATAAAGTGTTTGTTACGAGTTTGAGTTCAAAGATAAATTCCCCAAAGTCTGGGATGGAGAATAGAGTGGTTTTTCTGGTAAAAAGTAACGATCAGCGTTCTTGTGATTCTGTCGTGTGAAATTCATCTAAAGTAATCATTAATAAGTGCAGAGTTAAGTAAGTAGGAACGTAACAGTGTTACTGATATCCAGAAAGCCATTATGATGTTATACATGAACATATATTTGTAGCCCCGCCCCCCTTAAATCACGGATAGACCCATGGCCTTGTAGCTATCTTGATCTTGAACATGTTGAAAGGATAATGAACTTTGAAAATTTGATCAACCCAAAAACATTTATTGCAACTATCTCCTTTAAAAACTTTCTATACTCCATCATCTCCCATTCTCTGTCCCCTCTCTCTCTCTTTCTCTCTCTCTCTCTCTCTCCCACAGACACCCTCGAATTTTCATCAAATAATGATTTTTCATCTCTTTCTTCCTGTATCTGTCTCTATCTCTCTTTCCACCCTTTTCCATCTCTTTTGAGCACATGCTCTCCTTCCGGCACCCTGTTTGCTTATTTTTTCACCCCCCCCCCCATATTGATTTCATTGATATACATATCTATCCAATAAGAGGGGGCTTTTGTATTTTTATAGTTGTGCATGTCTCTGGCATGTCTACATGTATTACAGTTATATCCTTTCAAAGATTGGTATGATTTACATGATCATTTTCAAATTACATTTGCAGCCTAAAGTACATATGGATTTGCTATGTAATGATGACTTTTCTGCATGGTAATTACAAGTTCATTCTGATAAAAAGGACCAAGATCAGCCTTCATTCTTCGTTTACAAGTAGAATGTATTTTATATTAATCATAACAATTTTTCTAATCATATACTCTGTTCAGAACTTGCAACAAAATAAAAGTAGACTATAGAGTTTTACATCACTATCATTCACATGCTAGTAATTTGAATTACTCACAATGCACCAAGGCCAAATTGAATCCTTTTCTACTTTAAAATAATACTTGAATATGTACATAAATATTTAACCGAACTCTTAGTCAGATTCTGTGTCAGATTCTAGTCAGATTCTTTAGAAGTTATGAATAACATTCTTTATAAAACAACTGAAAACAGTGATTTTCTAACTTACACACCAATCAATCAATCCAAATTACAGTGTAAGCCTACATGTATGAATTTTCAAATCCTCTAATGAAACAATAATCTGCTGTAAGAGTTTCAAATAATCCACACACACACACACACACACACCTATGGGGGATCAGTTTCTAAAAATAAATACAATCATTTGTTTTGTAACTTTGTCCAATGACATTGTAAAAGATTTTGATGATAATCCAAAATTGAATTGTGGAGTAATTAGTCATGATTAACGAAATGGCGACAATTGTTAGAAAGCACTCTCAGATAATTCATCTTCAATAAGTTCAGGATTCATGTAACTCTACACCCAAATGAATCTAATTCCACAATTAAACTAAATTAAGGTTTGGATGGTAAGCATATCTTTATGCAGCCCCTCCCCCTGAAAATCTTAAACCTTTTTCATTCAAAATTTTCCCCAAATTCTACCCAAAGTGTGCACTACATCATTCAATTTGCAATCTGACCCACTTGATTAATGATCACTTCCTCCCTCGCTTGTGCCTTCAAACAATTACATGATCTTGCACCCATGCAACCCTCAACCCCAAGAAATTACATTTGTAACTTATGTAACATAATAGGTTAAGATATATATTGAACGATCTGGTGCAAATTTTTGGTGGAATTTTGGAAAATGTTCAGTAAAAAATATGCAAGTCTAAAAACTGCTGAGTTGGGCTACTGCTCCCCTCGCCCCTGCTGCACACAGGGCCAAGAGTATACCTCACTTGGTACGAGACAGATCTCCAAAGGAGGAGCCAATGCACTGAAGAGATGAAGCTTAACTCTTTCAGTCTGTTAATGAAAACAAGATAAGATTGAACGTTGACCTGAATTGTGACAAATACAAATCAGTTTAGTTTATCTTATTTCTCAGTTCTCAAAATACAAGTGATATTCATACAATAGAAATACATAGTTCACACATTCAGTGGCGGCACCAGGATTGTTAAAGTGGGGGGGGGGGGCAAATGGAGGGCAAAAGAAAATGTTGGGGGGGCAGGGGCAGTCAATTTTTTTTTTGCGTGTATGGAAAAATCGAGCGTGAAGCAAGAGTTTTAGTCACCAGCGTAAATCCACTTTGAGGAGTGGGGGGATAATTGAATTTTTGACTATTTTTTTTCCTCTTACACAAATTTTGATATCAATTTTGCGAGCGAGCGAACAAAAAATAACCGCTTTTTTTGTTTTTAATCGCATTTTCGAATAAATATTCTGAAATATGATGAGCGAGCGAAGCGAGCGAGCGAGCCAAAAATGGCTACTTTTCTTGTTTTTAATCGCATTTTAGAAAGGAAATTTAAAAATATGATGAGCGAGCGACCCAAAAATAACCACTTTTTTGGTTTTCAATCAAAGTTTTGAAGAGCGGAAAATGGTATTTTAGAGCACTTCACAGCTTGAATATGATGCTTATGACAACATCTACTTATTTACAAATTACTGTATAATTTTTCTTTTCAGTCCTCAAAATTTCTGGGGGGCAACTGGGGGGGGGGGGGCAAGGCTTCTGAGTGGGGGGGGGGGCAAATGCCCCCCATGCCCCCCCCCCTTGGTGCCGCCACTGCACACATTGTAAAATTCATGTCTCAGCTTAAAATTTGATGATAAAAAAATACAAACAAAAGTTGAAAATGAAATGAGAGGAAATCAGAAAACAAAAAATAGCTTCTGCTTGTACAGCAAAACTGGACAAGTAAAACTTAACAAGTATTTGGCTTTTAATAATTAACATTCCCTTAAAATCTTATTGCAAATAAAGAAGGAAATTTCTTAATGCAGTGTATTTGTGTGAGCAAGAAATGTTTGCAAGATATTTTGATCCTGGAGCCTATTTCAATTCAAGGAAACTTGACTGATAATATTTTCAAAGGAACAACAAAAAAAAAACAACAAAAAACAACTCAGTCCATTGGAGATGATTACCCCCCCCCCCCACCCCAAAGCCTCATTTCCAAGTTGAGACAGTTATAAATAGAAAATTTACACAGAAATTCCAGAATGAGTGTATTTGCAACCAAGGCCAATGGCCTTGTAAAAATGTTAAACCCTGGCTGAAATTTGACATGTTGATAGCCACCTGACCAAATTCATGCAGAATTCCCTTACTTTCCATAACTAATTCATTCCTTGCAGAAATTTTCTTCATTCTCAGTCAACAAGCAATCTTCACCTACATCGCCAACATTATTGATGTGGATGCAGACATAAATGCAGCCTCAAGTTTCAACCTAGATATCTGATGAACAAAGTCAAAACAGATAATGAATGGGGTGCTCAGAGCTACCTCTCAACAAAGAAAATAATTGTTATTGGAGTCTATACTCTGTATCTACAATCAGGGAGTAGAAGCATGATTAAATCATACCCCCTCTCATCATGCTTGCTTATCAGTCTCCTCGGAATCTGAGCTAAACTGTAAGTTTTATACAGTCATAGACCCTCCCCCCCCAAAAAAAAAAGGTGGGGGGGGGCACCCCCATACCCCGGCGCGGCGGCAACCCGAATCGAACGCTACTCGTTCGGGCTGCCGCAGCAAGCCCCAGCGCCGCAGCCTGCCTTGCTTCACACAGCTCCATCAAATGTAACTAGGAATTCGTCAACACACAAACACTCTGCAGCAGGTGGGATATTAAACGTTCAACCTCACCATAAACTGATTTGCAATTCATTTACAATCATCGGCAATCCGCCCGAAAGTCTGGGCAAGATGTTGCGTGGTGACAGGGTGCTTAGCACAATGCAGCGGTAACAGACATGCCGACGATGAAAAAAATCACAAAGTCCGCGAGTATTTTGCACATAATTTCATGACATACAACTCAGGACAGTTCTCTGAAAATGTAAAGAAATTAATACAGATTCGCCACAATGTTAGAACCTATTACGAATAAATTCCATTTTTTTGACATTTTAGCGAAATTTAAATTGTACTCACCTCTTAACTTTTCCTAAAAATCCTGATTCTGTGTGGTAGACTGCTAACTTTCATTCAAGCCGTTTTTATTGTATTTATTTGTACGCCAATGGACGCGACCATTCGTATTTTTTGCATCGGGTAAATTTCACTCTTTGAATCCAACCGATTGTAGATTTAAAGCGCATATTTCTCAAATGGTAGACCCTACCTTTCGCAAATCAAGTGGGCTGTTTTCACGAAATATCGGGTTACGCGATTACACGGCCCGACGCGATTACCCGATGGTTTGAAATAAGCCGATTCACATGCCTGTCTAGCTTTGCATGCGGGAGGCGTGGTGCGTGATAATTTCTGTCAGTGATATGTCAATGTTTAGAAGAGGGAAGTAGGGTTCTTATAATTGGGTTTTAGAGACGTGTATCATTCAGATATGATATTTACGCCGGGGACCGACCGTTCTCACCATTGTTCTGTTGATATTTGAATACCGCCGGACTAATACAGAGGATCTTCTATCAATGACTTTTTTTGATCTGGCGGGGGGGGGGGGGGGGGGGGTTGATGGATCTTTTATTATGTCTATTTCATATCATCTTGTTCAATTTGCTGTCTTTTTGGGATCTTCAACTTCTTTGTTGATTCTCATGCCTCATGAATTTGAGCAAGTATTGTTATTATTGTATAAAAAATGTTGTGTGGTTTTCATTTTATCTCTTCGTAGTTCCTGTTGCCTTTTGTTTGGTGTAATTTGTTAATATATAGTTGCGATTAATCATTGTTTGAAATATTGCACAATCTTTTGGTTACTTTGTATACTTTGTATGTTTGTGTCTTGGTTTTCTTTCTTTTTTCTCATATACAGTTTAAATTTTACGTATTTGTTATTTTGTATGTATTTTGTATATGAGCTAGGCTCTGTAAAAGACATTTTCTTTTATGTTTATTTTTATACTAAACATGTTATAGCCGACCCTATGTAAAGATTCGAATTAAGAATAAAGATCTTTTTTTAAAAAAGTTACAAACAATGATAGGAGGTTAACATTGCCCCCGTCTCACGATATACCCACAATGAAAAAAAATACTTCCCGTATTTTTCCTTTCCCCTCCTGCCGTCCCCACCAACATAGTGTAGTTTTAATGATTTTTTTTATATTGGCTGGCATATGTTCAAATGTCCCCACTATATACTACGTGGGGTTTTTTTTAATGAAGACCAAAAAGAAAAAAGGAAAAAAAAGGGGGAAAAAAAAAGAGAAAGAAAAAAGGAAGAAAGAAAAAAAAAAGAAAGAGAGGAAGAAGAAGAAGAAAAAGAAGAAAAAGAATTAGAATTAGAAGAAGAAGAATTAGAAGAAGAAGAAGAAGAAGAAGAAGAAGAAGAAGAAGAAGAAGAAGAAGAAGAAGAAGAAGAAGAAGAAGAAGAAGAAGGAGAAGGAGAAGAAGATCGATGGCTAGCTTTGCATGTAGGAGGCGTGGTACGTGTAAATTTATATCACTGATTATGATATGTCAATGTTTAGAAGAGGGAAGTATAGGGTTTTTATGATTGGGTTTTACAGACGTGTATCATTCAGATATGATATTTACGCCGGGGACCGACCGTTCTCACCATTGTTCTGTTGATATTTGAATACCGCCGGACTAATACAGGGGATCTTCTATCAATGACTTTTTTTATCTGGCGGGGGGGGGGGGGGGGAGGGATCTTTTATTATGTCTATTTCATATCATCTTGTTCAATTTCCAGTCTTACATAGGGTTCTTCAACTTCTATGTTGATTCTCATGCCTCATAGATTTGAGCATGTGTTATTATTATTGTTGAAAATGTTGTCTTTCGTGTGGTGTTCATTATATCTATTCGCAATTCCTGTTGTCTTTTGTTTGATGTAATTTTGTCAATAATCATCGTTTACAATGTTGCATAATCTTTCGGGTATTTCGTTTAATTTGTTTGTTCGCTTGTTTGTTCTCTTTCTTTCTTGCTTTTTCTCTTATACAGTTTTAATTTAAAGTATCTGTATGTATTTTGTATAATCAGGGCTCTGTAATAGACCAGTTTGTTTTATGTGTATTTTTATACTGAACAGACCACCCTGTATAAAGATTGAAATAAGAATAGAGATTTTTTTTTTTAAAGTTACAAACATTGATAGGAGGTTAACATTGCCCCCGTCTCAGAGGAATTGGAGGGCTGTAGTATACATGTATACCCACGATGAAAAAAAATACTTCCCGTATTTTTCCCTTTCCCACTCCTGCCGTCCCCGCCACCATCATGACCATAGTGTAATTTTTTTAATGATTTTTTTATATTGGCCGGCATATGTTCAAATGTCCCCACTCGGTGTTTTTTTTAATGAAAACCAAAAAGAAAACGGAAAAAAGGAAAAAGGAAAGAAAAAGAAAAAAGGGAAGAAAAAAGAAGAAAGAGAGGAAGAAGAAGAAGAAGAAGAAGAAGAAGAAGAAGAAGAAGAAGAAGAAGAAGAAGAAGAAGAAGATCGGTGGGAATATTATTGCATTTTTTTAAATACCATTTTGGGGGTCTAGTGTATGGACAGCTATTCTGCAGAATAAATTCATCTCTTTTATATTTTACATTTAGGAAACATTATGAAAAGAGGACCAATTCCAAACGTAGAAGCTTTTGACGGAGTTCCTCAGCTAGAGGTAAAATTTGAATTCATCTCAAATAAGACACCAATTTCAAGACAAAATATTCATAACTCGTTTATTGAAACATAATTGATTCTTTGGAATGATAAGGGTATTGTCATTTTTAAAAATATGAATTGCTTTTTTTGTATTCTACTGAACTTCATTTACAAAAATCAGTATTCTATATTTTTAAACATAAAGAATATTAATTTGCATTTGCAACAGCTCACACACAGTGTAGTTTTTATGTTTGAGAATAGCAAAAGGATGAATCATTTCTTTGTTGTCTTTTTTTAACTTCAGGTACATGTACATAATGTATCATATTATGAACAAGAGCACCAAGAATAAAGTCACTTTTTATGTTTGAGAATAGCAAAAGGATGAATCATTTCTTTGTTGTCTTTTTTTAACTTCAGGTACATGTACATAATGTATCATATTATGAACAAGAGCACCAAGAATAAAGTCACTTTGGGGTATAATACGATTGAGCAATTTTGTTTATTGCCTTTTAACTGTTCAAAATCTTGAAAATGATATGTTTTGTCATTATTGCTCGCGTTTGATTTCAGGTTGATACAGTAAAATGGGTAAAGAGGGAAAGAAAGATAGAAGGAGAGAGAGAGAGAGAGAGAGAGAGAGGATGGATACAGAAAGAAAAAAAAATGAAGAGATAGTTAGGAAGGTGGATATTGGGATTCAATGAATACGGGAGGATATACACATATATACCTATATATATATATATACACACACACACACACACACATATATATATATATATATATATATATATATATATATATATATATATGTATGTATGTATATATATATATGGAGATAGGTTGCATGAGGTATTACTGCTACCTTTTCTACTAGTGATAATATGAGAAACAGAGAAAGAAGCAAATTGATACCCTGATTTAAAAAAAAAATTATATGTATGTATAGTACAAACTCCTGACGAAAATTTGAGTAGAGAAAATATAATTGGCCGCAGTGCATTGTAAACGCATTTGTTTGAGCCAATACGTTAAACCATATAGAATGACATGAATAATGAGAATGATGATGATAACAACATCAACAACAACAACAATAGTGATAATAATAATAATAATAATAATAATAATAATAATAATAATAATAATAATAATATAATAATAATAACCGCAATAATGATAATGATATCAACGATCAATGATTTCAACGGCTCGTTTCTTGCTCTTTAGGTTGTACCTCAGGCAAGTGCCAAATGCGCCTTAGACAACCTTTACCACAGTTTGTCCAAAGAAGATCGGAAGAAGATCATTGGGGTGAGTATATGAACATGTCTATAGAACCCACAAAGTTTAGTTTCTTGTTCTTGTTGTTAAGATCACACTTAAATCTCGCATAGTCCAACCTAGTGTAAGTCAGATGCACCTTGCCTAGCCACTAGTAAATCTATGTCACGAAGTCGCTCTTTGGGTAAAAGGTTACGCATGATTTTGTACTTACGCGTGGTACTTATACTTTGACATGATTTTGGCACTTATGCATGATCAAAGTGAAATCTTTGTCAGTTTGTGAAACACTCAAAGTTCTTTATCTGTTTATTGCGTTCCCTGACACATGCCTAATTACATGTTACAAAGGTTTGGTGGATCAGACCCCCTCTTACCTGGAACGGACTGGCTATGGTGGAGTTTTGGGAGTTTCCCCCACGGGCCAGTTAATGTTTTATTCCGATAGGGCCGGTTTGTTTCCAAAGAGAGAGCCACTCAACGACAAGAAGAAGAAAGGACCGGTCATGAAAACAGGAACAAAGAGGAAAAGAAAATGAAAACAAAATATAACAAGAAAATAATAAGCTAATAAATCAAAACCAAATAAAGGGGGTAAAAAGAATATTAAGAATAGAACAATTGCCATACAACGGTGGAGACACTCTGAATGGTCTGCATGGTCAGAGGGTAGGCTAATCACATTATTTTGAGGAAGAAAAAATCTTCTGCAGAACGCGGTCATTCGCCCTGAAAAGATAATTTCCTTTTGTAACGCATCCTTTCATAATTACGTTAATGTGTATTGGTACCCCTCTCCTAATTAATAAAGGATTTATTCATGATAAGAAACATAAATAGAAGGTATATGGAACTGTTAATTTAGTGCACTTTACGTGTGATAGAAGCAAATATTCATCGTTGTACATACTCTCGATTAAATGATTTGCTATATCAGTTATCTTATAACATCAGCAATGTGTTAATTGCAATCTGGTAATATGCCCATACTACTGCATTATGCAACATAAAAAAATGGATTGGAATGGACACCTTTTACATTGTTTGATCAATTTTCAGTTATTGTGGTTATCAAAGGTTCAAATAATTCCTCATGAGAGGGAACATACTATATGGACAAGGTGGAGATTACAGGGGCCGCTGAGCTGGGGGGGGGGGGGGGGCTTCAGCCCCCACTTTTTTTAGTAGACACGTTGATCTCTATACAATAATGCGGCAACGATTATGCTTAACATGCACAGCCCCCCCCCCTCCCGCTTTCAAAAACGGTCCGCGGCTCCTGGAGGAGAAGGGGGAGGGGCAGATGCACCAGTGTATTTAGGATTGGGGCAGAATGGGTCGTGGATGTCCGACAATTTTGTTTTCACTTTTCCTCCCGCTGTCTGCACTTTCCAATGGTATCTTACCCAACATAACAGCAACAACGACGACATCTTCGTCACGAACAACAACAACAACACGATATCAGCTTTCCAATGAACTAATCTCCATCGAGCATTTATGACCAAGAAGGATCGGGTTTTTTTTTTGTTTTTTGTTTTTTGGTTTTTTTTGACGTGAAATAATGTGACAGTTATTACAAATTCGTTTATCTCTTATGCTACCGTTGTACAGTGTCCTGAAGTGGTTTTTAATTATCTTCTTTATCTTCTCCATTTTCAACAGACTTTCGTCGATTTACTGTGAAAGGTCGCTAGTCAACTGTGCTGCTTTGGCCTTCTTCAACAAACCACCTTAATAATGCCTTCTTCATCCTTTACATTTTATTCAGTTCCTCGTTACCAGTTTTTGCCATTCATCAGAGAAGACTTGGTACTTTTGATAGGTAAATACTAGAAGAAAAAACAGAGAATAATTCAACCAATCTTTTATTCAATTATTTCAATTGTGTAACATATTCTGAGTTCAAAACTTATACTACTAGAATAGCATCTCTAACTAAAAAATAGACTCGGTTGAGTCGGTTCCCATTTAAAGGAAAAAAAACCCCTCAAATCAAGTAGTTATCAAATTAAAGCTAAGACAGAACAAAATAAATCAGCGAAAATTTGAGCTAAATCGGACTTGAGAAAACAAAGTTATGCCCATATGAATTTTCCTGTTTTTGACACTGCCATAGCTATTCGTGATCAAATTTGTGGACAACTCTCATTATGTTTTGTACTCGGAATTTCACATATTCTTTATTTTCTTGAAGAACATATGTTTTCATTGCCCTTATCCCAAAATGCGATGTGGAGAAAACACTCCTACATTACATGTCTATCCAGTTTGGCTTACGAAAATGAACAGATCTTGACAATGTTTTAGTATATGTGAACAGTCCTTTTCCTCTTCATTCTGTTTTTCTTGAAAATAAAATGTCAGAATTGTCCACAAAATGATGTCATCAGTAGCTACGGCACAAAAAAAAAAAAAAAAAAAAAAATGTCATATAGAAAATTTCATGCAACCACACCTTCCTTATTCAGTGTCCGATTTCGTTGAATCTGTTTAATCGGTCTTATAACTTTGGATTGAAAACTGACTTGAGGGTTTAGGCTAATTCCTTTAATGCTCCTGGTATCCGAATATGAAAATGTAGCTAATGAATGATATAATACTCTTTGAAGAATAGTTATTTCAACGTGAACTATATTATTGTGTTGTAAGGCATTGTAAGGATGAAATAATCCATTCTGGAAAAGAGCTTCAAAACAAATTACAGTTTCTCTTGTCCTCCTAGCTTTCAAAAAAAAAAAAAAAAAAAAAAAAAGAAAGAAAAAAAATGTAAATACTTTTACCTTTCATCGTGTTATTTTTTTGTTTAACAAAGTACTTTATTCTTTGAAGAGTGTGGTATCGGACTAGAGCGTATTATTTCCTTCTACATTTCTAAGAAAAGACCACCAGTAGCTATTTCACTTACCTGGCATTTGAAAAAAAAAAGAAATTTCAGAAATAGTTACGAATCAATAAAAAAAGTATCTTATATTCAATTTATACTGAATACTCCACGGGACTTCTATGGGTTTCCATGCATAAGGGCATTTTTTTTGGTATGCATTTTGACACACTTTGCACAAGTTGGACATCGTCGACTCGGACGTTTGTTATCTAAGTGACGAAACTTATGATCTTGGTTTGCAATAAATGTGGTTAAACTTATGAATGTCCTTACTAATCTTTATACAAAATAGTTTTATTCCCCCTGTCATTAATTGTTATTGGTTTCTTATCGTAGTTGGTTTATGTTAGTACAGATTGCACAAGAAAATAAATACAATTCAAAACAGAGCTAAGTAAAAACGACTGGTTTAAAAGCAGTGTGCTGAAATATTAAAAACGAGGTTTCACATTCATACCATAATGTGCATGTATAATAGAATTATGAAGAATATTAGCTAATTAGCTTAAAATCACGATTATCTGAGATTATTCCCGGTGATTATAGAAAGCTTTCGATAAATTTATATGGAGTCCTCAAAACATGGAGGGACGCCGAGAGATAAAAGGCAACTTTTTCACTTTGACCTAGGTGGCCAAAGTGAAAAAGAAAAAAAGAAAGAAAGAGAGACCACCAGTCCCGTGGAGGCATTCCAAATTTGCAGACATTGTTTCACATAATTGAGAAAAGTAATATTTTAGGAAGCGATATGAAAATACATGTATATATGATTTTCTATAAGGTATTGATTGAATGAATACAGTAAAGAATGTTATAAAACAAAATAGCAATAATATCGACTTGAACGGATAACCGTTTTGCTCTGAAAGAAAATTAAATATCTAAAACTACATTTACAGTTTTGTGTTGCTAAAATCGATTTAAAGTCCTATATTTACTGTCATCTAAAATAAAAATGAATTTCCAGTTTATGATGTCGTTGGAAATACCATAATTATGTACAAGCTCATTGGGCGGGACTACGAGGACCTGTCATCCAAAATGATAAATAAAGATGAATTATCTATTATGTCGCTGGAATATAATTTCTGTAAGCATGGCATGTACTCGCTTCTTCGAAAAATGATCAAGGAGAACCTTTCATCCAAAATGATAAATAAAGATGATTATTCAGCAGCTTTTCACGTCGTTGGATCATAATTTCTTTAGGCATGGTAGGTACTCGACTGTTAGAAGGAGGGGCATGGAAACAAGAAGCTCCTCCAGACAGATTTCTGGGTTTGAGAGAGGAAAGAAAGAGGTGGTAAAAAGAAGAGCTAAATGAGCTGGGGATAGTGAGATGAAAGGGAGTGTGGGGTGGGGAGAGAGAGATAGAGATAGATAACGATGGAGGTGGAAAAGGAAGAGCTGAAGGAGCTGGGGATGGGGAGATAAGAGGGCTAGGGGAGGAGAGATGGATAGAGAGAGAGAGAGAGAGATAACAATGGACGCAGGAAAAAGAAGAGCTGAAAGATCCGGGGACAGTGAGAAGAGAGGAGGAAAGTAAGAAAGAGAGATAACGATGGAGGTGAAAAGAAGAGCTGAAAGAGCTGGGGATAGTGAGATGAGGGCGGGAAGAGAGATGGAGAGAGAGAAAGCTAACGAAGAACGTAGAAAAAAGAAGAGAAAAATAGAGAAGGGCTGAAAGATGCACTGACAATGAGAAGAGAGGGAGAAAGTAAGAAAGAGAGATAACGATGGAGGTGAAAAAAAGAATCGAAAGAGCTGGGGATAGTGAGATGAGAGAGGGGAAGAGAGATGGAGAGAGAGAGA
>CM057156.1:21866900-21912726 GCA_029962745.1 Echinometra lucunter
CCCCCCGCAATCATTGTCAGATTCGTTAGAATGATTGACCGTGATCGTTTGTTGTATGGATTTGAGCGTCGACCACGTCAGCACTCATCGACGTCTACCCCAGCCGCCTAACATGCAGCCTCAATCTTCCACTTACAGTAAAGTTACCATACGCACCGATTTGCCCCCAAAATGAAAAAGGAGAGAGGAAGATGGCCTCCATCGCGTATTCACTACGAAAAAATGATCATGTAGCTACAAGAATCAAAATTGTAGGATCGAAGTGATTCTTCAAACAAGCAAATTCTCGAGGAGTGCTGGGGCAACCCGTGAGAGCTGGTCTGCTTGGCCGATCCCAAGTAGCGAAAAGTAGTGATGGTTACAAATTCCAAAGAAATTTCGGAAGCAACGTGAAGCAAATAGCTAGCTCTTGATAAGAAACCAAGGAAAGAAAATACAAGAATGAAATATGAAGTACGGTGAAAAGAATGAAAAGATTGTATTCATGCTGATAAAACATCGGTACATGAGATGAGACAGTGGTCAATGCGATGGAATCATACATCTTTGAAGAAAATGTCCCTTTTGGGGAATGTTTGTTTGTTATTTTCTGAAGATATTGGTATGATGAAATCAGCAAAATAGTAACAGGAAATATCATGTATTTTTTAATATGGTGTGTTTATAAATGTATAATTAAGACTACAAAGTTTGCAGCTTATGAAAGTATGAAATTTCCTTTTTTATTGAAAGAAGGTAATGGAAGAAAGAAGCAAGGTGAAGCTGCTTGTCACTATTCTTTCCCTTTTCTTTTTAGGACTGCATTAAGGAATGTGGTTTTTTCCAGATCTGGTTGCAACTAAAGTTGAAACAAATAAGCAATAAGCATTTAACTGCTAGTCATTAGAAAGAAATGAGAAATGAATGCATTTAAATGAAATGAAACTATGACAGGAGTGACAGGACAGGAGTGCCTTTGTAATGAAAGTACTTAGTTTTCCCCCTTCTTTTCTTTTATGATGAAAAACTTTGAAAGATGTGTAATATGATTGATTTGTGTATTTATAGTTGCAACATATAATAAGCATCTTATAAGAGGTCATTAGAAGGAAATGATGGAAAATGATGAAATCGTAGAATGCAAGGTAACAGAATCAAAAGATTTTTTTTTTCAGATTGAAAGTGCCTTTTCACTTTTCTATTTGTTCGTGTTTTTTTTTTTTTTGAAGAGCATTGAAAGGGTGAAAAAATGGGAAAAAAAAGGAGAAAAAATGAAAAATGGGCATCGAATTAATTCTGAAACATATAATAAGTGCTTGGCAACAAGTTAATTATCAGAAGGAAGTGATAGTGTAATAAAGAAGAAATGAATGTGTTGAAACAGAATAAGAAGTTATTATTTTCAAACTCAAAGTCCTATACTTTTGTATTACTTGCATTTTAATGAACAATATTGTAGAATGTCTATTCAAATGTGACTTACAGTAAACATGCTGCTGCAAATAAGTGATCGACAGCAAGTATTTTAAAATGAAGTGATGGAAAGATTGAGAAGAAGAAAGGGATAAATGAAATGAAACAAAATGATAATACATTTATATAGAGTTCTCAAACGGAAAACCTTTCACTTTTCTGTTTGCTACAGCGATAATCAATAGCTGTAAAAGTGTTGTAAAAGGTTGAATTGAGTGTTTTAAGTTTTTTTAAGCAAAAAATCATTCAACTGGAAGGATATTATATAGAAATAAATGATGGAACGATGGAGGAAGGATGAGTTAGAATGAAATAATGAAAAGATTCTTTCACACTTCTCTTGTAGGTTTTCTGTTTTCACTCTTTTATCGAAAAATGTGAAAGATGTTTGAAATGATTAAGATATTTAAGCTTAAGAAAGGATTTTTATAAATCTGACAGCAGATCATTAGTAGAGAATTATGGAAATTGAGGAATGGATGGAAGAAATGAAATACGTGACAAGAGACTTTATTTTAATTTTGAAAGTGCTTCTTCATTTTCTGTTGACATGTTTTTATGATAACAGTGGTGAACAGTTTAGAAGGAATAGCTGATTTAGTCTTAAAAAACGAATCCATCAACTACAAGTGTTTGATATCAACTCATTTCTATAAACGAATGATGAAAAGTTAGAGAAAGGGTTGAATTGATTGAAATACATGAGTATCATTCTTAAAACTGAAAAATTTGGTGTTTTTTTTTCACTTTTATCTCGCTGTTTTCTTGTTTTCTTCTTTTGATACAGCTAAACTGTATATCGTGTACAAAAGGTTGACTTGGGTACAGTGTATCAAACACCTGCAGTAAATATCATATGAATGTTGATAGCAAGTGTTTAAGAAGGAGGTGGTGAAGGAAAGGTGAAATGAAATGAAATGAAACAGAAGAAGAATACATTTAGATTTTTCAAATGGATAGTCTTTCACTTTTCTTATGCTTTTTTCAGATCAATAACTCTAAAAATGTGTAGATTTTTGAATAGGGTAATAAAAAATTGAAGCAAATATTAAACACTCAGTTGCAAGTATTTAGAAAGAAATGTTTGAAAGATGAAGAAAGGATGTGATGGAAATTAAGCAATGATAAGAGATTCTTTCAATTGAAACTCCCTTTCTGGTAGTTTGTTGAGGATATGTAAAACTGAAGCAAATAATCAAAGCCTCGGATAGCAAGTTTTAGAAACAATTTTTTTTTTCTTTGAGATTTAGGAAATGATGGAATGAGATTAAACAAGGGGAGAAGGGATTTTCTAAGTTTGAAAGTGTTTCCTCACTTTTCTGTTTGCTTGTTTTAATAATTTGATCAACTGTTGTAAATGGGTTAGTAAAATATGATTAAGTTGGTCATCAATAGTGATTTTGAAACAAATAATAATAAGTGTTTGATAGCAAATCATTATTAGAAGGAAATGATGGAAAGATAAAGAAATGACGGAATTAATAAAAACAGAATGAGAAGACGTAATTCGAACTGAAAGTCCCTTCACTTTTCTTTCGCTCGTATTTTAATGTATTAGTTTTAAACATAGTATTAAAATGTTTACCTAGGTAGCCTACATACAGTGTATTTAAAAAAAAAAATTGTAGACTTAAAATAGAGTTTTGAGAGCAAGTATTTAAGAAGGAAGTGATGGAAAGATGAAGATGAAGAAAGGGTGATATGAAATGGATATGAAGAGAATGTTTAGATTTTACAAACGGATAATTCCTCTTTTCTTTTAGTTTCATTGATATCTGTAAAAGGAGTTCAAAATGGCCGATTTGGTTTTTTTTTTTTTTAAGTTCGAAGCAAACAAAGTTATTGGAAAGAATTAGAAGAGTCTTTCAGATTGAAAGTCCACTTTACTTTGTTCTACTTTGGTTTCCAATGATGGGCAACTATATGTTAAATTAGTGTAAGTACAGTGCTAATATTTTGAGACGTGTAATTTTAATATTATCGTTTGCATGTCTTTAAATTTTTATGTTTTGTTACGACTGATATCTCTGCTTTTAAGGGAATTTTTTTTATACATTTTCTCCCTTACATTAGCTGTTGTTGCATTATCATGAAAGAAAGTTCTTGCATGTATATAAGGTTATTTGAAAATACTGCTGACGTATGTAATTAGATTCAACAGGTGCAAGGTCCGGGAAATTATTTTATTTGTAGGTTTTTCATGCATCTGATTAGAATATAAAATGGAATATTGGAATGTAGTTTCCCGGGGTTTTTTTTTTCTTCTCTATGAATTTCACCAAGGTGCAACTACAATGTATAGAGTAAAGTTGAAAATGCTTGGAGATAAAAGATTTCATTCTTTTTTATAGGATTGTCTTTGCAAGCACTAATGTGATTTGCAAGCACTGTTACTTTTTGGTTCGTAAAGGTTTATTATGTTTCGTTTGGAAGATATTTCCTAATGAATTTGTTTATCAAATAGAAGGGAGCTCTCTCAATGTTTAGGCTATTATTAGGTATGTGTGTTATTGACATGGATGTGTACGTTTCGATTGATAGTGTAATTGTGTTGCTATTGGCATACATTTTGTGTTGGGTGAATGCGCGTGTCTGGTATGAATGGGTGTGTCTTTTCTGTGGTGTAGTGAAAGTGAGTGATTGTTTGGAGCGTAGTGATGCCTGTTCACATTTAGATCTCTCACTTGGTCAGTTTCATTTGCATATTTTTCGGGATAGGGAGTTGATACTTCGGTAGCAGATCATATTTAACTTTATTAACTTTAAATGTCAGAGGGTTAAGAGATAGAATTAAAAGGAAAAACATTTTTGAATTTTGCAGAGATAAAGGCAGTAACATAGTATTTTTACAGGAAACATATAGTACGGTAGACATGGTAGAGGTGGAAGAAAAATGGAAGTCAGAGTGGAATGGTCAGTTATTGTTTAGTCATGGAACAAATCATAGTAAAGGTGTTTTAGTTTTGATTTCTCCAAATTTGAATATGAAAATGAAAGATGTGAGTATTGGTGAAAATGGAAGGTTTATAATAATGAAATTAGAATATCAACAATCTACCTTTTTACTAGTAAATTGCTATTTTCCTACCAGGGATAAAGAAAAGATGCAAGTGGAATTTTTAGAGGAATTGGAAAATTGTATTTCAAAGTTTTACAGCTCTGGAGATACAATTATTTTAGGTGGAGATTTTAATATGATAATGAATGGGGAATTGGATTATATGGGGCCTCGAAAGTTTATTAGAAATAGATTTAATGAAAAGTTTGAAGACCTTCTGGATAGATTATTTTTAGTAGATATATGGAGAAAGAAGAATCCAGCTAAAAAACAATTTACATTTAGACAAAAGTGGCCTGTTGTTCAAAGTCGGTTGGATTATTGGTTTGTTTCCTCTGCATTACAGGATTCTGTTAACTGTTGTGATATTTTGACATCGATTACACCCGATCACTCAGGTGTACTGCTGCAATTACAGAACTATGTAAATGCTCCTCACTTTGGGAATTCATATTGGAAATTTAATAACAGTTTGTGCGTAGATCAAGAATTTTTGAGGATATTTAAAGATAAAGTAGTTGAATTAAAAGCAGAGTGGATTCCAAAGATAAAGGATAAATTACTGTTATGGGATTTTTTGAAAATGAAAATGAGACAGTTTATTAATACTTATACAAAAGAAAAGGCAAAGCTTAGGAAAGTTGAAATTAGAAAATTGGAGAAGGAAATAGAAGAATTAGAAAGTCAACTTTTGTCTCAGCCATTGAGAAATATAATTGATGACATTGATGAAAAAAAAATCTAATTTGAACAAGTTGTACGATTACAATCGACAAGGTTTAAAAATTCGGTCAAGGGCAGTTTGGTTTGAGGAAGGAGAACAAAAAACACAATATTTTGAACAGTTATTGAAGTCTAATAAACGAAAAAGTGTGATAAAAGAATTATATGATGACGATGAACATATCATTAAGGATAGAAAGGAAATACTGAAGAAGATTGGATCATATTATGAAAACTTATACTCATTGAGTGAAGCTAATGTTAATGAAAATTCTATGTTCCTTAATGACATTCCTCAATTAAGTAAAGAAAATTGTAAAACTTGTGAAGGTAGAATAAGTATTCATGAATGTTTCAGTGTTTTAAAAGAAATGAAATTTAATAAATCCCCTGGTAATAATGGCTTTACGGTAGAGTTTTATTATACGTTTTGGATTTTATTGGGGGAACTTTTGGTAGATGTTTTAAATGAAACATATGATAGGGGTACATTAACAACCTCACAAAAGCAAGGTGTGATAACGTTATTGGAAAAGAAGGGTAAAGATCCATTATATGTCCAAAACTTTAGACCAATTACACTTTTAAACGTGGACTACAAAATATTGTCAAAGGTTTTAGCGAAAAGATTAAAAAGTGTACTGAATGAGATTATTCATAATGATCAAGTTGGTTATGTAAAAGATAGGAACATTGGAGATGGTGTAAGATTAATAGATGATATATTATATCAATCTTATTTTGAAAACATTGGATATCTAATTACAGTTGACTTCGAAAAGGCCTTTGATTCTGTTTCACATGATTTTCTTTTTGAAATCCTTAAACTATTTGGATTTGGTCAGTCATTCTGTTCGTGGGTCCGTGTTTTATACTCAGATATTACTAGTTGTGTTATGAATGGGGGTTTTTCTTCTGGTTATTTTAACATAAAACGAGGAGTAAGACAGGGGGATCCCCTCTCCCCATATTTGTTTCTGCTCTGTATAGAAATGCTGGCTTTGGCAATAAGGAAAGACAGAAATGTTGAAGGAATTCAATTTGAGAACCATGAATTAAAACAAATTTTGTATGCTGATGATATATCACTGTTTGTTAAAAATACGTACTCTCTAGAACGTCTTCAATACCTTTTTGAAGAATTCGAGAAAATTAGTGGTCTAAAAATAAACAAAGGAAAAACTAATATTTTGTGGATGGGTAGGGATAATGACAGACCTCAGATACAGTTGTTTGGGAATTTTGTTCAGCATATTAAAATTTTAGGTGTTTACTTTTCTCTAAATGTTATAATAAAAGAGGACATGAATTTCAAAGAAATTCTGAGTAAAATAAAAAGACTCTTGGGATGGTGGAAGCAAAGGGATCTCACACTTATGGGGAAAATTCACTTGTTGAAAACATATGCATTGTCCAGGTTAAACTTTGTTTCGTCACTTATAGTGGTTCCTCAGTGGTTGTATGCGGAAGTGGAAAAGATCACATTTGAATTTTTATGGTCAGGAAAAGATCGTATAAAGAGAAATATAATGTATCAGGATTACTCACAAGGAGGTTTAAAAATGATGAATTTTAAGTTGTTTGTAAAGTCTCAACGTTTGATGTGGCTTAAACGATTACTTTATGGAGAACGGGATGCAGGATGGAGGTTGTATTTTGATTTTTGTTTTCGATCAGTTGGAGGGAGATTTCTGTTTCTATGTGACTTTGACACTTCAAAATTAAATATAAAAATACCCCAATTTTATTCAGAAATGATGAAGGCTTGGCAAGACTTGCGGAAATATCAATATTCTGAAGATGAGGTTAATCCAATTATATTTAATAATCAAAATATTTGTATCAGAGGTAAAACGATTTTTGACAAGGATCTTTTTAATAAAGGAATATTTGGCGTGGATCAAATTTTTGATAATGGACACATAAAACCTGTATCGTTTTTTCAAAATCTTGGTATTACTGCAAATCAACTTCTTCAAATAATAGATATCGCCCACGCTATACCAACAAGTTGGAAAAATTTTACTGGTTCGTTAAAGTTTAAAAAAATTGATTTCGTAGACTTTAGGATATGTATGAACATTGGAAGATAGGAAACAGATTTTGAGGTAATTAAATCAAAAACAGTTTATAACTTATTCATTACCAATCTACAAGAATTGTATAAATTAACACTCAAGGATGGTCACAGTGATTTTAGTTTTACTGATGTAGAAATTTGTAAATTATTTGGATATATCAGAAGTACAACTCTTATAAGAAAACAAAGGGAATTTCAGTTTAAGCTTTTACATGGAGCAATATATACAAAAGAACATTTGAAGAGATTTGGTTTTGTGGGGGATAATTACTGCTCATTTTGTTGTACACATACTGAATCATATTTTCATATATTCATGGACTGTATAAAAGTTAAGCCTTTGTGGCAATTTTGTATTGATCATTTTTGTTTAGTTGAATTAAGAACTATGAATTGGAGGGATATATTTTTAGGATTACCTGGAAATTCTAATAGAAATAAATGTGTTAATTCTGTTATTTTATTTATAAAATATGCTATTTTAATTCAAGAGCTGAAGGCCGGTTACCCTCTTTCATTAAAATACAGAAATATATTACGGGTTGTATAGAGGAAGAAAGTCGCCTGGCATCAAAATCAGGCAAGATAAGTTTACATATACAAAAATGGGATGAACTGAAGGTGAAAAGAGATTTGAATGTGAACAGATAGGATGTGTCTAGTGTGGTACGAGTGTCAATTTTGGTGTGAGTGTTGATGATTCAGTGAGTGTTGATAATTTTGTACTATTTTTTTTTTTCATTTCCCCCTTCTCTTGTGTCAATCTGATTTGCAGATTTTTTTTTTTTTTTTTTTACTCTATGTCAAAATTATATGTTCATGAACATATTTGTATGAATGTTTGTTTATGTATGTGTATATGTGTGAGTGTGTTGGTTGCGGGGGTGTAAGTGTGTGTGAGTGGGTGTATATGTCAATGTACTTTTTCTTTCATTGTATGTAGAAGCTTAATGTAAAATATATTAGGGGTGCAACAATGATATCTTGATTTTTTTTTTTCTCTTTCTGCAAATCTTTCAATATTAATTATATGTATTATTTCGTTACATGAGGGTCGGGGCTGGGTTCATTTCATTTACATATATATATATATATTCAAGGTATTTCATTCCATCATTATTTGCTTCAGTTTTTTGGGGGGTAAATAGTTTTGTAATTTGTTATTGATATGAAATGAAGATTTGTCAATTTTGTTTATATTTATCTGAGTTTATTTGAATGAAATCCTTAATAAAAACATGTTGAAAAAAAAAAAGTATTTTCATTTCTTTCAGTGTTTATGTATGTATGTATATATATGTAGTATGAAAGTATATATTTCTATAAACACATTGCTATGGAGACATTTTTTTTGTTCTATGACTGAAAAATGTCCCCATAACCATGATAACCCTAACCCTATGTCCCCATACCAACAGGGTTTTTTTTTTTACGGGGACGCAATAAAGCCCAATAGTTAACACGTCCCCATACCATAGTTTTATCAAACTATTTTGTACTCAGTTGACTTAAATAATATGTACTTTATTGTGATCTCTATGAATTTCCATGTGCAAGTTCAGATAATTTACATCTCATGTTTCGTTTGCATTTTGACATACAAAGAACAACGTTGTCACGAAAAATCGTTGTTAATTTCATAATCTTGGTTTGTAATAAATATGGTTACACTTATGAATGTTCATATCAATCTTTACACAGAAATCTGTTGTTCTATCATTCCTTGTCACTTCAGTTTCAGTTTAAGTCATACTTCACAATCATTACACAACGATGCGTAAACAATAATAATGCATAAAAACCCTTACAGTATTACACTTTCTCTAAATTCCACTTTATCCACCTAATATTCATCTTTTCCTCACGTCAGCCCTAATTCTTGTCTTCTTATTTTTCTATCACTTTAAAACTTGCAACTTTTCTACCTCTCTCTTTGATTAAATTTTCCACTCGCACACCCCCTTTGAAGACACCATGGAGAAATGGTTAAACACACTCGATAATTTCAGATAGATTTCCCCTGCGTGTATATATTTGAAGTTCAGTGTCCTCTGCCCCCGCCCCCCTCCGCTTTCGGTGCCTGTATCTATATTCTCCTTTCTCCCAGGAATATCTGAATTAGCCCCAATTATCTCTAGATTTTAGAAATTTCATGAATATCATGAATTTCCACAAAACCCCTCCTGTAGCCTATCATGTGTATCGACAAAATAGAAATAATTTACTTCTCAAAGTAATGTTAGATGTAAACGGGAATTTCCTGAAATTTGCAGAATACGATCGGTGCATGGTAAAGCTCTTAGCGAAGACATAGGAGAAGAATTTTCGACCGAAAATATATCAAAAGCATTATCAAAGATTAGATTTTGATCCACATAAAGGAATCACTTTTAGGGTCAGCAACTCCTATCCGATGAAGATGAAATATAGCTCACTAAATCTAAACCCTACACTCATGGCCGTACACAGCGGGGGGCAGGGGGCAGTTGCCCCCAGAAATTTTGAAAAATTACATTTTTTTAATCGAAAATTTTCACAAAATCCACGAAAAATGTGCATTAAATCCTTCAATTTCAATTCTAAACGTGCAAAAGCGCCCTCGTGACTAGCTCGGTCGCTTCGCTCCCTCGCTTTCGAGCTTCTTTGAAAATGTTTACTCGTCTTGCCCACCAGGAAGAAATTTCTACGTACGGCCCTGCCTACACTTTATTCATTTATTTGTTGTTGTTCTTTTTGTTTGTGTTTTTTTATTCATTTGTTTATCTATCTCCTTTTTAAAAGAAACAAATATCTACTTTATCGCCGAAATGAAAATTTACTTTGCAAATTACTATTAGCTGTAAGTGGAAAATACGACCATCACCGAATACGTAGTAGCGGAGAAAGATTTTGAACGAAAAAAAAAGTTATTAGAAGCATTGCCAAAAATAAGAAACCAATCCGCTGCCAATACGGTAATAATCTTAATTGGGAAGTTGCGGTTGGTTTCATTTCGATGCACTCGCATCCACCTCCCCCGAAATAATTTCCAAATATAGGAATCGCATTTTGGGTCAAACTCCGGTCCAAAATTTCCAGTGAAGAAAAATAACGGTCACTGGACGTAAACCATACACTTTTATAATGTATTTCTGTTCAGTCCTTGTTAATCACAGTTTTTGTTACTTTGTAATTTTCCAGATTGTTTTCTGTAACTATGTTGTAATGTCATTTGTATATTCTCTTCTTTTTTTTTTATGAAAGTGTTAAATAAATGAAATGAAATGAAAATGAAACCCTATACTGTTTTTTTTTCATTCATTCCTTTTTAGTCATGCTTTTTAAACTTATTTATCATTTATTTGTTCATTTATTCATTTATCTATTTTCGCTTATTCATTCATTTATTGATCTATTTATCAGTCCATTTATTCACTTATCTATTTATCGATATAAATCATTATTCATTTATCTATCTCTTTATTTATCTACAGCCTGTAATAAAAGATGTTCTGCTCGCACTTTTACTCCGTAATCTGTATTTTCCCTCTATACCAGTTTGCTTTCTTCTTTTTTATTGCCTTTTCCTATTCTTTTCCTTCATTCACTTATTAAGAATTTTTTAAAGATTATTAAAATGTTTTTTGAGGATTATAAAAAATCAAACGACCAAAGGAAAGAAAAGAAGACAAAATATAACGTGTGACCTTCGATTTATGTCATACTGGCTGTCATGTTTCAACCTCTCTGTCACCCTCCACCCCCCCTCTCTCTCTCTCTCTCTCTCTCTCTCTCTCTCTACCTCTCTACCTCTCTTCCTCTCTCTATGTCTTTCTTTAACCTCACTTCTCTCTGTCTTTCTCTCTTTATATATCTCTCTCTCTATCAATTCACTTTTCTTAATCTCTCCTCCCCTCTCTCTCTTCTTTCCTTTTCCCCTCTTTTCACTTCTTTCCTTTGTTCTAATCATTATCATTGTTATTGTTAACATCGCTATCATCATCACACATACATAATCATTAATGTTATTAATATGATTATCACTACTATTCATCATCATAATCATCATTAAGCATCATGTCATCGCCATCATTATTATTATTGTTGTTATTATTATTACTATTATCATTATCATCGTCATCATCATCATCGTCATCATCATCATCATCATCATCATCACTGATATTATTCTTCCTTTTATAATTATCATGGATTTATTGAACAGTTTGAAATTGATAGTTGTTTTATATCATACCTTCAAGAATTTCAGATGTTTGCTCTATCAACATCAAAAAACGTTTAAAGCTTTCTGGAATTGCGGAGATACTAAATAAATAACATACGTGTATAAAGGTGGTATCATTAATTTGTACATACCTTCCTTTAAAGAATTAGTTCATTCATTTATCAATCAGTTAATCTATTAATTAATCTATTTATTTATTTATTTATAAATTAATTTTTTTATTTATTCATTCAGTTATTTTTGCTCGAAATATTATACAGTTACAACCCTAATGGCACTGAAAGTAATTATAGAAAAGGATCCACGAATTTAAAGTAAAGGAAAAGGGAAATGAGCGGCCACTGAAAAGAAATCAAGAGAGAGAGAGGGAGAGAGAGAGAGAAAGAGAGGGAAGTTGGGTGACTGCGTAAGGTTTTGAAACACTGGCGTACATACAAGCCTCCTGTTCGGAGAAAGAAAAACAACAACAAACAGCATAAAACATTTCATTCCATCAAATGTAAAGATCTTTCATTATAGGAAAACTTTTCTCTTAATCGTATATACACAATTTTATAAGTATACTGGATTTCAGCAAGTTACATGGAGGACGATGGTGAAAAATCAGCTCCCAGTATATGCAGGTGTATCCACATTGTCAAAGGGCAGTGTACTCGATCTGCTCTACTGTTTGGCAAAAGGAAGCGAGTTACAACGAGTACAAATGCCACAAATGAATAAAATTTCTTTTCGACCAGGCCCTACAACATGGAAATTTGTGATTGAAAAAATTATATGCTTGCTGTAACTTGCTCCCTTTTGCCATAATTTTAGGCAATTCAGTGCATGTGCTGCTATTTAGCATTGAAATAATAATTTCCATGTTGTAGGGCCTGGTCGAAAAGATATTTTATTTGCCAGTTATGTGTAGCATGCCTCAAATATGCCCAAATCAATTAAAACAAGCCAATTTCCATGAAAACTTTCTCTTGCTTCTTTTAGCCTTGTCTCGTAGGGCAGAATATTTGCCAATTTCATTCACAAACTTGATTAGTGCATGTAGGTAATAATGCAGCCAGTGCAACACGTATAATACCGAACACATGTTACCCACAACTATTACCATGGCAACAGACAAAACGGTATGCCTTGGACAATACGTTAGAGCTGGTTGGAACATTTTTAATCAAGTATTGAGTTTTCTTTTTTTTAATGGATCATATAAGACAATTCTTCAAGCTCATGTTCGATATGTCAAGTTTGTTTGAATGAAAAGTTTGTTGGAGTGAAAAGTTTGTTGGAATGAAAAAAAAATTACTTAATGATAATTGCACAATGATTGACATAATTATTACACACTTTACTTATGCACGACAAATCGAAGTAATTAGTAGTCTCTGACAGTAGATCACCATGATCACATTAATAGTTTCAGTCTTTCCATCTCTAGACAAGTAAAAAAAAAATCAATCCACTTTGAAATGAGAAGTTATTAGTGAAACATTTGGCCAATTTAAAGTTGAGTTTATCTGTTTTCACATGGTGCTATACATAACAAAAACATATAACTTTTATATCAATCTAGATTCATTTATCACTCATAATTTTATTTGCATTGCATTTTAAAGAATCATTTACTCTTCCATTCATGTATATCTTATGTCATTTTGGTCAACTTGTATTTAGTACTATTTATTTCAAAGACTTTTTCAGGACTCAGATTTATCACTCTGATTTGGCGCGCTTTTCAGGAGGACCTGACGGAAATATTCCGAGTAGTGCAAGCTGGGTAATACCAGATACCATACCGGGAACACTGGGGATCTGCAGGGCAAAAAATATTGAGTAGACGAATATTGTAAATACGATTAATAATCATTCAGATGCATGTAATGAACAAACTAGTGATAATATAATTTTTAACAAATAATAATAACAATAATAATAATGACAATAACAGTGATAGCAATCATGATAGGAAAAATAATAATAAAAAAGAAAACTACAACAATTTTGAAAAAAAAAATACTTTTCTCCAAAGGAGAAACATTTTTGCTTAACGATATTCACATAGAAGATTTAAGATAGAGGCGAAATCGCATCGCAGACTCGGATATTTCACAAGAATATTAATGATAAATTTTGTATTACGCTAATTAAGTTAATAAATGATCTGGTTAAGCCTGTCCGTAGTAGATCAACTTTAGGGAAGAACTTTCATGGTAGAAGAAAGATTGTTGGATATTACTTCTTTATCAAATTTGGTTGGGTGGTGTGTTTTTCGTTACATGAAGAATATTCTGAGAGGTGACTTGAGAAGAAATGAAATATGATGGACTCCGGAAGGAACATAGCATGCCGTGTATATTTAGGATTTTATTCAACTGAAAGTATAAAGACTACATAAACAAAGGCAGCATTATCTGCATATAGAGATATCGAGTGAGGCCAATTTACCTGTACATATATGTCTTCAATTAGCAATCCATAAAGTGTCCAAGCGAGTGACGTCACAAACATGGCGCTCGCCATAAAAGCAGAAAAAGATTCACTGTTTCGTTTTCTTATGGCGTTTCCCTGAAATTAAGGAAATTGAAACATGACACCGTACAAAAATGATTGATGACGCAAAACTAGTGACAATTCATGAACATGAAACCATTTACTCCTTCCTCCCCCCCCCCCCCTCTCTCGCTCTCTCTCTCTCTCTTTCTCTCCCTCTCTTTCTTTCTCTCTCTTTCTTTCTCTCTCTCTCTCTATCTCTCTCTCTCTCTCTCTCTCTCTCTCATTAAAATCATATCAGGGTCAAATCTGAATGACCATTTTAAACATGCACGCAAACCTATAACCTTCTTAATTTGCTGGATACTAAGCTTACCAGTTCAGCTAAGGGGGAAATATTCGTTGCGAGAACCATGAGACATGTCGTTAACCCCAACTGATTTTCGACCACGGATCGCTCTTTGATGACGTGGTTGAAGTAGACGTAGATACCGATGAGGAAAGTGCCTCCAAAAAGAGTTTTCTGGTTCGTACTTTCCTATATCGCAAGAGAGGGGGGGGGGGCATGATAAAGAGTAAGAGAAAGTATTAATGTGGCATTCAGTTTTATTCATTTATTTATCATTTTGAAGGGTACATGAATGAATGATTAAAAAAATAATGTCTTCTTTACCAAGAGTAGCCACTTCAGTTTTTCAACTGCTCTCCCAGCTGGCCCTGCATAACATATTATGTTATCATTACCCTTCTCCATTCTTATATGCCGAGCGCCTGGCTAGAAGGCAGAAGGTCCCATTTTTTAAGTCTTTGGTATGACTCGGCCGGGGATCGAACCCGCGACCTCCAATTCAATGGGCGGACGCTCTATCAATTGAGCCAACATGCCCGGTTGAACAACATCGTCTCGTATTATGCTCCATAAAGCTAAGGTATTATAGTCTAGCCCGGGGTCTAGCCTACCTGCTCTGGGCCCTGTAACATAAAAAATACAATCAATCTTACGATTGACATGATTGATATCAGTCGTAAGTCTATGGCAAACCATGTACTTAAGAGTTACAACTGATCGTAAGATTGATTGTATCTCTTTATGTTACACCCCCCTGATCTGATACAGGGCGGTAGGCCTATAGCTCGCGCGGAATTTCTTGCTACCGGGAGCTCTGTACTACTCCAGGTGAGGGTGGGGTGTGGCAGTTCTACATTTTTAGCTCGTCGTCTTACCGCCAAGAATAGTGATACTGTGGCTGGGATTTGAACCTTATACCCATGCAGTGTGATTTATGCATGAGACCCTAACATCTCTAAGTGGCATTAGTGTGATAATACGTTTAAGTTCAGTATTTTATATTGCAACTGCCAGAGTCTAAAAAAATATTGTCGCAATTCATGTCAAAAGCCCTTGAAAGGAAAACGATAGCAAGGCTGGTGGTGGTGACAAGCATGGGTGGTGACAAGGGTTTTTTTCAGTAAGTTTTATCTGCAGTTCACAATTTTACTAAAGATAATCTCATAATGAATACATTTGATTTTTTAATGGCACAAATGCATGACTGAATGAAATAGAACACAATAAAAAACACCATATAAGCTATTCGATTTCTACTGTATTATGGGCATAACGGGTAGTGACAAGATTACGAAACTCCTATCATGTAGAGGCATTCAGTTCTGGAATGGGAATAAATAACCCCCCCCCCCTCCCCCCTCCTTCACCTCCTTCCCCACCGTAAAGAATGATCATATTTTGACAAAAATGAGGATTCTGGATAATCAAAATCATCTTCATGTCAAGTATTCGATTCAAAACATCCCCCACTTAAAAAAAAAAACATTTTCTTACCCTTTCTTTGGTGTAAAACAGGTAAGTTATAACGTAGAATATGTGAAACAGGACTCCAGTGCTGTTGACCACAATCATAGTAAAATCATCTTTTAAGACACCATACCACAGGCAAGCTACACCACTGAAGAAAAAATCAAAAGGATTATTGATTGAGGAAAAGAAGAAGAATAAGGTTCATATCCTCGCATTATTTTGGTAGTCTGACTAAATCATACAAATGCAAAAAGAAGAGGCGATTGTGAGAGGGAGAGAGAAGGAGACAGAGACAGAGAGACAGAGAGAAAAAAAAGTATGAAATTGGATTACTTATATTTTCTGTTTACAGGACAAACCCGATATTAAATAACATAAAAGTTGATTGAAAACATATTCCATATTCTCTCTCTCTCTCTTCTCTTCTCTTTCCCTCTGATGTCCTTTACTTAATTTGTCCTTTTGAACCTTATTCTTCTTTCTTCTTCTTTCTCTCAATATCTCTACATTTCCTAAGATGTTCAAAGTTAGAGTTAAAATTTGGTGACTCGACCTTATTGATTCCTACAGTTTTCAAAGGTTGGAGGGGGTAGGTTTGACGGAAGAAACAACGAGTATCTAACTGTCATGGACGCCCCTGATTCTTTTCATGGGAAAATAAAAATGGTACAATTTTTTTTCAAATGGAGGAGCCCTCCCCCCCCCCCACGTTGCCCCAATGAAAACTCCCCTTTAAAAGTCAGATGAGAACACTTTCTCTCTCTTTCTCTTTCATTTTTTTTTTTTCAGTTTGTAAAATACTTACTTCATCAGTCCAAGTAGAAAAGGTAAAAAAGGAACGTTGCCTGTCGAACCTGATTGAATGATGGGTATGAAGACTGGCCTGTAATAATAGAGAATAATAAAATTAATGGAGATTTCATTAATAATTTCGAGGCACATCGGAAAGCAGTTAATTTCACGCGAAGTCGACATTTGATAGGCCTATATAACATAGAATAACAGAACCGAGTGTGTAAATCAAATCTCCAAAAGACGGTTCATTGGAATTGTATAATCAAGCAGGAAGGAAGAGGGGAAGAGAATAAAAGGAAAATAATTGGTGGTTCCGATAAAAGTTAGAGAGGACAGCACATCCGATTAAGCCGAGTGGTAAAAAAAGTACAAGCACGGTATATACACATAACCAGAGTTTGAAGGATATGTCAGTAACCGGCAAACAAACCAGGGTGTTTCATAAAGCTGTTCATAAAGTTACGCATGACCTTACGAACGACTTGAATATCATGACGTGACAAATCGGATGCCCAAAATATTTCCTGATGTTTTAACAAGGTATGACTGCTTTTCCCATAATCTCAATTAAATTGTTGCAAAAAAAAATATACTTCGCAACAGAAATATTTGTAAAAAGTAGTAATCTTAACCTACATCTGCGTAATTCACATTTAGCTAAAGCGATTTATAATGATTGAGAATTTCAGTTGGCTTGCCATATTCAAGTAGATCGTAAAGTCATGCATAACTTTACGAACAGCTTTATGAAACAACCCCCCCCCCCCTCCCAGGGTGTAAAAAAGGGAGAAAATATATGTAATTGTTGTTGATTTTAACCATATATGTTCGATAGGTACAGGCCTACACTTAATTGTACAGGGGCAAAATTTACAAAACGAACAATAATTAAATTTTAAAAAATAATAAATGAATGAATAAATTAATGAATGAATAAATAAATAAATAAACAAACAAACAAATAAATAAATAAATAAATAAATAAATAAATAAATAAATAAATAAATAAATAAATAAATAAATAAATAAATAAATAAATGAACAAATAAATGAGTAAATAAATAAAAAGAGTGCCATTTTTAAATCAGGGTGTTGGGACTCCCTGGGTGGATAACACCTGTTTAGGATGTTAGGGTGGGTTAGGAAAACCTGTGGTCACGCGTGTTTACAGTATTCTGACCCCCCCCCCCCCCCCGCCACCCTCCCTTGGTATCTCATATCGTGCAGATCGTTCAATGAATTAGCTGTATAGGTGGAAGTGCCTGAACTGTAAGACTGTGGCCTGCCCTCCAGCCATAGGCCCTGCAATCAGCAAAACTGGTAAGCTGGCGCAGCCAAAGGCTGACAACGTTAGGCTAGGCTCAAGGCTTTATGAAACTTCATTGAGTGTCAAAGAGAGTCTGTGCCAGCAGACTACTGCGGAGTATGTAACTCTATGTATGATATCGCGGATCAACTGCAATCATGGGGTCACGATCATGTTCCCGATGAAAGCCAATGTAAACACATCATCCACGTCCGTAGTGACACGCTGAGTATTCACAGGATGTAGCTTTAATACACATACACTGTGGATTAAATACTAGTAACACTTACATGATAGTCCTAACCGCTTCAGTATTTTTCTGGGCATAATTATGACCAAAGAACAATACAAAGATATAACATTCTACAACCATATTTATTTCATAATTGTGATGACAAGGATGCTGTATATTTACCATGACATGGGCCGCAGGTAGAGATAACAGTGACGGAAAGAGTATATCAAATAGAATAATCTTGCCAAAATTATAACACCGTAAAATGTAATTCTAACTGTCACAGATACATTAATACTTACACGCCAGAGGCAAAGAACCCGATCGTTGTTACGATACATGTCCAAGACAGAAAACTTAGTGTATCCATGATCACTGAAGACCAGAAGAAAGCAAATTAATTCAAGCCACTTTCAGTCTGTGATTCAATTAAACTAAAGTTTGTACGGCTACAACGTATTAAAAGTGCTACTAGCACTACCATATGTTCCACAAGACTGAAACCGGCTAAAAAGTATTGCCCCTAGCAGAACAATATGATTGTAAAGCACTGTTTTCGGAGTCAATAAAAGACCCCTTGATCTTTGTGCTAAGTTCAGCCTTGATGTTGACAAAACTACCCCGTGCCCCAGCAAATAGTCCTAAGTCCAAAGTTCCTATTTCTATATAACTCCTTTCATGCTTAGGCCTATTATATAGAAGAGTCCCTAGGTAAGCTGAATAGTTAGATATAGTAACCCAAATGAGGCTTCCTCACAGAAACCTTATGAATTATTCACATGTGTCCATATTGAAGTCGAGACTGCCCCACAAAATTTCCAGCTGGGCTTGCAGAGATAAAGTAACAGACTGGTCTTAATTTGTTTTATGCCGGGCTTACGTGATCAAAATATTCAAAGTTTATGTTACGCCCAGCGCACACGACGAGTCGATCATGTCGATCATGCCTGCGCTAATCGAGATCATGCCCAGCGCACACGACGAGTCATCTCGATTGCGTCAATGCCTGCGCTAGTCGATACTGTGAAGGAAATTATCGCATACGGAAGTTATTAAAAGTACTATAATCTGAGTATTTGCATTGCTCATTTTGTAAACACTCGATCAGAAAACGATACCGCTCTTTCATGGCGCTTTTTAAAAATATATATAAATTATTGATTTCTGTGGAAATGGAGGGATCCACTTAAAAGACCCTCCAAGTCATTGATGTGGTCCTAATATCAGTAAGTGTAAGTCATACCCTATAATCAGTGAGGTAACCGTGCCGTAATTCTGTCCAAGGTTTTAGGAGGCAAAGGTGTCCTGACTAGGTAAACGAGCTCGACACCCACGAGCCATACTCCGCTTTTATTTTTATGGAACACATTGTACTGGTTGCTCAAGATGATGCATGATCAGTGATGCTGGAGCGAGTATTATGCTTATTGTAACAATACAATGAATTGAAAAGCACATGCCCGTCCTCCTTCAGAGATTAAAGGTAAGGTTTATTTCTGGTCATGTAATAACTTGAGTATTAAATTGTTAACAATTGTTAGCAATTGTTGGCAAAGGGTGATGGTGTATATTACATCAAGTTGTATAAGGTAGGCTGCTGTCAGGTTTCAGTTTCATGTAAAATGATCAACCTTGATGAAGTCAATGCGCTGCACGCAGAAATGCCTATATGGGACTTCATACGCATGTGCCATGAAAGTTTGGTCAAAACTTGTATATTAGAGCACTTTTCATCATGCTTATTTGGAATGAGAGCGAACTCGAAGAGCATTTCTTGGCTTGGGACATTTCCTCAAGGATACCCTACCAAACTGTACTAGAATGAATAAGAAATCTCCTAATCACTTCTTAGCTCTTTTGTCTGTTCTCTTTAACACGCAAGCTTTGAATCTTTGATCGCTCAACCTAGTAAAAAAAACAAAGTTCATAGTCCAATATTAGGCTTTGGGGTGTATAAGCACTTTAAATGAGGGCAACAAAAAGGAACCGAGATGGATGGACTTTGGGTAATTGGGCATGATCATCTTTATTATGGGTGAAGAGGAATGGGGAGAAAGTGACAGCCATTATAGGCCGGGAAAAACTTTTCTGACGTGTGCATAATTATAATGAAGTTCCCTTTCACGGAAAATGTCTCGTGATTATCAATGGCAGAATATTGTAAACGGGGTTTTAAAAAATCTCAGAAAGAGTTCAACAAAAAGGGAAGCACGATGTATGTGGGGCTCAAGCAATCTTTGGCTTTAGAAGGGGGACGCACACGGGTCGGAACTACCCCCCCCCCCTTTACTCTGCCATCTTTTTTATAGACTAATTGCTTAGGTAGAGAAGCTATAAATGTCATTGTGCCTGCTACAAAATCAGACTGTGTTATCATCGAGACACATCAGGCAAAGCTCTCATTTCCTTTTGATGGATAAAAAATAATGTCCGCTATGCTTTCTAGATCTTTAAAAAAATGAATACCCGTACACAGCGGTACACCTGCACATTTCGTGATTACCTCAGCTCATCAAGCCAGAAAGAAATCACCCCATTGCACTATTCTCTGAAGCTCGATCTCATTTCCTCTCCTATAGGCTTTCCCTCTTGTCTCATCCACAAGGGTGCCGGAAGGGAAGGGGGCAGGAGGGGCGGTCGAAACGAATACGAAAACCAAAAGGTGGAGGGGCAAAACGCATTTTCGCCCCCCCCCCCAAAAAAAATATGATTCAGCAGTAAAGGATTTAAAAGACGACAGCATCCTTTTCTTTCATTTTTTTAGCCAAAAAGGACTGGAGTCAAAGAAAAAAAAAACCTGATGTGGATCACATACAAAATCATATTTCATTTAAAGAAAAGAAGGGGGAAATGGAATTACATTTCCTATCCTGTATTACAGGTGAGAAGACATGATCCCCTAAAGAGATGAGCCCCCAGTGATGTTTGCTCCCCCCCCCCCCACCCCATTCCCAACTGCTTCCGGGGGACCTGCCATCCTACTCTCTGTTCCTCTCTCCCTCATCGGCTCTCTCCACCTTTTCTCTCTCCCTTCCCACTCCCCTTTTTGTATCTTATCACTTTTTTCCCTCCTTGCTCTCTTCTTCCCTTCTTCCTCTTTCCCGCCTCTCTTTCTTTCATGCTTTATCTGTCCTATTCGTCTTTCTCTCAGATTCCCTTTTATGATTTACTGTATAACTATGCAAAATCTCTCAGCTTTTTTTTTTTTACTGTCCAAGTAATACAAACTTGGTTGACATGCCCCCTTCCTTTACAACAAGAGAATGTTCAACATCTTCATCTTTCTTTCCCATTGCTTGAAGCATACACATGTTCATTACTGATATTTTTCGTAATTCGACTCTAATATCTCGCAATGCCATATAATAATAATAATAATAATAATAATAATAATAATATGCAACATTTATATAGCGCTTAATACAAATGTTTCTAAGCGCTGCATATCATTACCCCGGCTTCACACCATGGGTATAGTTGTCGCACGAGTGAAAACTGCAAAAATAATGATCATGATGATGGGAGCTGCAGGAGCATGGATATAGCACTATCATGCCTCTACAGATTTACAAATTGTAAATCATACTCGGGATTAGAGGGACTGGACGATGCCAAGCGTGGATGCTTTAGGTGAAAATTTAACGGGGGCTGACGCCTTCCGTCCGAATATCAACTCTTCTCGTTTTTAATTTCTGCTCATAATTTTTGCTACTGTTTTTGTGATGAAAATTATAGAATCACGTGCATGGGTTAACTATATTCGGGCACCTCGCTGTCTAAATAAGAGGTGAAAGTTGCCCGAAGATCGGGGGGGGGGGGGAGGTCTACCCCAGCTTTGTTCTTATTATCAGTCATGATGAGGGAAAAAACAATACACAAAACACAGAAAGCGGACAAATCAAGTGCATACAATGGCTACTTAATGCGGACTACTTGATAATAACATGGATAAACGTAACTGAAAAAAGAGAAAGAAGATGAGTAGATGAATGAAGAGACTGTAATGTAAGCAAAGATATTGGTAAGTAAAAATTTGAAGATTAGAGCCGAGTAGATTATTATAGGATAAAAAGCCTGGGTAAAGATTAAGGTAGCGGATTCTTTCAAAAGCGGAATCGTAATTTTGCTTTCGAAAAAATAAATTCATGTTTAAATTATAATGTGTGATTATTGGCTCATTTCCGATTTTGATGGGCAAGGATCGATGTTGATAAAATCGTCATTAGTCTTTGCAGTCGTGTTCAAAGAATTTAATGCAGAGAACTAGAAATGAGAGATTTGAAAGACCGTAGGACCTTTACAGACTAGAGAGACGAGATGAAATAGGTGAAAGGAAGAGAGAAAAAAGAGGTAACACAGGGGCGGCGCCAGAGTATTTCGGTATACGGGGAGGCAAGATGACCCTGTGGTAAGTTTCTTTACGTTTGAAATGAACAAATAGGGCTGTTATCATGTTTGCACGACCCCGCCCTCTCTTCCCCATACTTTTCTTTCTTCTCTTTCTTCTTTTTCTTCTTCTTCTTCTTTTTCTTCTTCTTCTTCTTCTTCTTCTCCTCCTCCTTCTTCTTCTTTTCCTCTTTCTTCTTCTTCTCCTCCTCCTCCTCCTTCTTCTTCTTCTTCTCCTTCTCCTTCTTCCATTTTTATCACTCAAAAATCATAGGGGACAGCCGCCCCGTGCCCTTCCCCCTGTACCGCCGCCCCTGAGGTATCATGACTTTATAATGATAAAATGAAAGGAAATACAGCCAGTGGGTTAAATATCAGAAATTCGGGATTTATTTTATAAATTTTTGGATATCAAGTACAGAAATTACGAAATAAGGATGGCAATTTTTCCATTCTTAGATAGATAGTGAGGGCTATAACCGTAACTGGAAAACGCTCTCCAACGGGTTCGGGTTGGGACGACAGAGTTACATACGCTTCGGATTTAACTCTGTGGTCGGGACAGAAGTCCTCAAAATTCTAATTCCAGTTCACCTGCGTTAATGTATTGCAGCAACTTCTTGTATGGAGACTTTGACAGCCACTGGTTTAGCCATGCCCATTAGATTCACTCTCTAACGAAATATTTCGTGTTTCGCTTATACATCGGTCAGTTCGTTTCAGTAATTGCATTGTTTTGGGTCGAGATTGGTTGGGATTGAATTGATATTCTTAAACACTCCAATCAAACCCCGGGGGGGGGGGGGGTCACTTCCATTGAAGAGTGGACAGCATCCGCGAGAATCGTCCTAAAAAAAGCACCCTAAACGAGGATTCAAGGGCAGGGCGCTAGGACACCCTAAACACGGATTTTGTGCAGATGTCCCAGATTTGCACACCCTAAACAAGGATATTCCCATTTTCATATCTTGAGAGTGTTAGTGGGGTCCATTGAAAGTTTGGAGCCGTTTTTATCTCGAGATAATTCACTGTCTCATTATGTTTTACACAGGCGTTATAGGATTTTCAGTTCACGGGTCTTGTTACAGTCGGTCTCGCAGTCGGTGCAAATTACATACCCTTTTCCCGTTTTAGATTATCGTGATTTTAGGGGGCTTTTTTTTTCATTTTTGGGCGTTTTGACACTCTATTTGCGTTCCACGCGTTCCGCGCCTATCCCTGAAAAATACCCTTTTCCCGCGTTTTTTTTTTTCTCGGATGCTGTCCACTCTTCAATGGAAGTGACCCCCCCCCCCCGGAATCAAAACTAACCCATTAACACTGAGTGGATTTATCGCTAGAGTAAGCAAAAACAAAGAAATTTGATGCCTCCCGCATGCTCGCCTAAAAGCAACGGGGTGTTCTCCCGGCCGTCTTCTAAACGGTCTCTCATTAAAATAGATGGAGGGAAATTATGATTAACAAATTTTAGCTCGTTCAATCGAAATTTCTAACTAAATTAGGCTTGGGCAAGTTCGTTAAACTGCTGAGTGAATGTCAGACATTCATTATTCAGGAATATCCGTCAAGTAATTATCAAACTTCTCTTAAAAGAATACATAGCAATAAAAAAGAAAAATTGTAATTACAATAACAATAGTAACAAACATTATCTTCCGTTCCCATGATATAAATGAAATGCTTTTTTGTAATACAAAAATTACATATACTATTTGGTATTTTTACCTGTACTACTTTTGACTGATTGGTATTTGAATAATTTATTTTTTAATCATGCCATTACTTTCATTATTATCATTACTTGGCATCACCTACGCCTGAGAAGGAAAACGCGAACTCAATCACTGTGACCCTCTAGTCTCTCCTCCCGATATAACCCGCTGGGATGTGTATGGTTGCCCTGAAGTACGCTCGACAACAGGTCACGTGCGACGTGAATTTCGCATCCCAGGTCCTGAACTTTGCATCCCAAGTCGTGAAACTCACGAACCGCGATGCGAAATTCATGACCCGTTGCGCAAACTTTGCATCCCAAGTCGTGAAATTCACGACCCGCGATGCGAAATTCAGGACCCGTGGCGCGAACTTTGCATCCCAGTCCTGAATTTCGCACCGCGGGTCGTGAATTTCACGACTTGGGATGCTAAGTTCAGGACCTGGGATGCGAAATTCACGTCGCACATGACCTGTTGTCGAGCGTACTTCAGGGCCACCATAGATGTGCCTATGTCACTACACCGGGGTTTCCGCTACTCTTCTTCGAATAGTGCGGTGGGTTCTCCTCCACATGGAGCCTCCACAAACTTCCTACATGGGAAGGAAACATTATTTGTGACGACATATCTTTCAAAGCAGAAGAGTGAAATTCTTCTGCTTTAATCATTTTGATTTATAGGTTTTCCCGGCCGAATTCTTCAAAACAGCATTCAATTTTATGATCAAGCATTCAAATTCACGCAATTTATAGTCCATCGGTTTTCCATTGTTTCAATTGAGCAATTTTTGCGTTCAATTTTTTTTTAAAACATTGACATTAGTAAAATTATCATTCAAATTAAATGTAATTTGATTCAGTTTGGTCATGAATAATCGTCATTCAATTTCGCCAAGTTTGAGAGGAAGAAGAAATTCCTTGCTGAATTGCGGTTTCATTTTCAGTAGGCAATCACTTTCACGCTTACGCCATTCAACTGGAACAATGTAAGTGGTCACTTTCTCTTTTTCATTTTCATTTTTCATTCACTTTGACTCTTTATTTCTTTTCTGTCATTATATATTTGACATTCACATTTCTATTTTTTCTGTTCTATGTCATTATACTTTTATTCTTCTGTGGTCTTATTCTATATCTTTGCATACAATTCACTATAAAATGCCTGTCAAAAATGGTCATTGATTAAGTTGTTGTGATCTTTATTTGTTTATTAAGGTGTTAGGGGGTTTCTTTTCATATTTCTTTTTTTTTCAATCTGCCAAATGCTAATGAATCTCAATCTTGTTCTTTTTACATTCATAATTTTTATATAAGCAGAAACACACACTGACTCATTACCATAAGATGAAAAACACTGCACAAATGTCAAAACTGTATGCCTATTCATGAAATTGTATGCCAAGATTCTTCCCACGTCATGTCCTGCGCGCATTAGAATGCTGTTTACACGAATTTGAATGTTGCTTATACAGATAATTAAACTGAATGATCTTTCTGCACTTTTTGTATTCTAACAATAGTAAATCGCATGCTAGAAAAATCAAATTGAACGATGATATTTGCTTTTTAAATGTTGATCCACATTGTCAATTAATTTCGCATGAAATTGAACGAAAAAAAATCTTTGATTCCGATGATAACTTTACGAAGATGGGCGGGAAAACCTATAATAAGTCATCCGCAGTTTCGCTCGAGACGAGCTTGTACTTAGATATGCATGATGCATGGCTTAATCTTTGAGACAAAATGTATGATTATTAACTGGCATGACTGGCAGGATCAACCAGGTAATTATTCCGGTGCGAAGGTCGCTCTTTCCGGCCTGTAAAACAAACAGTCCATGGACTGACACTTTAAAAGTTTACGAATGAGATTAAATAAATGAGTACATGTACATGTCAGTTAATGAATAAGTTGTTCAAGAAAAAAGAAGAAGAAGAAGAAGAAATGAACACAAATGGTTCAAGATATTACACTTCATATTTACACTTCAAAATGAATAGGCCTAAACTGTTGTTATGTATAAAAACCATAAATCCATGTCAGCTGAGAACGTAAATAAAGAGACAACTATTGTTAGGGGTCAAGAATGAAAATCATAGAGGGGTAATCGCGATCGCAAAATCTTTCAAAATATCAACTTAGGTGATTTCAACTAGGTAGTGTAATGGCGGGGTCCAGGGGTGGCCGGGGGAGGGTGCCCGCCCTTAGTTATTTTTACCTAAGCACCGGTTAGGTGCATATTGTCGGCACCATCTCACATAAAATCCTTCGAGATGTGTGAATATTTCAATAATGTATTACGCAGTCAGAACATGATTTTGCAAATATTATAAATAGGCCATTGAGTTATAATGATAATGATAATAATAATAATAATAATAATGATAATAATAATAATGATGATAATAATGATAATAATAATAATAATGATAATGATAATAATAATAATAATAATGATAATAATAATAATAATGATAATGATAATAATAATAATGATGATAATAATGATAATAATAATAATAATAATGATAATAATAATAATGATGATAATAATAATAATAATAATAATAATGATGATGATAATAATAATAATAATACCTACTCACTTACTTACTTATTTGCACAGGACGGGGTGTCCCTTTGCCCCTCTATAAATGATCCTCTGCCATGTTGGTCTATATTGTTGTTATTATTATTATTATTATTGTTATAATTATTATTATCATTATAACCCTTATTTACCCAGGGTAACCACTTTAGCTTGATCAGCTAATCTTCCATCTTCCAGAATAGATTTCTACTCCTGACTTGTACAGTTAGAAAGTAGTAATCAAACACCGAAGCGCAGCGTGGATGATTTACCCATGGATATGTTATTATCATCATTATTGTCATTTTTATCATGATTATCTTTTGTTTGTTTGTTTGTTGCTGTTTTTTTTTTTTTTGCATTTCTCTTCCATAAGTCAATCTGAAGTAATCCCTCCTATAATTCCTATAAGAGTAGATTTCCACCCCTGCACATTATGTAGGGAATTGTCAACAAAGAAACATGGAGTGGAAGTTACCCGGGCAGATTTAGCTTTAAAGTGCTTTTGTGTGACTGGATTCCATTTGTCTAAATGTGTATTTGCCTTACAAATCAAAATCTTATGCGACTCCTACAAAGAGTAGATTCCAGCCCCCCCCCCCCCCCAACGCCCACACCAGTGATTGCCCCGGATTTGAAAAGATAGCAATCTGGGATGATTCCAGATTTTGAATAAATCATCTTACTGAATAAATCATGATATTCGGTTTATATCCGTTTGTACACTGCCATGACAGTGTAATTGAAGCAAATAATTACGCAGATTAAAGGATTTGGTATTATGAATTAGTTGTTCGCCGAATTATAACGTGCATAATTTAGCGATAATGAAGACACGTTTGAATAATTACGAGAAAATATAAGCGCTGCAGTTTTCACAGGTGAGGTGAGGCGCGACGGAAGCTTTCAAACTCAAATTATAAGCTTTATTTTTTAGGATCTACTGGGAACCCACGATAAGTGCGGGTGCTGAGAATAGGTTTTTCAATATTTTAGAGGAGGCGAGAATGCCGAGTGGTATAGAGCAGTGGTGCCGTAACCGAGAGGTCTAGGGTTCGAAACGAAGTCTATATGCTAGCTATATAGCTCAAGTTCAAGTTTCATCTGTTCACGGCCATTTTCAGTTTAGAGAAAGGCATAACACCCTTAGTTTGATAATGTATGGGCATGTCTTTCGGAGAGCACTTAAAGCCGTCAATCCCCTGGTTACTTACCTATAAGAACATGCTTTCTTTGCAAATACAAGAGCGTTGCTAGAATATTTTGAGGGGGGATGTAACACCCAAATTTGCCAACAAATTTTCAGGCTGTATACATCCAAATGTGCCGACAAAATATGTCTCACCCAAATCTACCCCTCTCCTATACTCTACACAAGAAAAATATCACAGATGTAGTAGATTTAAATAAGTTGCAACCGGCCTCTGACGTTTTGAAAATGTGACTGACGCCCCTGCATGACCCGATTGTTGACCATCTTGTTTTTTAAAATACAGACTTTGTCACGGTATAATTGTTATGTTGTCGTCACAATCGCACTCTTTCCCCCTCTCCCTGTACTTCTCCCTTTCTCGAAATCCTTCTCACTTACTTCCTCCTCCTCCTCCTCCTCCTCCTCCTCCTCCTCCTCCTCCTCCTCCTCCTCTTCCTCCTCCTCCTCCTCCTTCTTCCCCCTTCTCTCTTTCTCCTTCCTCCCTCCCTTTTCTTTCTCTAATTCCATCTCTCCCCCCCTCTCTATCATAGTATTTTTCATGGAAGACAACCTCAACACCTCTATAGCAATAAGTAAAGTAGCAAATGCTCTGAATATTAGGGTATTATGGGATATTGTCATTTAATATTGTACAGGACATTGACATCACATAACTTCACAAATGGCAAAAGAAAGAAATCAACATGACTGCCTAACAAATTTATAACTGTTCTCCATGCATGATTTATAGAACACTGAGAACAAAACTTCACATGATTCTTAGTGCCAGCTACAAAAGAATGTTTATGCCTGTACATGTTACGAATGGCCTTCATTTATATACATCATTTTTCTCTATAACAAAAATTCCGGTACAATGCAAAATGTTACGAGACAGTATATACCATCTCAAAGACTTTCTTATATACAGATAAAACCTAAGGTTCATACAAGACATGTATAATAAATCAGTGTCATTATTACAAAGCAGGAATATCTGGTCATCAGAATTTTATATGGCTTAAACCATTTCCCATTATCTTCTGATGACATTAAACAGTTCTCTTTCAAGAATTCCATTTTCTCTCAATTATTCACTTGTTCCTTCGTACTACTAGAGTGTACATACAGTATCCATCACTACCACTCACCATCATACACTGATTTTGTAAGCCTGCATACTTGCCATCACATTTTCTTTCTTTTTTTTCTCCCCCCCCCCCCCCCTTTAAACAGGCTTTTGAAGCAGCAAAGAAAGGTGGATATTTGGTAACCAGGGCTTGACACTAACAGCCCCCCCCCCAATACTCCGGTGCCTAAAATTATAGTCTGCCCCTACATTTTTTTAACATAGGGCTCAATATTATACACTGTAAGACCTTTAAACTTCAATCTAGGCATCCTAAAAAAAAGCATTAGGCCCACATCAGATTACTCAATATACATAAAGGCTGTCCTTGATTGCTAAATTCAAAATTACATCAAATCATCAGCTTATGAAGATTATTGCAATTTCACTTGGTCATCCCTCATACACAGTTTGTTTTGATGTCCATGAAAAGAGATTTTGTATAATAAGTCAACAGCACACTGACATACTGTCTGCTAAAACCAGAAAGGCCATAACTCTGCAACGAACACATAAGCTATGGTCCTTCTGGTGCTAAACAGACAATATGGGAATGAAATCGGAGAATACACTGAAAAAAAAATGAAACAAATTGCTTAATATACGCATATTTGGGTGTGATACAAATGAAAATTGTACTTTTAATGTTCATTTAACAAGCACATTTCTAGTGATAATTGATAAAAAAGTATAAAATTTAGTGTTACATTCTAATGATACACAGGATATTGTAGTTTTAAAGTATATCACTTTGCTCTGTATGTTATGGGCATAGACATATAATAAATTTACTAGACGAAAAGCAGCATGTGCGGATATCATTACGCGAATGGCATTAGGCTCTGCCTCTTTCGGATCATTTGAAGGGGCCGATAAGCACCCGTTATCGCCATGATATCGATTACACTGTTGCATTATTCATATCTATTGCGCGTATCAGTTTTATTGTAACACTTTAATTTAATGCACATTTGTTGCGTATTTATTGTGCATTAATTGCACAAGCGGTAAGCTGATGCGCGTAATGTTTCATAACGCATACAAGCAAATGCTACTAGTTGGAAGCATCTTACAAAATGAATTTTTCATTTTTGATCATGAATAGATGGATCTAATGGATCTGGACAAAATGGCAAAGCTTTAGGGGCCTGGTTCCATGTAACTATACTATATTCTAATTGAGCTTCAAATATTCATTCTGTAAAAAGAGATTGCAAGTTCAAATACATAAACATACTAGTCGACATGTCCTTACCGGTACATGAGTACACGGAATTAGGGTAGGGCTATTACAGAATCTACATGTAACTGTTGTTCGATTCCATAATGTTTGGTCTCATGTTAGACTTCATTTTCTGCAATAACATTTTCTTCAAACTCTTGATTTTAATTTCAACACTGGGGGAGGGGGTATTTTGCAAATACTAGCTGTACAAACATTATTTTCTTCAGGTGACTGGTAAACTGTAATGTTGATTTCAAAAGTATAATTTTTCAATGATAATTTCAAAAGTATAAACTTCAATGCGAATTTCAACAGTAACACATGTGAATAGTCAACAATGCTTTCTCAGAGGCATTCCAACAGAACAAAGAAAATAAATGCATTCAAATAAATTGAGAGATGGATAAATAGATAGATAGAAATACAGACAGTTACAGTGAAAGACAGATAGAATTGATCAACACTCCACTAAAGAGAAAAAATATTCGACTGTAAGACATTAAATAAATGAATGTAGTGTACCCTATATCAAGTGACATAATGTAAATGGAAGCCACATAACCTATATTTTGTTTTGAAATTTCAAACTCTTATCATATCAATGTGGATTTTAAGTTTATGACTTCTCAAAAATTGTCAATATCCTCAAATAAGCAATAATGAATATACTGCGCATGAACATGCATATCATGTACATATAATATCATGTTTGTGAGTGGCCCATCAAACCCACTTTACAGTAAGCCCTCCTCAATAACAAAACTACAAAACTGCTCCAAAACTTTTAGTTGAACTGCTCCTGGAAGAAAATCATCTTCAAGCAAGTTAAAAAAAAAAAACCCAAACAAATAAATAATGGCAGCTTCAAATAATACTCTGCACATAATAATTCTGCAACAATAGACTTTAGGGCTAAGATTGCACATGATATACAGATTTACCCTATTCCGTGTTATCCATGTATACCAGCTAAGGGCAAGAGAGAATTTGAAGTCTTCTAGCTCATTTCATTAAACAACATACCAAAAAGAAAGGACCCTAGACTATGCCAAGCTTTTGCTGTAATTCAACATACCGAATACCAAACATTCTGCAAGTCCCGACTATCCTCTACTTTATAACTCTGTTCAAATATTCTTACCAGAAATTTATTCTTGTACTGGGAAAAAATTAGATTGATCATAATCACAGAATTTTTCCAGTGAGCGCAGGTAGATGTAGGTAGTATTTAGTTCCATAATGTAATTCAAGTAACTATCTTAACAAACTTGTTTTTCAAATGCGAGTACAGATATTAAGAAACCTGAAGGTCATTTGCAAATGGTGACTGTTTCGACAGCTAAAAGTTTGGTAGAGAGAGAGAGAGAGAGATGTTCTTCAAGTTAATCAATACTTAAATTGCATGAATTGATTATTTCTAAATGACATAACTTTAGGATTTTCAAAAAGGGTAAGCTTTTTTAGCCAAACCTGAAACCTGCACATACCCAACTCACCATTTTCTATAACATTATATAAGATTAATGTTCCAATACATACTCGATTTCCTCGCTACATACACTTGCTCGATACAGATAAGATGCTGGAAAAAGTTCCACGCGTGAACATACATGTTCATAGTTAGAGTTGTGTTTTCAATACACGAGACTTAACTTCGCAGTCACTTTATCACACAACTATGCGATTCTCTGTCTCTTAGAAAAACAAGAACATAGATACAAACTACCCAATATACATACAAAGATTGCTCCTGAAAGTAAGCAACAAGAACAATTTGAAACTTACAAAAATTTGAAATATTTACAATCATCGTTTTACATTGCACTGAGAAATATTATCAATAAGTCATTTACAAAGTACAAATTATAAACCCTTGACCACAGGCTCATGCTTGATGTCAATTCTTATTTTGCAAAATATTTTCACAATATATCCTCAGTCATGTGGTTTGCACAACAATTAAAAAGGTAACCTAATTTCCAACTCTAAGGTACTTGGAACAGTACAAGTATCGTTCTAAATACTTAATGAATCAGTTCAAAGAAATTGCTCTACGCTATCTCTGATGTTATAACCTGGCCTACTACTTAGTTCAAAACATCCTTTGATAGCCTACATACTGTTATTCATTGTTTAAAATCACATGGCATCTCTTTCTCTCTATTCACACTGCCTCTTCACAACTCTTCATTCAGCACACACTAATCCTTAAGGTGCATTCACACATCGCCGATTTAGAGGGCAGTTCACGCCGGTTCTCAAACCACCGTGAACCGTGTCAAAGCGATGGCGGAAAGCCTTTAAACGTGTTTTGAATACATTTTCAACTCGATGTGAACATCAGGGTTCATGGCGGATGAGTGACGGATGATTAGGGTTTGTGTATGGTGTTAGCACAATCTTTGGCGGTTCACGGCGGATTGCCGAACCGCCGTGAACCACTGTCTAAATCGGCGATGTGTGATTGCACCTTTACACTGCCACACTGCTTGCAGTATTATGTTTAATGTAATTTGCACATGTCGCAAAAGTCAACTGAGGTGATCCACTGCTTGTTCAAACAGTTGACTTAAGTGGGTAAAGAGTTGATAGAGTTTTAACACAAACAGTCAAGTACAAGTACAAATATACATGTCTATCTCATTCAGTTTACCCCATTCTTTCTTCACCATTAGCTTACAGACAGTACCTTTCCATTAAATAAAAGATCATAGCTTTCTAGATGTATTTTGCTGTGTTCCTAACAAACGGGCATTAGCATTTATGGGAATTCCTTCTATACCCAAAGCAGTACAGTGTCTCCTTTTAGTGACACTTATTAATAATTTTTTTTATCCAGAATGCTAAGAATTTAGCACATTTGACATGAGCAGAAAGAGCGAAAATCCCAGTAAAGTTCGAGCCTATTTCTTCTGCAGTATGTTATACTGTCAACAAATAGGAATAATCACTATTACCATGGGTGCATTAGCAATTTTCCTGTTCAATTTTGCAGCTTTCATTCAAATTGGTTCATGTTATGTACACCTTTCTTTCTTTCTATTTTTTTAAATAGCATGCAAGAGCACAATATAAGGAGAATTGTTGCCGATATGAGGAGGGAAAGATGATTAATTTAGTTCTCAAGAAAACATTGTACTGCTCTGAATTATTAAACTAGAACTTCATACATGGGTAAAGCCTTTCGTTACTTCCTCCTATCAGGTTCATGGCAATTTACCCTTGGCTTGTCGAAGATGTTACCTACACATAGTGCGATAACATCAAGCATCGCCTCTAAGCCAGTCATCCATGAAAATCTTCACGTTACAGATTGCGTTACAGTTACAGATTGCAGCAAAATGGCCAATAAATCTGGCAAGCTTAACACAGGCCACTAGTTACAGAAAAATAAGAACCTGGCTTGATTCCATGGCAGTGATGGTTTAGTATAGAGAGAGATACTACAGTCAAGACAATCAATGTACGATCAACATCATTACCAGATGGATTCCCATACACGGAGACCTTGATGATGTCAATAGAGCAGTACATATCATCTCATAAACATATGTGACCGCAGTTGGAAAAAGATGTGAAGAAATTGGAATAGCTTTACTCCACATCAAACATTCCATGTTCGATCTCCATATCTGTCATTTGTTGATTCACAGAATCACATACTATGATTCTCCTCTTCTGCCAAACCTTGTAGAACAGCCAGAGATAGGTCTTTCTCTATAAGCTGAGGTCACCGAAGACAGTGCGACACATCTGAACAGCTCTAGGTGGAGGACGGTCATTCTTCTGCATCTGTTCTTTCTGGTCCTCCCTCAGTTTGGAGTACGCCACTCGGTACTGCTGGTCAAACGCATCTGAAATGAAAATGGAAAATAGCATTATGAGTTTTGAGTTCCTCGACAGGTTTTCAAGGCAAGGTGAGAATACAAGATTACCATGTGCAGTAGTCCTTTAAAAGGAACACTGATCATTCTTTCATAATAAAGGAGCAGTTCTATAAAATCTGAAGTTTAGGTATTTTAATAAAATGCATAAGTCTTTGGTAGAGTGCTGAAAAGCACTTTGGGTTTTTTCTTAAAAGCAATCACTTTTTCTTTCTTTGAAAGAAATCTGAAGTTCTTTTCAGAAAAAAATACTGAAAGATGCCATAGTTCACTAAGCTGCATATACCACAAGTTCGAATTGTTTTAAAACTGGTCATGTATCAAAGACAGTGGTCTGATTTACGCATAATTGTAGAGATGCCAACCTTTTATCAAGTTTTGCAGTATTTTCAAATCTAAATATGAATGGAAAAATAGAGTTCAGGAAAAACAATATTTTGCTTGAAACCGGCAGTATATTCCCTATAACACAGTACAAAATACTGCAAAAAGGGAAGAGTTGGCATCACTGTTAGTGAAATACAGGATAATGATATTGGTTATGGCACTGCAGGAAATGTTCCATCTCACCATGATCAACATTATCCCTGCCCAGGGCCAGGAAGGATAGGAAGAGAAGCTCTCTGTAGATGCTACGATGATCTCCTACAGGAATGCCTTGTCTCTTGAACTCGTCCAACAGCATGGTGATTGGAAGGAACACGTTGTTGAAGCGGATGCACTTCACTATCTGCAACATGAACCTGGAAATAAAGAAGAAATGATTGAAATATTATCAGATCAAGGCAACAGCCATAATGTGTCTCAACATGTTCATGTGCAATCATTCTTGCAGGTAAACTGTAACATTTGACCTCATTTGACCCTTGACCTACATATGTGACCTTTGACCCCAAATAACAATGCCATCTACCATCCAAGCTAGGTCACAGGCTTTCAATTTTTCTAGAATGCACTCTATACTGGAAGTTTCATTCTGATATTCTTTTCACAGCCATTATTGTGCATTATCTTCATGAAGTGTGCCTAGAAGGTGACTTACGAGCTTGAGAATTCAGGAGTGTCCGGAGCGTTGATCGCATTCTTGATAGCCTGAGCATTGGGGGTCCAGTGAAGGTACATCGGGATCCCATCCTCCTTGTACAGACTCAGGTTGTCCCAGAGGACTACCACCTTCACGTACCTGGAGTCGGTTGCTAGGTAACGGCTACCATCCTGTTCAACATGAGATGGGCACAATGTAAGGTTACAGCTAGAAAATGTCATCATTCCATTGGAAAAGATTAACTACTAGCAGTCTTGAATCTCTGATGCAGCATGTAAAGACCTGTTAGCAGTCCTGAATCTCTAATGCAGCATGTACAGACCTTTCAACAACAAATTTTAAGAACTTGATGTGAAGTTTCATTTTAAGAAAAGGTCTTTAAAATCACTGAAGATGTTATGATGTAATTGTCTGAAGTTGTGGTATAGTTGAGGCCCATCAAATGTAAATAAACGAGCAAAGACCAGCTGTAAACTTAAGTATCCAGAAAATTGCGATCTGCAATTTACAGCAACATCTTACAGAATTTTTGAAAAACCAATAACGTGCTAGTTCACTTACATTTATGTCCCTGTTTTCACTGTATGCAGCCAGAAGAGCACCCTCTAAATAGTTGGGCAAGTCAAGCCGTTTGAAATACCAGATCTGATGAGATAGGAAACAAATGAAGCCAAATGATAAGAGTGAACCATTTAAAAGAGACTTTTCTTTTCAACAAAATCTCAAGTAATTCAGCATTTAGGGCTGAATTTTTGAAAATGCTGCCTTAAAATCACACAACAAAATAAAAACCTATAGATATAACAAAGAAAGAAAATGGAAATTCATCATTCTATTCCTTTTTTCTTCAATACTTGGGGGGAAAAAAAATCAGATGTTATCAAACCTTTTCAGCGATGCAATATATTGGAAGATGTATCTATAGCTCAGTAATTTAAGCAGATAGTAACCTTGAATAAATCAATACTAAAACTTTATGATAACTGTAAACACACAGAATTTTCCAAACAATTTCTACAACCACACTTTCAGGGGGAAAACTGTGGTGGTATTCAGATTTTTTTTTTAAATACAAATTTCTACAAGTTTTCTACCAGTTTTCTGGTGTTTCTAAGTCAAGGAAAAAGATGTTAATTGTTATAACAAACTTAAATAAACTTCCACTCATATGTGCTTGTGCAGATGTCTCTTTTGCTTCTATGCGAACACAGCCAGCTTTGTGCAGACATTAATCAATGAACTGTCCTAATTTTGATTTGTTATAACAACTAACATCTTTTGACTAACATTAAAGGATAACATGATTTTCAGAATACCACCCTTGGCTTCAATACTCACAAGATTCCAGAATATAATGGGGTGCTGAGACACAAAGGCAGGCTGCCTCAGACACTCCTCTCCCTCGTTGTCGATCACGTTCTCGATCTCCTTCCGCAACACCAGTGGGCTCAGGTATGGGACGTTGACAGGGTCGGGATCCGCATCCCTGCGGGGTGGAGGAGCCAGGTACTCCCTGGAGCCACGCATGCTGGACGGGAGGCTGGAGGTGGAGAAGGTGGAGAAGTCGGCCAGGAGGCTTGTGGTAGCCGACGTCTCCTGGATGGTCTTACAGCGTGGCAGGCTGTAGGAGGTGCCTGGACGCATGTTGGCCGGGTACCTACAGGATATATGCAAGGGAACAGAGTTATCAGTCAACATTCGAGAATAACATTTTGTGAGAAATACTTGGCCAATAGCTTACATTTGGACATTAACCTTGATAAAAAGAATTTGTTCAAAAATGCATAAGTTTGCCATGTTGAATTTCAAGGAGACAAGAGGAGACAAGAGGAGACAAATAAGCTTATCTTTATCCAAAGTATTTCCCAACTGCACTATAAAGCTATCATAAGCTTATAAGCTTACAAGCATGACCTGGAAGTGGATAATAACTGTGAACTGACATTTGCTGATGCAACATCTGCTATAAGATTTCTTTGTTGGAAATATAATAGGGCTAGGGTTGTGATAGGGTTGCGGATTATATTCAGAGAGAGGGTAGAGGCAAGTAAGTGTTGAGTCTAGGGTTAAAGTCATGACTTTAATTCATGTCGAATATTGAATGTGAAGCAAGTGTTGCTGGGGCAAATGTTGTAGTAATAGGAATGAACGTATTTACCCATTCCCTGGCCTTTCAGAGGAATCCACCTCCTTCAGCAAGTCAACACTTCCGCACTCGCTGACGGTCCTCCTCCTCGCTGCCGAGGGTGAATCCTCCGCCCCTCCACTACTGGCCCTCTTCAGCTGCTCCTTCATGACCGTCTCACTAGCAGAGTGATGCAGCCCTGGATCCCTCCTGGCGGGCATGGTGCGCCCTGTCAGGGCTGGCTTAGGCTCACCCTCCCCTTCGGAACCCAGAGAGAGGTTGTCCACACTGGGATTAGACTGGTAGGTGTTGCTGGACTCGTCTGTCTTGCCTGGAAGGTTCTCGCCCTGCTTGAGGAAGGGGGCAGATTGGATGCTCTGCATGCTCTCAGCTGACGGGCTGGGTGTCAGGGTGCATTGGCCTCCATGTTCCCGCAGGTCCTTGATGGTCACCGTCAGGAACGGTACACGAGGCGACCCACAGAATGCACAACTAAAGATCAAAGGCAGACAATACAATAAATCACATCAACATTCTGACAGTAGAAGCGATAACTCTAAACAAAGAAAACGATAGATGTTGAAGAAGAAACCTAAGAACAGTACTTAGAAGACTGCTACTTCTCCAGTAGTCACAGAATTCATAGATTACTGCACATTTACTTTCACTGCAAGGTAAACTTATAGGGTAACAGACTTGCAAGGTAAAGCAAAAGTAGTACAGTGTCTTCTGTTAGTGACACTTCATCATTATTTTTTGATCCAGAATGCTCAGAATTACACATGGCCAAAAAGAGAGAAAAAAATCACTGAAAACTTGAATCCATTTCCAATACAGTATGCTATGTTGTTCTGGAATAATAGGGAGCTTTAGATACGCGACGCAGCTCAGACGACGCGGTATCTTGCCAAAAATGTTGTTGTGCGCATGCACGAGACAGCTCTTTTCCAATCCATCCTGCGTCGTCCGTTTTACACGATGGTTCTGGGGCCAACTTACCGTCCTCCCCAATATGCAACGTGAGACCTTAGTCGACCCTTTTTAATGACGTAACAATGGTTCACATTTGAGCGCGCTCGCTTTGTTTGATTAACTGCGTCCTCCCCAAATCTAAAGCCTCTTTGAAGCGCGACGCGAGCAAAGAGGAGAACGTAAGTCAGCTCAGCAAGATTCCGTGGCGTCCGAGCTGCGTCGCGTATCTAAAGCTCCCTATTAGCTATTTGACTGCAACTAATCACTAAACTCTCTAAATTAACAATGCAGTATCACTATTTTTTAGAACAAAAAGGCAGTTTTATGGTTCAATTTTGCATTTTCATTAAAAATTTTTCATGTTAATTTACAGGATGAAAATGCAAAGTCTATTCATTGGATGCTACCATATATTTGTGATGATTGAACTCTTCAGCTCTGAAATGGAATGAAGTAACCATGAAATTGAATACATTAGCAAAACTTGTTCCTGGTGCAAGATGACATTAGAAACCTCATACTGCAGTTGGAATAAGAAGTCACAAAGTCTTCATCACACAAGGCTCAACTGCAAGCCCTTCATCGGAAACAGTGAGTCACTAAAACGTGCATGGGGGCACTAAAGTCACAGACCACTTTCTAATGTATTTGATGGGGGGGGGCACTAAATTACAGACCTCGTATTGAGGTTAGAATCGTCAGCGGCCCATCCAGCCATGATATGTTCATCGTAGAGGGCTGATCGGCAAGCACCGCATCGGAAGCAACTGGTCATGAAGACATGCATGGCGTACTGCTTGCGAGAGTTGTAACTGTCTTCTTGATCTGATGTCATAGGATTATTGAGGGATTGTGTACTACCTGAAGTAAAAAAAGAGAAAACAAAATTTTAGATAATTGGTTGTCATTAACAAATGAAAAAAATTGAGGCAAAAGGTGAGTTATTACATTAATCATTAGAGTTATATGAAGGTCAATATTTGTGTTTACTAAGTGACATCTATACATAAACTTCAATTATAAAGGATAATCACAATGTGACAGTAAAAGGCAGAATGTATTTTGGATATCAAGTTAATGGTTCAATCCTAAAAGGTCACAATATTTTGGCATTCCCAAAATGGCAGTCTTTGCCAAACCAAATTCATAACTTTAATCCTTGAGAAAACACTATCTAACTTTAACCCTCATTCAAAACCCCAAAGCAATCTTAACCCTATTACAGTAATGTTTATGAAATAAAGCCTGGAGCATACATGTATGTTGCATCATTCACTTATCGTTGAGAACACACTATCTAATCTCAACCGTCATTCAAAACTCCAAAAAAACCTTAAAGGGAAAGTCCATCCTAGAAGTTTCACTATTTCAATAAAAGGAGATAAATTTGAACAGCATTTTTTTTTTTAAAATGAGCAAAATCGGTCAAAGATTAAGAAAATTACACTCATTTACATTTTCTAGTAAACTACTCTCAGCTCTGCAAATTGGCAACACTGATGGCATCATATGCGAGCAGGTCTCCATTCACTTTGTACATGAAATTTCACATTTTCTCAATTTTCTTGGAAGTTACATATTTTCTAACCCCCATAGTCAAATTCACATTTTCTCAATTTTCTTGAAAGTTACATATTTTCTTACCCCATAGTCAAAGTATGTCATGTAAAAAGCAATTCTTCTGAACAAACATTGACTATGGGGGTTAGAAAATATGTAACTTCCAAGAAAATTGAGAAAATGTGAAATTTCATGTATAAAGTGAATGGAGACGTGCTCGCATATGATGTCATCAGTGTTGCCAATTTGTAGAGCCGAGAGTATTTACTAGAAAATGTAAATGAATGTAATTTTCTCATTCTTTGGCTGATTTTGCTCATTTCTTTTTTAAAATGCTGTTCAAATTTATCTCCTTTTATTGAAACAGTGAAATTTCTAGGGTGGACTTACCCTTTAACCCTAGTAACAGTGTACCTGCAAATTGTGAGCCAGGCATGTGTATGCCCATCTCCTCAGGATTCAAGCTGTCCATTTTGCTTTCACTCCAAGACCCTGCAATATCTCTAGGTTCCGACTTGCCACCATACTCTAATCCTCCACCTCCTAATGTGTCATCAATGTCAATAAGGTTAGGATTGCTTTGACTGTCCTTAATAGCCGGAGAGGAAAGCTGACGGGTGTACTCTCCAACCTTGGAGGCAAAGTCTGTGGCACGCGTCCTCAAGGTTTCCATCTGAGACGACGCCGACTGAATGGTGCTTCGGAGAGACTGCTTGGACATGCGAGGAGTGAATGGGGACGTCAGCAAGTTGGAGAGGAAGCTTGGCGCCCGCTTGGTCGGCTTACGTGGTTTTGACGACAGGTTCTCCTTAGAGTCTTTGGTGTCGTTTGACGACGAGTTGCTAGGCAAAGATTCCATGCTTTCAAGCTTGTACAAGTCTGCTTTACCCATGCCATTCTCCAACGGCTTTTCACCGTCGTCAGAAGCAGCATTGTCAGTACTGGCTTTGTCTGTGGTGTGTTTGGGACTTACATGTATGTCATGTACACCATTAGGGATACTGGAAGCTTTCAGTTTACTCTCTTCATCAACCAGCTCTATCAAATCACTACTCCCACCATCTCTAGTATCTTGTGAGTTCTTCTCATTGATCGATACCAGAAGATCATCACCTGAATCGGTCATTCCTTCAGAGCTACCCCTGTCCTCAGTAGCATTCAAGGTTTCTATCTGATGGCAAACATCCAACAGTTCTTCCTTCCTCGCATCATCTAAAGCATTCACTTCAGGGAATTCCCCACCTTTCTGGTCGATATACTGCGGCCGGCTACCACAGGACAATGACCGCGAGTGACTACCAGACTGGCTTGACTCGCTACTAGTCCGCAATTTCTCAAGCATTTTTGCGTCGCAACCAAACTTGTCTTCGCTGATCACGTCGCTATCACTGGTGGCAAGACTGTCGGTAATGGTTGCGGCAGCATCACCGCCGCTGCTATTTCGCTTCCTGATCGCTAACGACCAGGAGTGGTCTCCCGCACTTTTGTGCCTCCTGCGAGGCGTGTCATTGGAGTCGGAAAGATGTGAATCGTCAAATGTACTGTCCTCAAGGTTATTGGCATCCAACAGTGACGTGTTACCATTCATTGACGAATGAGACGTATCGAGAACCACTGGAATCAAGAACGGAAATATTTACAAAAGTCATGTTTTCTTCTTGAAAGTCTTTAAGCTTTGACTTTCTTACTTCATCAGTGATTAAGAATAAACTTTGATAGTTCAATTTGAATTATTCAATTAAAAAAAGTAAACTGTGCTATAGTCCAACATTTGATATGCCAGAGAGATTGTGTGTATTTGAATAATATTACTTGGTCAAAATAAAAATTTAGAACCATCAAAATAATTATAGAACAGCTGCTACAGCTCAACCCTCTCTTCATTCACATACTAGCATTTTTTAAAGAATTGTTCCTCGCTCTCACCATGTACTGCTTCCCGACTGGTTACGCTACTCCTTGATCTCCTCAGGATGCTGCTTCCCCGCCCCCGGGGCTCCTCCTCCAGATCTGTGATACCAAACAGCCCCCCATCAGGAGTGTCGTTGCCCCCCAGGTCCAGCCTCTTGCGACTGATGGGGGTGGAGACCTCACTGACAGGAGCGCTGCGGGATTTGATGTGGGTAATCTCGGCACTCAGTTCTGTGGAGGGTAAAGAGATATGCATGTGATATAGCAATCTGATCCGATGCAAAAGTAGAATGACTATTTAAGGTGGAAAATTTGGCTCTCCACAAGTGCCTGAAAACAGGGAAATTCTCTTATGCAGAAGTATGGGATTAAAAAAAGAGCGAGAAATTTTGCTTGTTCTTATCTGCAATCTTATATTTCCATGATATTGCATATCTTTGTTGCATTTATAATTGCTTATCTTTGTTGCATTTATAAGCATCTTATGATTTCATATTGCTTATCTTTGTGGCATTTATAATCAAACTCTGAACTACTATGCTTCAAAGATGTCTGTATTTTCATTGTATCTTTCATTTCACGGTATAAAGTGAGTTTCTGAAAATCAGAACCCGATTTCATACATGTAGTACACTGTACATGTAGGTATTATAATATTTCAGCATTCCTCCACCATATGAACACAAATATGCTGTATAAAAACAAAGCATGCAAAAGTGGTTGGGGGAGGGGGGACACACATAAAGCGATGTATGATGCAACAAGAGCAACTTCCACTATGCAAAGTCTGGATAATGCAGGAAGTGAACTTACCTAGTGACTTGCTCACTGCAAATCTATTGAAAATTTCATAAAAACCTGAATACAGAGCTCTACATACATGTATACTACGGCACTAATGATGCTTTTGATGCCCATGAACCACAAAGTGTTTCTTTTATACACAAAACCACAATGAGACATTGCCACAATAGTCCAGGTTACATATGAAAGAATAGTCACTGCATTAATCTGCATTAGCAGGGTTTGTCTACAGAAACATAGAGGCAAGAGATTAGAATAAAAATATTTACTGGGGATAAATGTTAAGCAGCAATACTAAGATTGGCATTTTTGCAAGAAGGGTATTGACAGAGTACAAATACAGTAGGGTAGATCTGTGTGATTGCAGAAAGAAATTCAATTTACCCTCTTTTCTGTGACTAACAAGTGACAGGTCATCATCTGCCATGAAGGTCTGTTCACACTCGCCCTCTTTCTCCCCATCTTGTTGCTCCTCTCTCCTCTCCACACCCCCCTCCACCTCTCCCCCAGCTCCTGCAACCTTCCTTTGCTCTGCGTCAGGCCCCTGGACATCGCCATGGACATCATTCTGGCGTTGGATGACCTCCTCATCCTCCTCGTCGAGACACTGGGAGTCACGCTGATGGGCTAGTTTGGTGGGAGAGAGTTCAGGAGAGGTCAAGAGGTCGTTGGGCGTGGTCTCATCCATGATCATAGAGGCATAGCCCATGTCAGAGTTGCCTGAAAAGCGGAACGGGGGTTTTTCTTGCTCGAATTAAAGGTTAGAAAGATTTAGGAGTCAGCAAAGGAGAATGAAATATCAAACCTAAAAAAAATATTCCAAAAATTCTTTCTTTCTGTGAGCTCTTTTCCATTGCAATACTGAAAATTATCCCCAAAGAATGTAGGAAAATCTGCTATTTATTAAAAGGCCTATACATGTATGTGAGCAAAATTAGTTCGTTTGCTACAATTTAGTAAGCCCTTCTTTCATCTCTTAACAAAGTTGGAAATTTCGAAAAGTTCTTCTAAATCTTACACAAAACAACAGTGAGGATTTTTTCTTCTTCTTCTCTGGAGAGAATTTCAATTAATATGCAGTATAGAGACTGCAGATAAGAACTTAAGCTGAAAAATTATGAACCCTCTTTGAGATTTAAAGGCATTGGCTAACTTTGTGAGCAGCTGATTTAAAAAATTCTCAAACTAAGATGAAACATGTGTATGAGTACTTGTATTTATACTCAAAAACCCTGAAACCAACCATAATTTGGAAGGAAAAGCTGTAAGTTAGACGCAAACCGCGATTTTATTAGCTTTCGTCTCGAGAGACACTGAACTAAGAGGACCGTTTGCATGAATTAAAAAATACCGTTACTTGCTTTCCGCTGCGTGATACGTCAGTACACACAGTGCGGTCCGTTGAGTCATGTGCGCATGCGCACTCCTTACATTGGGTCTATGCAACCGACCCTCGTATATTTTTCAAACATTGGTTCACATTTCTAATATTTAAAAATACTTCCCGTGGATATTATGCTCTGAAACTTTCACACTGGTATTTTTACACTATAACCCTAATGTTTATCCCATTTTTAAGTAACAAAATGAGATTTTTTTAAAATCATAACAATGTTAGCCAATGCCTTTAACCTGAAACCCCAGTTTATACATGCATACTCATTTTTTCATAAGAAGAAAATAGGGAAATAGCTGACTGGAATTAGAGATTAATCCTGGTTTGCATGCATTGCCAACTATTCACCAGCAGTATGCAAAAGCTCCTACTAATAAATGTATGGTAATAAAAAGCATCTTCTGGTATTAATTGTCTTTACTTGACTGTACTACAAAATGAATTAGCAAATGATGGCAACTTTGCTACGAAAGATGAGAAAGAAAGTGTATACATATCAAGATGATGAATAAACCAGAAATCTACAAGGAGGTAAAATCCAATTTATGAAGATGAAAACAACTATATGCCATGGTAATTTTGTAGTATTATTTCACAGCGGCAATAATGCTCAAATTAAAAAAAAAACACATACTGAAGGAATTAACTAATCAGTTCCCATAAACATGGTATTAGAGCACATGCTCTTTGATATGCAGGGTTATATATACATTTTTTTTTTTTTGGCCAATCAGGCTTACAATATAAAAAATGAGATACATATCTCTTTTTAGGTCATCAGTCCTGAGCATGCAACATTTTGTGAGCTTCAATATCAAAAACAATTAGTATAAAAAGTGATCGTTCTGTCATGGATAGAAAATATGCTGTATTTCTATTTCTGCTTCATTTTCACCCTGTACATCTAGAATTATATAATGTTACTTTGTCTCGAAATGCAACTCCTTTACCAGAACTTTTTGATTAGTTTTAAACAAAACACTGTGTCCAAGTCTCCTACTCCTATATACATGTACAGTAAATGTTGCACCTTATCATGCTCGTATTAATTTACATATGACCAATTAAAGCTCCAGTACAGTTTTGGTAACAAAAAGGAAATTGGCATGAAACTGATTAAATATAGCCTCACATTGTCCCCCTTACATAAAAAAAATATACACGGGCGAGAACATGTGATATCTCATTCATGGTTACTAGTGAATTAAATTAAAGTTAATTCAATCTAATTTCTTTCTGTTACTTTTGATGTTATGAATAGTTTATGTTTGGTATCCATGTTACTGTTTTTCTTTTTGTATTATTTCTTCTTAATACGCTTTGTATCTCCTGTAAGAAAAGGTGCTATATAAATAATTGTATCATTATTATTATTATTAATTTCAGCAGTAAATATTTGAAATGAATTAGCAGTTATATTCTGCCCTATGCTAGGACCCCTGCATCCCGACTGCTCCCTTCACAATGATCACAGCACTTGTATATACTCGTCACCTGCACACAGAACTCTCATTTACACATGCGAAGGCCTGTGGGACTTCACGTCGCTGACCCAAGATCAAATGTACTTTTTTGCCTCTCATTAGCTCAATATTGAGGAGTAGAACCCTTCAAAACATTTTAGTTTTGCTTCTGTCCTGCTACTGACCAGATGAAAGTGAGGAAAACTGATGAATAGCCAACAAAAACTGTACATAATCTTCAATCTTGTATTAC
>CM057156.1:21913226-21930268 GCA_029962745.1 Echinometra lucunter
AAAAATAATAATGATGATAATAATAATAATGATAATGATAATGATAATAATAATGATGATAATAATGATATAATGATAATGATAATGATAATAATAATAATAATAATAATGATAATAATAATAATAATAATGATAATGATAATATAATAATAATAATGATAATAATGATAATGATAATAATAATAATAATAATAATAATAATAATAATGATAATGATAATGCTAATAATAATAATGATAATAATAATAATAATTATAATGATAATAATAATAATAATAATACCTACTCACTTACTTACTTATTTGCACAGGACGGGGTGTCCCTTTGCCCCTCTATAAATGATCCTCTGCCATGTTGGTCTATATTGTTGTTATTATTATTATTATTTTTATAATTATTATTATCATTATAACCCTTATTTACCCAGGGTAACCACTTTAGCTTGATCAGCTAATCTTCCATCTTCCAGAATAGATTTCTACTCCTGACTTGTACAGTTAGAAAGTAGTAATCAAACACCGAAGCGCAGCGTGGATGAGTTACCCATGGATATGTTATTATCATCATTATTGTCATTTCTATCGTGATTATCTTTTGTTTGTTTGTTTGTTTGTTTTTTTGTTTGCATTTCTCTTCCATAAGTCAATCTGAAGTAATCCCTCATATAATTCCTATAAGAGTAGATTTCCACCCCTGCACATTATGTAACTTGGAGTGGAAGTTACCCGGGCAGATTTAGCTTTAAAGTGCTTTTGTGTGACTGGATTCCATTTGTCTAAATGTGTATTTGCCTTACAAATCAAAATCTTATGCGACTCCTCCAAAGAGTAGATTCCAGCCCCCCCCCCCCCCCCCCCCCCCCCCCCCACGCCCACACCAGTGATTGCCCCGGATTTGAAAAGATAGCAATCTGGGATGATTCCAGATTTTGAATAAATCATCTTACTGAATAAATCATGATATTCGGTTTATATCCGTTTGTACACTGCCATGACAGTGTAATTGAAGCAAATAATTACGCTGATTAAAGGATTTGGTATTATGAATTAGTGGTTCGCCGACTTATAACGTGCGTCATTTAGCGATAATGAAGACACGTTTGAATAATTACGAGAAAATATAAGCGCTGCAGTTTTCACAGGTGTGGTGAGGCGCGACGGGAGCTTTCAAACTCAAATTATAAGCTTATTTTTTAGAATCTACTGGGAACCCACGATGAGTGCGGGTGCTGAGAATAGGTTTTTCAATATTTTAGAGGAGGCGAGATGGCCGAGTGGTATAGAGCGGTGGTGCCGTAACCGAGAGGTCTAGGGTTCGAAACGAAGTCTATATGCTAGCTATATAGCTCAAGTTCAAGTTTCATCTGTTCACGGCCATTTTCAGTTTGAAGAAAGGCATAACACCCTTAGTTTGATAATGTATGGACATGTCTTTCGGAGAGCACTTAAAGCCGTCGGTCCCCTGGTTACTTACCTACAAGAACATGCTTTCTTTGCAAATACAAGAGCGTTGCTAGAATATTTTGAGGGGGGGGGGATGTAACGCCCAAATTTGCCGACAAATTTTCAGGCTGTGTACATCCAAATGTGCCGGCAAAATATGCCTCACCAAAATCTACCCCTCCCCTATACTCCACACAAGAAAAATATCACAGATGTAGTAAATTTAAATAAGTTGCAACCGGCCTCTGACGTTTTGGAAATGTGACTGACGCCCCTGCATGACCCGATTGTTGACCATCTTGTTTTTTAAAATACAGACTTTGTCACGGTGTAATTGTTATGTTGTCGTCACAATCGCACTCTTTCCCCCTCTGCCTGTACCTCCCCCTTTCTCGAAATCCTTCTCACTTACTTCCTCCTCCTCCTCCTCCTCCTCCTCCTCCTTCCCCCTTCTCTCTTTCTCCTTCCTCCCTCCCTTTTCTTTCTCTAATTCCATCTCTCCCCCCCTCTCTATCACAGTATTTTTCATGGAAGACAACCTCAACACCTCTATAGCAATAAGTAAAGTAGCAAATGCTCTAGATATTAGGGTATTATGGGATATTGTCATTTAATATTGTACAGGACATTGACATCACATAACTTCACAAATGGCAAAAGAAAGAAATCAACATTACTGCCTAACAAATTTATAACTGTTCTCAATGCATGATTTATAGAACACTGAGAACAGAACTTCACATGATTCTTAGTACCAGCTACAAAAGAATGTTTATGCCTGTACATGTTACGAATGGCCTTCATTTATACACATCATTTTTCTCTTATAACAAAAATTCCAGTACAATGCAAAATGTTATGAGACAATATATACCATCTCAAAGACTTTCTTATATACAGATAAAACCAAAGGTTCATACAAGACATGTATAATAAATCCGTGTCATTATTACAAAGCAGGAATATCTGGTCATCAGAATTTTATATGGCTTAAACCATTTCCTGGTATCTTCTGATGACACTAAACAGTTCTCTTTCAAGAATTCCATTTTCTCTCAATTATCCACTTGTTCCTTTGTACTACTAGAGTGTACATACAGTATCCATCACTACCACTGGCCATCATGCACTGATTTTGTAAGCCTGCATACTTGCCTTCACATGTTCTTTTTTTTTTTCTTTTTTTTTTCTTTAAACAGGCTTTTGAAGCAGCAAAGAAAGGTGGATATTTGGTAACCAGGGCTTGACACTAACAGCCCCCCCCCCAATACTCGGGTGCCTAAAATTATAGTCTGCCCTACATTTTTTTTAACATAGGGCTCAATATTATACACTGTAAGACCTTTAAACTTCAATCTAGGCATCCTAAAAAAAAGCATTAGGCCCACATCAGATTACTCAATATACATAAAGGCTGTCCTTGATTGCTAAATTCAAAATTACATCAAATCATCAGCTTATGAAGATTATTGCAATTTCACTTGGTCATCCCTCATACAGTTTGTTTTGATGTCCATGAAAAGAGATTTTGTATAATAGTCGACAGCACACTCACATACTGTCTGCTAAAACCAGAAAGGCCGTAACTCTGCAACGAACACCTAAGCTATGGTCCTTCTGGTGCTAAACAGACAATATGGGAATGAAATCGGAGAATACACTGAAAAAAAAATGAAACAAATTGCTTAATGTACGCATATTTGGGTGTGATACAAATGAAAATTGTACTTTTAATGTTCATTTAACAAGCACATTTCTAGTGATAATTGATAAAAAAGTATAAAATTTAGTGTTACATTCTAATGATACACAGGATATTGTAGTTTTAAAGTATATCACTTTGCTCTGTATGTTATGGGCATAGACATATAATAAATTTACTAGACGAAAAGCAGCATGTGCGGATATCATTACGCGAATGGCATTACGCTCTGCCTCTTTCGGATCATTTGAAGGGGCCGATAAGCACCCGTTATCGCCATGATATCGATTACACTGTTGCATTATTCATATCTATTGCGCGTATCAGTTTTATTGTAACACTTTGATTTAATGCACATTTGTTGCGTATTTATTGTGCATTAATTGCACAAGCGGTAAGCTGATGCACATAATGTTTCATAATGCATACAAGCAAATGCTACTAGTTGGAAGCATCTTACAAAATGAATTATTCATTTTTGATCATGAATATTGATGAATGCTTAAGTCGGCCTTCTAATGGATCTGGACAAAATGGCAGAGCTTTAGGGGCCTGGTACCATGTTACTATACTATATTCTAATTGAGCTTCAAATATTCATTCTGTAAAAAGAGATTGCAAGTTCAAATACATAAACATACTAGTCTACATGTCCTTACCGGTACATGAGTACACGGAATTAGGGTAGGGCTAGTACAGAATCTACATGTAACTGTTGTTCGATTCCATAATGTTTGGTCTCATGTTAGACTTCATTTTCTGCAATAACATTTTCTTCAAACTCTTGTTTTTAATTTCAACACTGGGGGAGGGGGTATTTTGCAAATACTAGCTGTACAAACATTATTTTCTTCAGGTGACTGGTACACTGTAATGTTGATTTCAAAAGTATAATTTTTCAATGATAATTTCAAAAGTATAAACTTTAATGCGAATTTCAACAGTAACACATGTGAAGAGTCAACAATGTTTTCTCAGAGGCATTCCCACAGAACAAAGAAAATAAATGCATTAAAATAAATTGAGAGATTGATAAATAGATAGATAGAAATACAGACAGTTACAGTGAAAGACGGAAAGAATTGATCAACACTCCACTAAAGAGAAAAAAATATTCGATTGTAAGACATTAAATAAATGAATGTAGTTTACCCTATATCAAGTGACATAATGTAAATGGAAGCCACATAACCTATATTTTGTTTTGAAATTTCAAACTCTTATCATATCAATGTGGATTTTAAGTTTATGACTTCTCAAAAATTGTCAATATCCTCAAATAAGCAATAATGAATATACTGCGCATGAACATGCATATCATGTAAATATAATATCATGTTTGTGAGTGGCCCATCAAACCCACTTTACAGTAAACCCTCCTCAATAACAAAACAACAAAACTGCTCCAAAACTTTTAGTTGAACTGCTCCTGGAAGAAAATCATCTTCAAGCAAGTTAAAAAAAAAACCAAACAAATAAATAATGGCAGCTTCAAATAATACTCTGCACATAATAATTCTGCAACAATAGACTTTAGGGCTAAGATTGCACATGATATACAGATTTACCCTATTCTGTGTTATCCATGTATACCAGCTAAGGGCAAGAGAGAATTTGAAGTTTTCTAGCTCATTTCATTAAACAACATACCAAAAAGAAAGGACCCTAGACTCTGCCAAGCTTTTGCCATGATTCAACATACCGAATACTAAACTTTCTGCAAGTCCCGACTATCCTCTACTTTATAATTCTGTTCAAATATTCTTACCAGAAATTTATTCTTGTACTGGGAAAAAAATGAGATTGATCATAATCACAGAATTTTTCAAGTGAGCGCACGTAGACGTAAGTAGTATTTAGTTCCATAATGTAATTCAAGTAACTATCTCAACAAACTTGTTTTTCAAATGCGAGTACAGATATTAAGAAACCTGAGGGTCATTTGCAAATGGTGACTGTTTCAACAGCTAAAAGTTTGGTAGAGAGAGAGAGAGAGATGTTCTTCAAGTTAATCAATACTTAAATTGCATGAATTGATTATTTCTAAATGACATAACTTTAGGATTTTCAAAAAGGGTAAGCTTTTTTAGCCAAACCTGAAACCTGCACATACCCAACTCACCATTTTCTATAACATTATATAAGATTAACGTTCCAATACATACTCGATTTCCTCGCTACATACACTTGCTCGATACAGAAAAGATGCTGGAAAAAAGTTCCACGAGTGAACATACATGTTCATAGTTAGAGTTGTGTTTTCAATACACGAGACTTAACTTCGCAGTCACTTTATCACACAACTAGGCGATTCTCTCTCTCTTAGAAAAACAAGAACATAGATACAAACTACCCAATATACATACAAAGATTGCTCCTGAAAGTAAGCAACAAGAACAATTTGAAACTTACAAAAATTTGAAATATTTACAATCATCGTTTTACATTGCACTGAGAAATATTATCAATAAGTCATTTACAAAGTACAAATTATAAACCCTTGACCACAGGCTCATGCTTGATGTCAATTCTTATTTTGCAAAATATTTTCACAATATATCCTCAGTCATGTGGTTTGCACAACAATTAATAAGGTAACCTAATTTCCAACTCTAAGGTACTTGGAACAGTACAAGTATCGTTCTAAATACTTAATGAATCAGTTCAAAGAAATTGCTCTACGCTATCTCTGATGTTATAACCTGGCCTACTTCTTAGTTCAAAACATCCTTTGATAGCCTACATTTGATAGCCTTCATTGTTTGAAATCACATGGCATCTCTTTCTCTCTATTCACACTGCCTCTTCACAACTCTTCATTCAGCACACACTAATCCTTAAGGTGCATTCACACATCGCCGATTTAGAGGGCAGTTCGCGCCGGTTCTCAAACCACCGTGAACCGTGTCAAAGCGATGGCGGAAAGCCTTTAAACGTGTTTTGAATACATTTTCAACTCGATGTGAACATCAGGGTTCATGGCGGATGAGTGACGGATGATTAGGGTTTGTGTATGGTGTTAGCACAATCTTTGGCGGTTCACGGCAGATTGCCGAACCGCCGTGAACCACTGTCTAAATCGGTGATGTGTGATTGCACCTTTACACTGCCACACTGCTTGCAGTATTATGTTTAATGTAATTTGCACATGTCGCAAAAGTCAACTGAGGTGATCCACTGCTTGTTCAAACAGTTGACTTAAGTGGGTAAAGAGTTGATAGAGTTTTAACACAAACAGTCAAGTACAAGTACAAATATACATGTCTATCTCATTCAGTTTACCCCATTCTTTCTTCACCATTAGCTTACAGACTGTACCTTTCCATGAAATAAAAGATCATAGCTTTCTAGATGTATTTTGCTGTATTCCTAACAAACGGGCATTAGCATTTACGGGAATTCCTTCTATACCCAAAGCAGTACAGTGTCTCCTTTTAGTGACACTTATTAATAATTTTTTTTATCCAGAATGCTAAGAATTTAGCACATTTGACATGAGCAGACAGAGCGAAAATCCCAGTAAAGTTCGAGCCTATTTCTTCTGCAGTATGTTATACTGTCAACAGATAGGAATAATCACTATTACCATGGGTGCATTAGCAATTTTCCTGTTCAATTTTGCAGCTTTCATTCAAATTGGTTCTTTTTTTTTAAATAGCATGCAAGAGCACAATATAAGGAGAATTGTTGCCGATCTGAGGAGGGAAAGATGATTAATTTAGTTCTCAAGAAAACATTGTACTGCTCTGAACTATTAAACTAGAACTGCATACATGGGTAAAGCCTTTCATTACTTCCTCCTATCAGGTTCATGGCAATTTACCCTTGGCTTGTCGAAGATGTTACCTACACATATTGCGATAACATCAAGCATCGCTTCTAAGCCAGTCATCCATGAAAATCTTCACATTACAGATTGCATTACAGTTACAGATTGCAGCAAAATGGCCAATAAATCTGGCAAGCTTAACACAGGCCACTAGTTACAGAAAAATAAGAACCTGGCTTGATTCCATGGCAGTGATGGTTTAGTATAGAGAGATACTACAGTCAAGACAATCAATGTACGATCAACATCATTACCAGATGGATTCCCATACATGGAGACCTTGATGACGTCAATAGAGCATACAAATATTTGGTGACCAGTACATATCTTCTCATAAACATATGTGACCACAGTTGGAAAAAGATGTGAAGAAATTGGAAAAGCTTTACTCCACATCAAACATTCCATGTTCGATCTCCATATCTGTCATTTGTTGATTCACAGAATCACATACTATGATTCTCCTCTTCTGCCAAACCTTGTAGAACAGCCAGAGATAAGTCTTTCTCTATAAGCTGAGGTCACCGAAGACAGTGCGACACATCTGAAGAAATTGGAATAGCTTTACTCCACATCAAACATTCCATGTTCGATCTCCATATCTGTCATTTGTTGATTCACAGAATCACATACTATGATTCTCCTCTTCTGCCAAACCTTGTAGAACAGCCAGAGGTAAGTCTTTCTCTATAAGCTGAGGTCACCGAAGACAGTGCGACACATCTGAACAGCTCTAGGTGGAGGACGGTCATTCTTCTGCATCTGTTCTTTCTGGTCCTCCCTCAGTTTGGAGTACGCCACTCGGTACTGCTGGTCAAACGCATCTGAAATGAAAATGGAAAATAACATGTAAGTTTGAGTTCCTCGACAGGTTTTCAAGGCAAGGTGGGAATACAAGATTACCATGTGCAGCAGTCCTTTAAAAGGAACACTGGTCATTCTTTCATAATGAAGGAGCAGTTCTATAAAATCTGAAGTTTAGGTATTTTAATGAAATGCAGAAGTCTTTGGTAAAGTGCTGAAAAGCACTTTGGGTTTTTTCTTAAAAGCAATCACTTTTTCTTTCTTTGAAAGAAATCTGAAGTTCTTTTCAGAAAAAATACTGAAAGATGCCATAGTTCACTAAGCTGCATATACCACAAGTTCGAATTGTTTTAAAACTGGTCATGTATCAAAGACAGTGGTCTGATTTACCCATAATTGTAGAGATGCCAACCTTTTATCAAGTTTTGCATTATTTTCAAATCTAAATATGAATGGAAAAACAGAGTTCAGGAAAAACAATATTTGCTTGAAACCGGCAGTATATTCCCTATAACACAGTACAAAATACTGCAAAAAGGGAAGAGTTGGCATCACTGTTAGTGAAATACAGGATAATGATATTGGTTACAGCACTGCAGGAAATGTTCAATCTCACCATGATCAACATTATCCCTGCCCAGGGCCAGGAAGGATAGGAAGAGAAGCTCTCTGTAGATGCTACGATGATCTCCTACAGGAATGCCTTGTCTCTTGAACTCGTCCAACAGCATGGTGATTGGAAGGAACACGTTGTTGAAGCGGATGCACTTCACTATCTGCAACATGAAGCTGGAAATAAAGAAGAAATGATTGAAATATTATCAGAACAAGGCAACAGCCATAATGTGTCTCAACATGTTCATGTGCAATCATTCTTGCAGGTAAACTGTAACATTTGACCTCATTTGATCCTTGACATACATATGTGACCTTTGACCCCAAATAACAATGCTATCTACCATCCAAGTTAGGTCACAGGCTTTCAATTTTTCTAGAATGCACTCTATACTGGAAGTTTCATTCTGATATTCTTTTCACAGCCATTACTGTGCATTATCTTCATGAAGTGTGCCTAGAAGGTGACTTACGAGCTTGAGAATTCAGGAGTGTCCGGAGCATTGATCGCATTCTTGATAGCCTGAGCATTGGGGGTCCAGTGAAGGTACATCGGGATCCCATCCTCCTTGTACAGACTCAGGTTGTCCCAGAGGACTACCACCTTCACGTACCTGGAGTCGGTTGCTAGGTAACGGCTACCATCCTGTTCAACATGAGATGGGCACAATGTAAGGTTACAGCTAGAAAATGTCATCATTCCATTGGAAAAGATTAACTATTAGCAGTCCTGAATCTCTAATGCAGCATGTACAGACCTTTCAACAACAAATTTTAAGAACTTGATGTGAAGTTTCATTTTAAGAAAAGGTCTTTAAAATCACTGAAGATGTTATGATGTAATTGTCTGAAGTTGTGGTATAGTTGAGGCCCATCAAATTTAAATAAACGAGCAAAGACCAGCTGTAAGCTTAAGTATCCAGAAAATTGTGATCAGCAATTTACAGCAACATCTTACAGAATTTTTGAAAAACCAATAACATGATAGTTCACTTACATTTATGTCCCTGTTTTCACTGTATGCAGCCAGAAGAGCACCCTCTAAATAGTTGGGCAAGTCAAGCCGTTTGAAATACCAGATCTGATGAGATAGGAAACAAATGAAGCACAAATGATAAGAGTGAACCATTTAAAAGAGACTTTTCTTTTCAACAAAATCTCAAGTAATTCTGCAGTTAGGGCTGAATTTTTGAAAATGCTGCCTTAAAATCACACAACAAATTAAAAACCTATAGATATAACAAAGAAAGAAAATGGAAATTCATCATTCTATTCCTTTTTTCTTCAATACTTGGGGGAAAAAAAAAATCAGATGTTATCAAACCTTTTCAGCGATGCAATATATTGGAAGATGTATCTATAGCTCAGTAATTTAAGCAGATGGTAACCTTGAATAAATCAATACTAAAACTTTATAAGTGTAACACACAGAATTTTCCAAACAATTTCTACAACCAAACTTTCAGGGGGAAAACTGTGGTGGTATTCTGATTTTTTTTTTAAATACAAATTTCTACAAGTTTTCTACCAGTTTTCTGGTGTTTCTAAGTCAGGGAAAAAGATGTTAATTGTTATAACAAACTTAAATAAACTTCCACTCATATGTGCTTGTGCAGATGTCTCTTTTGCTTTTATGCGAACACAGCCAGCTTTGTGCAGACATTAATCAATGAACTGTCCTAATTTTGATTTGTTATAACAACTAACATCTTTTGACTAACATTAAAAGATAACATGATTTTCAGAATACCACCCTTGGCTTCAATACTCACAAGATTCCAGAATATAATGGGGTGCTGAGACACAAAGGCAGGCTGCCTCAGACACTCCTCTCCCTCGTTGTCGATCACGTTCTCGATCTCCTTCCGCAACACCAGTGGGCTCAGGTATGGGACGTTGACAGGGTCGGGATCCGCATCCCTGCGGGGTGGAGGAGCCAGGTACTCCCTGGAGCCACGCATGCTGGACGGGAGGCTGGAGGTGGAGAAGGTGGAGAAGTCGGCCAGGAGGCTTGTGGTAGCCGACGTCTCCTGGATGGTCTTACAGCGTGGCAGGCTGTAGGAGGTGCCTGGACGCATGTTGGCCGGGTACCTACAGGATATATGCAAGGGAACAGAGTTATCAGTCAACATTCGAGAATAACATTTTGTGAGAAATACTCGGCCAATAGCTTACATTTGGACATTAACCTTGATAAAAAGAATTTGTGCAAAAATGCATAACTTTGCCATGTTGAATTTCAAGGAGACAAGAGGAGACAAGAGGAGACAAATAAGCTTTTCTTTATCCAAAGTATTTCCCAACTGCACGATAAAGCTATCATAAGCTTATAAGCTTACAAGCATGGCCTGGAAGTGGATAATAACTGTGAACTGACATTTGCTGATGCAACATCTGCTCTAAGATTTCTTTGTTGGAAATATAATAGGGCTAGGGTTGTGATAGGGTCTCGGATTATATTCAGAGAGAGGGTAGAGGCAAGTAAGTGTTGAGTCTAGGGTTAAAGTCATGACTTTAATTCAAGTTGAATATTGAATGTGAAGCAAGTGTTGCTGGAGCAAATGTTGTAGAAATAGGAATGAATTTATTTACCCATTCCCTGGCCTTTCAGAAGAATCCACCTCCTTCAGCAAGTCAACGCTTCCACACTCGCTGACGGTCCTCCTCCTCGCTGCCGAGGGTGAATCCTCCGCCCCTCCACTACTGGCCCTCTTCAGCTGCTCCTTCATGACCGTCTCACTAGCGGAGTGATGCAGCCCTGGCTCCCTCCTGGCGGGCATTGTGCGCCCTGTCAGGGCTGGCTTAGGCTCACCCTCCCCTTCGGAACCCAGAGAGAGGTTGTCCACGCTGGGATTAGACTGGTAGGTGTTGCTGGACTCGTCTGTCTTGCCTGGAAGGTTCTCGCCCTGCTTGAGGAAGGGGGCAGATTGGATGCTCTGCATGCTCTCAGCTGACGGGCTGGGTGTCAGGGTGCATTGGCCTCCATGTTCCCGCAGGTCCTTGATGGTCACCGTCAGGAACGGTACACGAGGCGACCCACAGAATGCACAACTAAAGATCAAGGAAGACAATACAATAAATGACTTCAACATTCTGACAGTAGAAGCAATAACTCTAAACGAAGAAAACGATAGATGTTGAAGAAGAAACCTAAGAATAGTACTTAGAAGACTGCTACTTCTCCAGTAGTCACAGAATTCATAGATTACTGCACATTTACTTTCACTGCAAGGTAAACTTATAGGGAAACAGACTTGCGGGTAAAGCAAAAGCAGTACAGTATCTTCTGTTAGTGACACTTCATCATTATTATTTGATCCAGAATGCTCAGAATTACACATGGCCAAAGAGAGAAAAAAATTCACTGAAAACTTAAATCCATTTCCAATACAGTATGTTATGTTGTTCTGGAATAATAGGGAGTTTTAGATACGCGACGCAGCTCAGACGACGCGGTATCTTGCCAAAAATGTTGTTGTGCACATGCACGAGACAGCTCTTTTCCAATCCATCCTGCGTCGTCTGTTTTACACGACGGTTCTGGGGCCAGTTTACCGTCCTCCCCAATACGCGCCGCGAGACCTTTGTTGACCCTTTTTAATGACGTAACAATGGTTCATATTTGAGCGCACGCGCTTTGTTTGATTAACTGCGTCCTCCCCAAATCTAAAGCCTCTTTGCAACGCGACGCGAGCAAAGAGGAGAACGTTAGTCAACTCAGCAAGATTCGGCATCGTCTGAGCTGCGTCGCGTATCTAAAGCTCCCTATTAGCTATTTGACTGCAACTAATCACTGAACTCTCTAAATTGACAATGCAGTATCACTATTTTTTAGAACAAAAAGGCAGTTTTGTGGTTCAATTTTGCATTTTCATTAAAATTGGTCCATGTTAAAATACAGGATGAAAATGCAAAGTCCATTCATTGGATGCTACCATATATCTATGATGATTAAACTCTTCAGCTCTGAAATGAAATGAAGTAACCATGAAATTGAATACATTAGCAAAACTTGTTCCTAGTGCAAGATGACATTAGAAACCTCATACTGCAGTTGGAATAAGAAGTCACAAAGTCTTCATCACACAGGGCTCAACTGCAAGCCCTGCATCAGAAACAGTGAGTCACTAAAATGTGCATGGGGGCACTAAAATTATACACCATTTTCTAATGTATTTGATTTGGGGGGGGCACTAAAATTACAGACCTCGTATTGAGGTTAGAATCGTCAGCGGCCCATCCAGCCATGATATGTTCATCGTAGAGGGCTGATCGGCAAGCACCGCATCGGAAGCAACTGGTCATGAAGACATGCATGGCGTACTGCTTGCGAGGGTTGTAACTGTCTTCTTGATCTGATGCCATAGGATTATTGAGGGATTGTGTACTACCTGCAGTAAAGAAAGAGAAAACAAACTTTTAGATAATTGGTTGTCATTAACAAATGAAAAAAATTGAGGCAAAAGGTGAGTTATTACATTAATCATTAGAGTTATATGAAGGTCAATATTTGTGTTTACTAAGTGACATCTATACATAAACTTCAATTATACAGGATAATCACAATGTAACGGTAAAAGGCAGAATGTATTTTGGATATCAAGTTCATGGTTCAATCCTAAAAGGTCACAATATTTTGGCATTCCCAAAATGGCAGTCTTTGCCAAACCAAATTCATAACTTTAATCCTGGAGAAAACACTATCTAACATTAACCTTCCTTCAAAACCCCAAAGCAATCTTAACCCTATTACAGTAATGTTTATGAAATAAAGCCTGGAGCATATGTCACATCATTCACTTATCCTTGAGAACACACTATCTAACCTCAACCCTCATTCAAAACCCCAAAGCAACCTTAAAGGGAAAGTCCACCCTAGAAGTTTCACTATTTCAATAAAAGGAGATAAATTTGAACAGCATTTTAATAAAGAAATGAGCAAAATTTGTCAAAGATTAAGAAAATTGCACTCATTTACATTTTCTAGTAAACTACTCTCAGCTCTGCAAATTGGCAACACTGATGACATCATATGCGAGCAGATCTCCATTCATTTTGTACATGAAATTTCACATTTTTTCAATTTTCTTGGAAGTTACATATTTTCTTACCCCATAGTCAAAGTATGTCATGTAAAAAGCAATTCTTCTGAACATACATTGACTATGGGGGTTAGAAAATATGTAACTTCCAAGAAAATTGAGAAAATGCGAAATTTCATGTACAAAGTGAATGGAGACCTGCTCGCATATGATGTCATCAGTGTTGCCAATTTGCAGAGCCAAGAGTAGTTTACTAGAAAATGTAAATGAATGTAATTTTCTTATTCTTTGACCGATTTTGCTCATTTCTTTTTTAAAATGCTGTTCAAATTTATCTCCTTTTATTAAAACAGTGAAATTTCTAGGGTGGACTTACCCTCTAACCCTAGTAACAGTGTACATGTACCTGCAAATTGTGAGCCAGGCATGTGTATGCCCATCTCCTCTGGATTCAAGCTATCCATTTTGCTTTCACTCCAAGACCCTGCAATATCTCTAGGTTCCGACTTGCCACCATACTCTAATCCTCCACCTCCTAATGTGTCATCAATGTCAATAAGGTTAGGATTGCTTTGACTGTCCTTGATAGCCGGAGAGGAAAGCTGACGGGTGTACTCTCCAACCTTGGAGGCAAAGTCTGTGGCACGCGTCCTCAAGGTTTCCATCTGAGACGACGCTGACTGAATGGTGCTTCGGAGAGACTGCTTGGACATGCGAGGAGTGAATGGGGACGTCAGCAAGTTGGAGAGGAAGCTTGGCGCCCGCTTGGCCGGCTTACGTGGTTTTGATGACAGGTTCTCCTTAGAGTCTTTGGTGTCGTTTGACGACGAGTTGCTAGGCAAAGATTCCATGCTTTCAAGCTTGTACAAGTCTGCTTTACCCATGCCATTCTCCAACGGCTTTTCACTGTCGTCAGAAGCAGCATTGTCAGTACTGGCTTTGTCTGTGGTGTGTTTGGGACTTACATGTATGTCATGTACACCATTAGGGATACTGGAAGCTTTCAGTTTACTCTCTTCATCAACCAGCTCTATCAAATCGCTACTCCCACCATCTCTAGTATCTTTTGAGTTCTTCTCATTGATCGATACCAGAAGATCATCACCTGAATCGGTCATTCCTTCAGAGCTACCCCTGTCCTCAGTAGCATTCAAGGTTTCTATCTGATGGCAAACATCCAACAGTTCTTCCTTCCTCGCATCATCTAAAGCATTCACTTCAGGGAATTCCCCACCTTTCTGGTCGATATACTGCGGCCGGCTACCACAGGACAATGACCGTGAGTGACTACCAGACTGGCTTGACTCGCTACTAGTCCGCAATTTCTCAAGCATTTTTGCGTCGCAACCAAACTTGTCTTCGCTGATCACGTCGCTATCACTGGTGGCAAGACTGTCGGTAATGGTGGCGGCAGCATCACCGCCGCTGCTATTTCGCTTCCTGATCGCTAACGACCAGGAGTGGTCTCCCGCACTTTTGTGCCTCCTGCGAGGCGTGTCATTGGAGTCGGAAAGATGTGAATCATCAAATGTACTGTCCTCAAGGTTATTGGCATCCAACAGTGACGTGTTACCATTCATTGACGAATGAGACGTATCAAGAACCACTGGAATCAAGAATGGAAATATTTACAAAAGTCATGTTTTCTTCAGTCTTTAAGCTTTGACTTTCTTACTTCATCAGTGATTAAGAATAAACTTTGATAGTTCAATTTGAAATATTCAATTAAAAAAAGTAAACGGTGCTATAGTCCAACATTTGATATGCCAGAGAGATTGTGTGTATTTGAATAATATTACTTGGTCAAAATAAAAATTTAGAACCATTAAAATAATTACAGAACAGCTGCTACAGCTCAACCCTCTCTTCATTCACCATACTGGCATTTTTTAAAGAATTGTTCCTCGCTCTCACCATGTACTGCTTCCCGACTGGTTACGCTACTCCTTGATCTCCTCAGGATGCTGCTTCCCCGCCCCCGGGGCTCCTCCTCCAGGTCTGTGATACCAAACAGCCCCCCATCAGGAGTGTCGTTGCCCCCCAGGTCCAGCCTCTTGCGACTGATGGGGGTGGAGACCTCACTGACAGGAGCGCTGCGGGATTTGATGTGGGTGATCTCGGCACTCAGTTCTGTGGAGGGTAAAGAGATATGCATGTGATATAGCAATCTGAGCCGATGCAAAAGTAGAATGACTATTTAAGGTGGAAAATTTGGCTCTCCACAAGTGCCTGAAAACAGGGAAATTCTCTTACGCAGAAGTATGGGATTAAAAAAAGAGCGAGAAATTTTGCTCGTTCTTATCTGCAATCTTATATTTCCATGATATTGCATATCTTTGTTGCATTTATAATTGCTTATCTTTGTTGCATTTATAAGCATCTTATGATTCCATATTGCTTATCTTTGTTGCATTTATAATCAAACTCTGAACTACTAGGCTTCAAAGATGTCTGTATTTTCATTGTATCTTTCATTTCACAGTATAAAGTGAGTTTTTGAAAATCAGAACCTGATTTCATAGTACACTGTACATGTAGGTATTATAATATTTCAGCATTCCTCCACCATATGAACACAAATATGCTGTATAAAAACAAAGCATGCAAAAGTGGGTGGGGGAGGGGGGACACACATGAAGCGATGTATGATGCAACAAGAGCAACTTCCACTATGCAAAGTCTGGATAATGCAGGAAGTAAACTTACCTAGTGACTTGCTCACTGCAAATCTATTGAAAATTTCATAAAAAGCCGAATACAGAGCTCTACATAAATGTATACTACGGCACTAATAATGCTTTTGATGCCCATGAACCACAAAGTGTTTCTTTTATACACAAAACTACAATGAGACATCGCCACAATAGTCCAGGTTACATATGAAAGAATAGTCACTGCATTAATCTGCATTAGCAGGGTTTGTCTACAGAAACCTAGAGGCAAGAGATTAGAATAAAAATATTTACTGGGGATAAATGTTAAGCAGCAATACTAAGATTGGCATTTATGCAAGAAGAGTATTGACAGAGTACAAATACAGTAGGGTAGATCTGTGTGATTGCAGAAAGAAATTCAATTTACCCTCTTTTCTGTGACTAACAAGTGACAGGTCATCATCTGCCATGAAGGTCTGTTCACACTCGCCCTCTTTCTCCCCATCTTGTTGCTCCTCTCTCCTCTCCACACCCCCCTCCACCTCTCCCCCAGCTCCTGCAACCTTCCTTTGCTCTGCGTCAGGCCCCTGGACATCACCATGGACATCATTCTGGCGTTGGATGACTTCCTCATCCTCCTCGTCGAGACACTGGGAGTCGCGCTGACGGGCTAGTTTGGTGGGAGAGAGTTCAGGAGAGGTCAAGAGGTCGTTGGGCGTGGTCTCATCCATGATCATGGAGGCATAGCCCATGTCAGAGTTGCCTGAAAAGCGGAACGGGGGTTTTTCTTGCTCGAATTAAAGGTTAGAAAGATTTAGGAGTCAGCAAAGGAGAATGAAATATCAAACCAAAAAAAAATATTTCTATTCTTTCTTTCTGTGAGCTCTTTTCTATTGCAATACTAAAAATTATCCCCAAAGAATGTAGGAAAATATGCTTTTTATTAAAAGGCCT
>CM057156.1:21930768-22161768 GCA_029962745.1 Echinometra lucunter
GGAACAGTTCCCGCTTAAGGACAGGGAATTCTGTGTAGCTGCAAAAAAAAGAATTAATAGTTTGGGTAGGTAATCCACACAGTCTGACTCGATATGGGATTTCATTTGGGTGTTGTGTGTTCTCATAAAACGAACATATAGTCTTTACCCCATGAATCCATCTAAGAAAAGTTGATGAAATGACGAAGAATGACAACCCATCAGAAAATGCGTGGTGAGTTAAATCAATTCCTTTTCAGCGAGTTAACTGTTGAGGAACAAGTGGAAAAAAACATGAATTTCAAAATAATGAGAAGCATATTTTGCATTTCTCCGGTCCTAAATTAGCCAGCTTAGTTCTATCACTTTAACCTCAGGAGAATGGCATCAGTTAATTTCCCCCCCCCCCCCCCACCCAGTCCATTGGACCCTGGATTTGTATCCAAGATATACAAAAATGAAAAGAAAAAAGATATGTTACATAACCAGAGCAACATGATATGAATTACCCGTAATATATCTACTACAACTAAAGGGCTGCATTTTTAGTGGTTACAAGAAAAAGATTTGAATTACTGTTTAGGTGAGCAAGTACTATCAGCAACATGTACAACTTGGGCTGATGAAGAAATTAATAGATTGGACATACTGGTATCAGGCATTGATACCACTGACAGCTAACAAAGAATTCACAAGAATTCTACAAGGATTCTGTGCCAGTCGCTTAACATTGGTGACATTGACATTGGGGATGACATTACTAAGATCACTGATATAGTTATTAGACTTGACTTACTGGTACTGAGCACCTGTACCATCGGCATCTGGAGGCATGACAAAGACCGTATGCTCACTATCCACCTGACTCTCTGTATCTATCAGATGAATGTCATCTTTACTATCAATATCGACCTGAAACAAACAAGTGAAAATTTTGAGGTAACAAAGTGGAACTTCTTAATTCTCGCATTTTGCAATCCTTGCACCCTCATTCGGTTCAGTTGCGACAGTCACTTTAGCGCTTTGATTCTGGGAGATGAGTAGCCAACAGTACCATCAATACCCTGCGCTAGTCGCCTCGTTCACTCCTATTCTAATGATTACAGACTTCAAACACTTCATATTTTCCCTGGGTTCTCACGGCTAGTTCTACTAACCCGTCCTTCATCCCTGCGCTTGGGATCCCTCGGTCAGTTAGATATTTCTTCAGTTGGTCAACTCTCACAAGGCTTCTCATGGTACGGACGTTGGTGGCACATGCAATGTGAAATGTGAAAATCAATGAATTTTACTGTACGTCCTGATTCTATTTCCTTTACAAAGTAATTTGGAACAAACTTTGTATTTTTCAATATCTTTCTTTTCTCTTTCACTTCATCTAAACTGACATATGACTCCCTTTCCAGTAGAGGAATTCAAAATTATTCAAAAGTCTATATAAGAGACACTCTGGAGCAGAATTTCTGAAAGATTTTCCACGAATAAACCTTATTCATTTAAACAAGGCAGTCCCTGCATTAAACAGGTTGGTATCAGAGAATTTGGAAGTCAACAGTTTCAGATATTATAATAGCAGAATACTAGATCAATCAACTTTCATTTGAAGAATGAATTTGGTAGTACACTTCTGACTTAGAGAAGAAGCCATAAAGAATGAAGTTAAAATGCATCAAAAGTTACCTTTTCTATACAGTCATCAAAGAAAGCAAACTTCTCATCGTTTTCTGAGACAAATGAGATCTCTTCTATGAATTTGATGAACATCTGTGTTTTCAGGAATTGTTTGAAGAAGACATGAGATGCCTTGTCTCGAGTCTTCAAGAAACCTGAAGCAAAAAACAAATAAACAACAAACAATTTAATCATCATCTTCTTGTATTATTTCACATTTCATCTACAAGTATCTTTTTCATACAAAAACAATTTAAAAAGTACAATATTTGTTACCCTATTGAGCATGATTTGATTTCGGTATAATGCACCTTTCTAATAAACCCCAGCCCCATTTATCTGGGGCTTAGTGTTTAACGGGTTAAATTGGAAATAACTGATTAGACATACAATATTTTCAAACAAAAGGCTTGGTTAGGGGGGGGGGGGGGGGGTTGTATGAAGTTTCTGACATGAAGGGAACAAAAAGTGTATCAAGTTTCATTAAAAAACAAAGGTATACATAAAATCGAAACTGCTTAATCTTAATCAATGGAAGCTCCTGAAGTTGCAGACTTCAAAATTAACGCACTTCTCATTGAATTAAACCTTTGTGTCTGGGCAAGCTCAAGGTAATTAGTCATTTGGTATCTTTATACATGTAAATAACAAAGTATTTTGGTAAATTGGCATTACATATATCACTCTCACTGGCATTCAGTCCAATCCTAACTCAATTGGGATTTCAACAAAAGCATGATGATCAGATGTACTCAAATCTTCAACATGGTAGGTTACAAATAGGACCAATATTCCATGGACTTGCCCTTCCATGTTGATTTTTTTTTTTTCCTTCTATCACTTCTAGCATTAAACATAAACACATATCTTACATTTCATGTGTTACGAGTTCTGCATATAAAAATAAACTGTCAAAATACTGGTTCACTTGAGCTGTGATGGTAGGATTACATCAAGGCATATTACAACTGCAAAGTCATGATTTCTGTCCATGATATAGTATTGTAGAATATTTGAACAATTCAATTTCACATCAATGATATTCCCTCGAGCACGTAACCTCCATGTACACACGAATCAATACATGACCCTTCAACCCTATGAAATTATATAAAATAGTAAAATCAACATGTGGTTTGATTCAGACGGTAGGCAGTAGACCATGGTGTAGTGTATATATACACAATGAAGGGATTAGAGGTTCACTGGACCACCCACATGGTCCGCCCACCCGTTATGCACTTTGAAGGCCTAGTTCACATGTGACGTTGTAAACCAAATCCTCCCACCCCTCATCAACAACAGCAAAAATAATGAAAGGAATCAAAAATAATAATAATAAAAAGAAAACATATCGACATGAAAATGACTTAAGCAGTGTTGTTTACATTTTCTCCATCTTATAACACACATATATAGACGAGAACCCTTTGTTCCTTTGTTCCAAAATTTTTTTTTTCACCCCACAGCTGCAGCTTACTGCATGTACATGCCACGTGTGAAAGAGCCTTGAATAAGTTTACCAAACACCACTCCCCTAGCAATGAATAGAATCATCAGAACTCATTCAAACTCCACACATTCATTGATGCTTACACAGTAAATACAATATTCATTGGAGTTAGCATCATAATTCCTGATTCAGGTGGGCATGTGACTTTCTAGTGATCTTGTACTCTTGGAGGTGCAAGTGTAGGAGTTATTATTTCAACGCAAATAGCAAATTCCTATCATAGCACTTTTATTCAGGGCCCCCGTATCATAGAACTTGTTAGTTATCAATAACCAGTTGCAGTAACTGTTATAAGCTACTGAAATCCTTGCATCTGATTGGCTAAGAACAAATTTGTCATAGAAATGTGGCATTTGTTACTGATAACAAGTTTTATGGAACGTAGCCCAGGTGGGCTTATGCAAATATTTCTCTTCATATTTCAATCTGAGGTGAAATTTTACTCGTGCTTCAATGTACTTCTGAAAAGAGGGAATTGCTTTGTTGGTTATCATGAACTTGGACAATAAAGAACAACTGAACAGTCAATTTCAAGCTGGTATCCATTCCTATGGTGTATGTAATAGGGAGTCACTTTTCAGCTTAGTATTCACAACTCAGGGAAAGTACAAGCCTAGCATCAACATAATAATACTAAGAAGTATCAGTGTGTTTTTAAGAATGTGGATAAGCAAATCTGGAAACTTAAGCACCTAATTACAAAACAGTGACTATTCAAATTTTTCTGACTAACCTGACATGGGTAGCCGAATCTTGAGCTGGCATCTACAGCTCTATTGCTGGGTTGCTGAGTTAATGTAGATGATATCATTTTGAAACCATGTCCATTACTAATTATTGTTCTAATAACTTCTGACTAAATTGTTCAGTTTTGACTAACCTGGTTAGTCGACTCTTGAGCAAGCATCTAAAGCTCTATTGCTGGTTGGTTGTGTGCTTAGGAGGAGAACTTGAATGTAGGCATTCAACTTCAGACTAACATTACTTTCAAGCCACCATCAAATACTACTTGTTCTAATAAGTTCTGACTAACTTGTTCTGTTTTGACTTACCTGGGTAGTCAAATCTTGAGCTAGCATCTAGAGCTCTGTTGCTGGGTTGTTGAGTGATGGGAAGTAGAAACTGACTGTAGCCCTTCAGCATCATCGCCATGAAGGCCAGGAAAGCATCCTGGATCCTCATTTCCAGTTGCAGCTGGAAAAAGGGAAAAGGAAATCATATTGCCATTTTTTGCTAAATCATTCTCTGAAAAGGCCTATATCTGATCACTCAACCTACATGGATGAAAACTTTGTTGACAAGTTGTAAGTATTGCATCTTTTTTTTTACTAACAAAGGATTTTGAAAATGGATTCAGAACATGTTGCCAATTTAACAGTCCCAAAACTCATTTTCCTTTTAAAAATCTCTGCATCAAATACATTACACATATGACAATGCAACAGAAATTGTCACAAGATAAGGAGAAATATTTGCTCTCATTTCTCATGCAACTTTTAAAAATTTTACAACTCTGAATCAAAAGTCAGAGGGCCAAGCAACAAATTACAATCAGTTACCACTAAATGACAGTTTACACAATGTAAACAAGAAAATGAGAGAACACTCACTTGCTTCTTCTTGAGGCTGAAGTCCAGAGTGATGGGCGACACCTCCACAGCGAGTTCATCAGAGATGCCATCACCTACTGCAGACTCCTGGATGTCTTGATAGATCTTAGTCAGGGTGTTGTACAATCTCTTGGCTGGTTTCTAGGACATGAAGAAAAAGAGAACAGTTAAATGCATGGATGCCAACCTTGCAAACAGCACTGCAGTATTTTGAAGGCTGGAAAATGGTATTTCAAGTAGAAGAACAGTATTTTCACCTTTTCTGCAACAGACGTGTGTGGAAATGCAATTTTGGAAATAGCAGTATTTCCCTTCAGGCCTACAGCGTTTTGATATTTTTGGGGAAAAAAAATACAAAAGAATGCTAAAAAAGGAACAATTGGAATCTCTGCAAAAATCACTCAAGCCATATTTGGGATTGAAGAAACACTCTAAAAAATACCCTATTTACATTAATGTAAATATACATGTAAATTTTCATAAAAGATGTTTATTTCAACACAATGCTTAGACAGAATACTTTAATCAAGAGACCTGGAAAACCTGATGCAATTTAACTCCATAAAAAGGCATACATACCCTGCTATTTCAAAGTAAGTGTTTATATAATCATCATTAGGAATGTGGGTCAGGAAGATCTTACAACTGTTACCTTTACAAAACATTGCAATTTCTGGGAAAAAAAAACAAAAGCAGTTAGATAACATACAGTATGCAGTGAAGGTTATAGTCACTACTATAGAGAATACAGATGAAACAAAATCTTTACCTTTGGAAGTATCTTCCATGTTATTCCTTTCTTGTCATCAAGCCTGAAATCGAAACAAGAATGATTTGATTATTAATTCTTTCCTTAATTGATCCAAATATTTATGGGTTGTCATTCTTACTGGCAATGCTGTCATATCCTCTAAACCAAATATCATAAAGATGAAACTGAAATGTACTTGAATGACTACAATGTGCTTTGTTGTTACTGTATAATCTGAAACACTTTCAGATCCTTTACTCTAAATGGTAATACATAAAACATATATTGTAAGTGTACTTAGGAAGTAGGTAGTATCAATTTAACAATTCTGTGCAGCTCATATAGACAAACTTCCTTTCCCCGTTTCATTTCCTCATCGCATTCAAGCTGTATTGTACATCACTGATGTGTTTTACTTCGATGCACTACAAAGCCATCTCGCTCAAGCATGTTAAGCTTGTTTCCTGCCTTAAGAGAAAACTTTGGATATTGCTAAAATGTATAATCTAAGGGGACCAATTACCTAAAGATAATAATAGGGTACATATATCTCACATGTATAAAATCAACAACAAACAAGAACAAACAACAAAAACCCCCCCCCCCCAAAAAAAAAAAAACACAAACAAACAAACAAACTATTATGGAAACAAAAAAATGAAATATGAAGTCTCACACACCAAACATTCATGGGAGCACCTTGGTGCATGTCTACTGGTCAAATGCTCCAAATTTTCATACAAGAAGTCCTGGCTTCAACTCTTGCTTAGCCATAGACGTATTAATTAATTAATTTATTAGACAAAAAGCAGCACGCGCTGAAATCATTACGCAAATGGCATTAGGCCCCCGCCTCTTTCAGATCATATGAAGGGGCCAATAAGCACCCGCTATCGTCATGATATCGATAACACAGTTGCATTATTCTTATCTCCTGCGCGTATCAGTTTTATTGCGATACTTTGATTTGTTGTGCATGCGCTCAGCTGATGGGCGTAATGTTTCATACGATGTACAAACCCTACTTGTTGGAAGCATCTTACGAAATGAATTATTCATTTTTGATCATGAATATGCAGGTGCTTAGGTAGGCCTTCTAATGGATCCGGACAAAATGGCAGAGCTTTAGGGGCCTGCTTGTAGCTCTCATTATTGGACAAGTTGCTTTAGCCACATTTATCTCATTTGACCCTGGGGTATACATGGCAATTCTTATTAGTACTGCTCCCTGTGAGGAACAGTATTCATACTAATAAGAATTCCCTTGGAAAGTAAGATTATCATAACCACTACTATTACAAATGAGCAACTTACTGCAAGATCGTGTTGGTGTCAATATCGATGCAGATGGCATCGCTGGGAGGGTCGTACATGTCAAAGTAGCGGGAGTCGATACCGACCACCACCGACATGGGGGCACTCAGATAGTCTGATAGACTCAAGGGGCACAGTGGGATGTAGGGACACTGCCATACAAAGGGGAAAATCAGCTGCAAAGAAAAAAAATATGTGTACTGATTTTCTTTATACGTAACAAAAAGGATAGACCCAGGACCATGACAACCTCCCATTTATTAACGTAAATGTTTCACTGCTTTTGAGTTAATCTGGATAAGAAGTAAAGGTCTATGGATGACTGTCCACTAATTCAATCACCAGGATGATTGAAAACCATGAACAAAATTACAAATCAGCAATAAATATCAATGATTTTCAATGAAAAATAAAAAAAATATGGACCATCATCATCTACTGAGAATCTGAAGGGTGTTGATCTTGAATATCAAGGAAATGTTGATTAAAGTTTTAAATGGTCTTCAGGGAGGATTTTACTACTTTAAAGATAATATTCTCATAAGGCTTCCTTGTTAAACAGATTATGCTTCTGATAGAAAGACTGTGATGTGTGATCTTTAAGTTACTCACAATATCAATGTCTTTTGGGTAAGAGCACACTAACTACACTTCCAATGTATGTATGACAGACGTGTTTTAGCAGGTGTATTCTTGTTAGTTTTCCTAGAACAAAAGGAAACGATCTTCAGCATTTCCCCATGAAAGTGCTACCAGACCAACTTACTGACGAGACAGCTTCTGCTACCCCGGTTAAGAGGGCAGGTCTTAAAGAGTGTAGGACCAGCTTGTGTTCCAGGAGTAAGAAGGCAAGAACATTCAGGGTCTTCTCTGGTCCAAGGTTCCTCAACATGGCACAGTAACTGGCCCCGCTCAGAGGGATGGGTGAGGTCTGGGGCCGGGCCAGGATCAACTGGTCATGGGCCAACTGAAAACAATGGATACAGAAAAGGTTGAATTCTGGATTGGTGTAAAATAATCTACTGTATAAGCTAATATTTTAGCGTACAGATATTTTAGCGATTTGAGACAAGTTTGACATATTAGCAAGTTATTATTTTCACGTTTTGAAAGATATTTCTATCCAAGTATATAGGCATCTAACTGAGTGGAAATTTTGGCAAGGACATCATCGCTAAATTAGCGAAAATTATACCACCACGAAAATTTCAGCTTATACAGTATGAGCATTCTTGTTCATCTTCTCTTGATTTTGAAGAATATCAGAGCAGCAATGTAACCATAAAGCCTGATCTTAAAATGCCCTTCTAATCCAACCATGACCATAAAAATTTAGATTTTTAAAATCAAATATTGATGCCACATGTGGGCATTGTCCCATATACCCACATCTGTGTACAGCGATCTTCAGTGTCAATGATTTCTAGGAAGAATGTGTCAATTTCTTTTATCATTTTGATGAGTAATAAAGCCTCAGAGTACAAAATAATGCTTTTTATACCACATAATCACCATTTTTACATCTTCTATACAATTCTTACACATGTATGATGCATTATTACAAGACCACTTCTCAGTTTGACATGTACATGTATCTTCATATAGGTAAATGAAAAACTTGTACCAATTAACACGCAGCAAACTGAAAATCTACAACCTCATGAGGATTTTTGCATTGCCCGATTGGATTGTTTACTACATACATGTACATGCAGTGCACAATTACACATACCCGGTACATGTATTAGAATAAAAGGCCAGCAATAACACCTGTTAACTGAATATTTATCCAAACAGCTGATCAGCTGACCCAGAAGGGCTTTGTCTAGAGCACTTAAAATATTTTGTTTGAACTATACAGCAGGCTTCCCCATCTGCTCTTCAAAATGATGAACAAAACAGAACATTTGTCAATATTTAGTCTAGTACAGCTGAGGTACTAGTTCTAAGGTCAAAGGTCTTGGACTACTAACAGTATCAAGGCGCCTTTGTTTACATTCTTCAAGATAATTTTCTTTCTGAAATCTTGGGAGGAAGCTCTTTTTTCAACGTTTGTGAAATAATCAACTTTAATCTTTACGACATAAACAGCACTCTGTGTTTGTCTTGCACACCACCTAAGCCTGTAAAAAACAATTATTAATGACTAATGACATCATTTTGATCGGTTAGATTTATGACCCAAATAGCTTTACAACTTTTCTCAGAACGTGCAGAGGAAAATAATCTTCCTGCTTTCATTCTGGACATTAATGTCAAATGTAGAATGTTAATTTTTGTATCACATTAATCGTAAAGTAAATTCTTGATACCTCAATAAACTGCTAACATTTAATCAGCATACATGTATAATATTTCCTATATTATCACGCTAAAAAATACCTTTACATATCTCAAGGTTCCCACAGAAATTTGAGAACCAAATTCCTTGACTTGTACTGGCTTTCCATGACCAGTTAAGTACTGTTTTGCTATGAGTTTGGGCATCCGAGCAGCATAAGAATACCACAAAGCGGTAAAGGAAGGCTGTCAGAGCCACACACAGCCCACACTGACAACCAATTCCCACTAACTTTTCATGACTTTTGGGAGATTTGATATATAAGTTTCAATAACTTTCCAGTAGCATTTATTTGCCCATGGCTTTCTATGTTTTTCCAATGCCTTGGGAACCCTGATTTCGGCTGCTATTTCTCACTCACTAGCAGCCATTTGAAATGCCCTTTTTTGACCAGCCCTCAGGGCTATTTGGCCCTTGCCCTGCATTTTTTTATGTTGTGCTAACTTCATAAGAATTTGATTGGTCCACATCTTTTGCTTCAAAAATATGCCTCTTGCCTCAGTGTTTTTGTTGTTGTTGTTTTTTGCTGCCTCATATCCAATTAATTAGTACACAAAAATATGCAGGATTTTCCGCTCCATATGTGAACAAGCCTTAATAGGGCTTACACAACTTACCTCCATAAGTATTCTTGGTCTCTGTGGTGTTGGGAAGGGAACCTCGTGCATGAAGTGAGAAATGTGCCTGGAGAAAAAAGAATGGCAATGGCAAATTTTAAAGCAGGTAGGTTAATTCATAAATACTCATATTCATACTTTAAACCATCTGGATATGATCTGATTTGAATTTCTTCCAAACACTCTTCTTATCTCGGGCAGGGTATTCACTGCAGAAATAAACCAAAATCTACCATACAGCATTTTCTATTAAAAAATCGAGGAAATAATTCTCCCTATCCAATATAGATGATATTGACCAATGTAAGCCTTATATACATGTATACTGATATCACGGACATAGCTGTTCATGCGAGATTATTTGCTCAACTGACGTCAAATCTTAGGTGATTTAAAATAATTCTTTATCAGAAGAATCCCGTATAAATAGTCAATCTATGTAAACACAATTATTTGTTAGATTAGGGGTGAAAATTTTTTTTGCAAGGATGAATGCATCCACCAAAATATGATCCAACAGCGATTTATATCACAACTGTGTGTACCGAAAGTACCCTTACCCCCAAAATCTACTGATTTAAAAAACTGAAAAATTAGAGCGCTGCCAGCAGTGAGATCCAGAGCTTCTGATAGGGAGAATTGTATAACCCTGATGGAAGAACATGGAAGTTTGCTTCCGTTAGCTTTGCCAAGTTGGCCCTGAAATCCATTAAATTTCTAGGTGAAGCTTCCGAGATCATTTCCTATTAGATGTTATGAAGCTTTTTACCGATATTTCTGTATTTTGCTTCCTGTAGGCTTGCCTGTCTTGGAGCATGGTTTTCAACCCTAGCCAAGTTTAGCACATGATCATCTTATGGCTTTCAGCCACACTTTATATAACAAACACTTTACAGCAATAATGGGAAACCAATGTACACGGAAATACATTTGAAGGAAATTGTGGAGTGTGGGTTTGCCTGTGCAAGAAGGTGTTGAAAATCAGGAAGAAAGCACAGTAACTGAGCAAATATTAATGAGGAAATTCTCTAAAATGAACATTACTAGTATCATATAGGGCTACATTGTTATATTTCTTAATGAAAATGGTTTCGAAGACACTCTCCTTTAATCAGGTGATGACTGAAACCGAGAAAATCAAAAGATTTTTGGGAAGTAAGCACTTCAGCCAAGGGCTTATTTCTACATTACTTCTATATGGTTGCGTATACTCTGTACACATATAGGTTTTCTGCGATACATTACTGACATCTGAAGATTAGCTTTGGACTTACAGGTATTTTCATATAAGGGAAGAAAAGGATATCATTACTGGCTATGAGCTTAATGCACATCATTGAGGAAATATCAGATTTCCCTCTGCAGAAAGTCCACTTAAAACAAGCCAGGAATAGATAAAATGGGCAAGATGACATTCGATATCTTTATGAGGTTTTTTCTCCCTGGCTATGTTATGAAACAACACCTTCTTTTATCAAGAGCACAGACAATCAGGCAAATCACCTCTAAAATGTCATTTTTAAAAACACTGACAATACAAGGAGTGGTTTGATGGATCACAGAGTATGAAGGCTCTGACATTTGCGAGACACAGTAATTGTCTTGCATGGCCATTGACTGGCATCAGCTGGTACTTTGGCATTTATTGGATCCTCTCAGGGATTTATTTCTCAGGACAATAAAAATGTTGTCTGACCTATACACAGATGTCTTCTTATGACTATATTGCAAGTATATTGTGACTCACACAGCATGGCAGTATTATCATAGACAAATAAATAGGGCATGAAAAAGGATGCTTAATCATTATCCATGGTCGACATACATGTACATCAAGATCAACATGATAGTTTATTCCAGCAGTCTTCAATTTGATAAATGATAGCCATAAAATTATACAGATCATTTATCAACGTTTACTCCTAAAACAAAATGCTTTATAAATAAATGAATTTCATAGAAAAAACATACAAATTCTTTTGTTTTTACATAAACAGCAGAGGAGCAGGCTATAAATAGATAAGAACATCAGGGTCTTGGACAATAACAGAATACACTTTCCCTTCTGTGCAACCATCGGTGCTTCATGATATCTTGGTGTTTTTGCATTTAATTTGTGCTGAACCAAAATACCCCATGGGATGGACTGGGAATGACTTTGAAAGATGAGTTTATTTTGAGTACCTTAATAACGGTTTTCAGAGTCCTCTCACTGGGACTTAACATTTCTTTTTAATCAGTGAAAAAAAAAGAGGGACAGGAGAAGACAAAAGATTACTAGTACTATCCTTTCCATATGGGCACCTATCCCTTGCGTTTCTCAATGTTCCACAATCAGAACTCTTCGTGGCTTTTAACTTTGTCTGTTGAGAGCCAGAAGGATGTTAACCCTATGTCAAGGTGTAGAAGTTCATGTCCTTTGAATCTCAGCAGATGATGAAGAATTTTTTTTTTTTTTGAAGGACTACTAATTTCTCCATGCGTAGCAATTTCAGAGCTTCTCAGTTTTTGATAATCCATTAAGAGAACTAAACACAATTACTATCAATCTTGTATGTTAACAGCCAGAAGATCTAGATCAAAGTATATAAAGGAAACAAACTTTTCACCTTCGGCACAAAACCTCAAAAAAGTACAGAAAAGGACTACCAACCTTTCAATGGGTATCGATCGTGGCCCAGAGATGGACACCCGATAGATGAAGGAGAGGAACTTCTTGAAGGCCTCAAAGAAGGGCCAGTGGGAGAGAAGACAGATGCACTTGTTGACATGGATATTGTAGTTGGTAGGCCCGTTCTTGTTGTTGGTGGGCTTCAACTGCAAGTCAGCCTTCTGCTGCTCACTAAGCTTCTCCTCAGGGTAGTTTTCGTAGAATGTCACAGCAGCTCCATACACCTGGTTTCAGGTTAAAAAGTTACAAGGAAAGTGCTCGGGTTAGAAGTCGTAAGTCGTATCAAAGGAATCAGGAGTAATCAACACATGGAACACTGGCTACAATGGTACAGTGCTATTAGTTCTTAGAACTGAGAACCGACATTTGCTCCTTGCTGCACATATATGGGGTTAGGGTTATGCAGCAGTAGGGTTTTATTTAGGTTTACAGATAGAGTTAGCATCTGGTCCAGGGTTCAAGGATAGGAATTTAGGCAGTGTACAAAATCAACCTTCAAGCCATGGTCGCTGGAATACAGTTATCAACTTATCACTACACCACATTCTAAGGCTCTGACTGGTCAAATCTTCAGGCATAAAATTCACTGCAAACTGCCAGGCAGTACAGTTTTACTGTGCGGGCATATTTCTGCTTGCGTGTACAAAGCAGTGACGCAACACAGATGTGAACGAAGTAAACAATGGATACACACAGTGGGGCATGTGCACCACTCTTAGACTGGTTCCCTTCAAGTGAATACATTTAGAAAGGAATATTTTGTCAAGACATCCACTTTTGGGAATTCACACTTCGGATGTGGAATATAAAACAAACACTGACTGCTCATTTCGGGGGTCACGATTCATGGCTCCTCCATGATCTCAAGACAGCACTATGGTCCTTGACTTCATCATGGTGGACAGTACAAGTTTTGAGATCACCTTGGGTTATAGTTTCAACCATGCCCCTCAAAGCAGTCAGTATTCAATGTTACTAGCATGAATACATGTAACTAGATCTACACCAGATTGCTGCAAGGTAAACATAGTTTGACAGGGTTTGTACAGTAGTTTGGTCAGAGCACTGTGGTATATTGGTGAAGAGCCTTGACTCTTATGCGAGAGGTCCTGGGTTCAATCCTCCCTGGGTGCTTACATCTCTGGACAAGATGTTTCACCCACATTCGTCCCAGTTGACCCAGATGAAAATGGGGACCTGGCAAATTGGTTGAGTAATAATCATTTGCAGGGCCCTTGGGAAGAATGGCACTGAAGCTGATGAGGCTTCCCTAAGTAAACAAAAAATTTATTATTATTCTTTTTTAGTCAATCTCCACCTTTTGTACCTTTCCGCCGGCAATGTCAGTGAGGACGAACGTGGAGAACACTGGGAGGGGGTGTTCCCTGGTCTCAGCCCAGCACTCGATGGTTGCCCCCATGGGCATGCAGAAGGGGATGGATTGGGGGAGGGGGAAGTCATCGTAGTCCTCCAGTGGGTAACGGCTAAGCATGTCTGCAAATAGCCAAAAGAGAGAGATACATGTAGTACAGTTAATTATAATGAATAAAATATTCATCTATTTGTAATATAATGTACAAAGTGTACAAAATCTGTATTATTTACCGCACTAGCAAATACAGACTACTCATAAATTCGTATGCATCTTTAAAGAGAAGCTTGAGTGGGGAATAGGTGAAAAATGATTTGTAACCTTTCTAGTTCTTTTCAGGTCGGTTGCAAAGAATCAAAGTAAAAAGGTCCCCTGGAAAGGACTGCTCTACTAATACTTTCGTACTGGAAATATGATTAGAAATACATGTAGCTGAAAAGTTTGGATCAAACGTTCATGCCAGAATGGAGTATTTGGGACTTGCGTTTATTTCAGTATTTTCAATTTTTTAATGCAAGAGGACCCCGAACTCCAGTTAATCTTTAATGAGACTGCGAGTGGCAGGGCAAGTGACTGCTCAAAATATTGATTTAATTTCATTCACAACTATACACAAATCAAAAAAAGGGAAAACATTTCTACCAAATTTAGAAAGAAACCTTCAATTATTTTTCTTACACAATCATACAAGTCTAACAATAAAAAATGTATTTCTACCTTCTTTTCTACCCCAAATACTTATATTTATACAGTCTATGTACACGGAAACAACTTCATTCACCACAAAGAGTCTCAAAAATAAATACTTCAGTAGCTTATTTGATGAAGTGCTTAAACTCTTTATAGTCAATGAAGAATGAAACTGTGCTTTGTTTCTTTCTACTTAGTTTCCCTCCTTATCTCTGGAATTTACGACTTAACTAAGAACTACTTGATATTTTCACCTACGCTGTAAATAACACCCTGTGGAATGAATAGACTTCCTGTGTCCCCCTATTCAGTTCTATTCTACTGAATTTGAAAGGCTCTTTGCTCCATCAGGCGTAAGAAAGGAATCTCGGATAATAGCTGCCTACCCAAACCCTACTAGTAACCAAAAGCGTGTCTATTGTGAAAAATCTTTCAAAAGGCTGGGTGCTCCTGTGAAATAAAGGTTTAAGGGGGAAGAAACTAGTATTATTATTATTCACAGGATGGATCATTATCTCTGTTCAAAAAATATCAAAGAGAAAAGTATGGTTGATTATACTGAGATACATTGATTGATGGAGAACAAAATCGATTGAAAATGAATAAAAGAAATTCTAGTTGAAACACTGAGGGGAAGATAAATGTACTCAAACTTCCAAGTTCACTTGAAATGGGTCAACTTTAATTGCCATTTCAAAGGCTGAGGGTTCTACATTGTATGTGTACCCTGTAGTGCAAAATTTATTCAAGGTCTAAATCATTGCCTATAGAGAGGTTTCCAGTTAGGAAAAAAAAAATTCACCATGATACAAAATAATATTGATTTAAGATATGACTAAAACATAGATCATAAAAGATATATACTAATGACTGGAACCCACATTTCTCTTGCTAGATCCTCGTACTAGGTAGGGTACACATGCTAACCAATCAGACACAACATTCTCATCCTACTACATGTATACACCTGGATAGAGAAGGGTCATTTGGATAAAATGCCCAGTTTAGGCTGCTTGATAAACAATAGTTTTCCCTAATGGCTGATATCTTCTTGTATAAGTAAGTAGCCATATAAGCCCAATACACTCTTAAGATTTTTAGTTTGGTCAGGCACACATGCCACCCCATAGACATACGGTATATAAAATTTACTAGACGGAAAGCAGCACGCGCGGATATCATTACGCGAATTACGCAAATGGCATTAGGCCCCGCCTCTTTCGGATCATTTGAAGGGGCTGATAAACACCTGTTATCGCCATGATATCGATAACACTGCTGCATTATGCATATCTATTGCACGTATCAGTTTTATTGTGACACTTTGATTTAATACGCATTAGTTGTGCATTTGTTGAGCATTTATTGTGCATGCAGTAAGCTGATTGGAGTAATGTTCCAAAACGTGTACAAACGCACGCTACTCGTGGGAAGCATCTTAAAAAATGCATTATTCATTTCTGATTATGAATACTGATGGTGCTTAAGTCGGACTTCTAATGAATTTAGACTTAATGGCGGAGCTTTAGGGGGCTGTGCCACCCCATCCCAAATTACATTCATACCCTTGGTATCCATTTGTACACCTGAGTAGAGAGAGGGGCAAAGTAGATCAAATGAACCTTACCTACTTGATGAACTATTGAGTTTCCCCTGGTGGTCTATTCCTTGTGGCACAGGTAACCATCAAAGACCACTGTGATATCCTTGCACTTTCAACTAATCACAAATAATATTTACATCGCAATGGGTATCCACTGAACTGGGTACAGAAAGGCAATACAGATAAATTACCTTGTTGAACAACTGAGAACACTGAACCTCACCTGCTTGATAAACTATGGAGTTTCCCCTGGTGGTCTATTTCTTGTGGCACAGGTAACCATCAAAGACCATTGTGACATCCTTGTACTTTCAACTAATCACAAATAATATTTACATCCCAATGGGTATCCACTGAACTGGGTACAGAAAGGCAATACAGATAAATTACCTTGCTGAACTGAGAACACTGAACCTCACCTGCTTGATAAACAATGGAGTTTCCCCTGATGGCCGATTTCTTGTAGCACAGGTAGACGTCGGAGCCCATCATACTACCCTTGTTCAGATTCTTGTTGATGAGACAGAAGGCATGGGGTGGACTCTCATTCTGTGAAATACACAAAAGGGAAAATACAACAAAAGAAAAGTAGTTTATTCTAATGGTATCCTGTATATGATCCTATTATTTTACATTGATTTTTAAGCACTTGATGTGAATACTACAACATACTTTACACTGATCTTATTCTTACACCTGGTCACTGGACTCTAGCCCTTACACAATACAATAGTGAGCACCATCTCAACTCCTTAGTGAGTGATGCATTACCGGTACTTGAATCTCATATTATCAATACCAGTATCATTAATATTACTTTCATTACCATCATTATTCAGATTCAGATTCAGATTCATTTATTTCCACATTTCATTAAAAAAAAGTACATGTACATGTTAAAGGGGAATATACAATATATACATATCAATAGTTGAACACAGAAATGACATAAAACAAATAATGAGCTGTAATGTTGACAATACCTAAGCAAGAAGATAAGTAACAATAAGGACAAATTATTTAAATGTGGGGGATTATTTGAAAAGTCAGAGACTTAAAACATAACCCTCTTATAACTAATCATCTTCACAGTTGCTGTTGTTATTGTTTTGTTTTGTGTTATTTTGTTTTTTGTGTGTTTTTGTATGTTTTTTTTTTGTTTTTTGTTTGTTTTGGTTTTTTTTTTTTTTTTTTTTTTTTTTTTTTTGGGGGGGGGTCACTATTAAGGACAAATGTATTCTATTAAGGACAAATGATAGAATACACATACATGTAACCCCAAACTGGTACACATCCCAATAACCACATTTTGGGGGTCTCAATGTGGTGCAACATACCTCAAGTATGAAATTATACAGAATGATGGCATAATCAATTCAGGTTCTATTTTTACTTCATGGCCTACTAGTTATTTAGTCAGATCAGACATGCATACATTACCCAGGAATTCAAACAATTTCCAACCAACGCACTCAGGAATGAATCAGCAATGCCCGAATGACTACAAAAATGACTTCACTAATGAAGTTTTCGCTTTTTCTATTGTTTCTTTTCTTTATTACCTCACTGAATGCATCGGCATTCCACTACCTTCAATTTAAATGGTTATTCAAGCTTAACATTCAGATTAGAGGGAATTATTAGATGTGTTAAACCTTGAAAAGTTAATTCTGTAAATGAGATTATGGCTTTCCTCGCTTCCTATCAGGCATTTCCTTCAAACTCAGTCTAATAGTTTTTGATTTTGCAAGGGCAAGAAACACCCTATATAGATTTCTTCAGTCAATGATTTAACAGCAAATTATAGATTTTCTTTCCTGTCCCTGTGTATACTGTGGAGAATTAAATTTCATGTGGAAGCAACCAAAGGCCAAGGAACCTTTTTTTACACCAGCTTGCCTGGTTAGTTTCCTGTGTAGGCCTATACATGTACATTCAAAACACTTGTGAAAAAAACTGATCTACTATAAAGTTATAAACCTACCAAATTGTTCTGTAATCAACAGATGCGAAAGAAACCTCTACAGAGTATATGCAGGGTGTGTATGTAGCATAGCTCCCATTCTTCACGATATGTATTTGATATTGTTGTAATGACATCAAGTGCAGTAGCTGTTCTGCCATATTCCCCTAGCATATTCCATGAGTCATTTTGAGGAGCATGAGATAGTTTGCTTTCGTATTTCAACATGTAATGATTTGATCATATTTTGTTTGAACACCGTAAGCCTGCATCATTTGAATAGGTACAGAGCTGTCAGTGTGGCATGTATCCTGCATGTACAACCCACAGGTTTAAAGGTGATGTGCAATTTGGTAGGCCCTCAAAAACTATTTGTCTTTGCTTTTAGCTGGTCCATAGGAAGACAGAAGCAAAATTAAGATTTTTCCTCCTCAAGTTGAATATCAAACAAACAAAAAAGCAAAAAATATTTCATATCTTGGGCCAGTGACATGAAACTCCAACAACATACATGCAGATGTGCATCACACAGTGCCTGCACACATGTAAAACCGAGAGCTCTGTTTATATGACGACCGTAACGATGCGCTTTGATTATCGCGCAGCGAGCAGTCGAGGTGCTTGGGGCCCTGGCGTAGGGCAGTGTAGCCATTACATTATGTTCCTTTCGGATATTTACCATACAATTCACTGAAAATCATGAATGGAATATCACATGATGCACGTATCTTTTTATGCAAGGCAGACAGTGTGAGACTGTATTTAAGCAGCTTCATGCCAACATTCCTTTTGCTATGAAAAATGTACATGAGCTTGAAGAAATGCCTGGCCTTGAATTGTTACAAGTCTTACATAAAACATCTTCTTTCCATCATCCATTCCATCACTTGAACATAGTAGGCCTTTGCTGCGGGAAGCAGCTTACAGATGCTGATGAAATCAATCCACTCAAGTCAAGCTTAAGATCTGGTCAGACCTCACCGACAAAGAGAATGATAAAGTAGAAGCGTATGTGTACAGAAGCATACTTGAACAATGTGTACCACAAAATGATATACTGGTAAAAAATCTAATGATAAAAGTGGTCACAGTTCAATGATAAAATCACTGGGGTTCTGCAAATCCAACATGATGGACACACCCACATAATTCATCTGAACTAAAATCAGAGTGAAATTACTAGTTCATAGATATCACATGTGAGATTTGTCCTAAAAAAAAAAAATCATCTGCAGCCATACATGTGTATGATCCCAACAAGACAAAAAGAAAAAAATCTGTGAGGGAGGGCTTTAAGCAAAAATAGAAGAGGTCTGGAGCCTGTCTTAAAAAGAGGACTCATTTCAAATTTATTATAATTTGATATCAATTGCAAGCCAGCAATAAAGAGATAGGAGTTACAAATGACTGCAAGTTACAATTGATTTAAATCATAACTCCTCATAGGGCCAACAAAAATAATTTTCCACACCTCATACATGTATATAAACTATAGCAAAGTGATACAGAGATTTTTTTTTTTTTTTTTTTTAAACAAAAAATCACAGTTATCAATGTTGGGAAGGTCTAACCAGCTCTTAATAACAGACAAAATCAATCCACTTTAGTTGAGCTTATCATGCATGCATTATACCGAACTCTTGTACTTGCAGTAGCACGCTGATCAATATAACTTTTACCCTTCTATCAGTTCTCATATGCCTGTGGCTTTGGAACCCATTTCCTAAATTACAAGACTTGTCCTCATACAACCTGGAGGAGCCCGAGTAGATTTCAATCAGTGTGATTTCCCCACAATAAAAGAAATGAATAATCTCTCGTATGTTTCCCATACGACCTAGATAAGAAAACCATTCTGAGACTTTCATTAAATTGAATATAACTAGGACAACGATGCAGAGAATAATGTAATAAGTTTTCTATCCAGACTTGTTTTTTTCCAACAAAATCGGGTGATTCTAAGCCATGAATCAAGAAATGCTACAATTGTACCTGGGATAACCATGCAGAAAAGTACATGCAGAAGGGTTAGGCATTGTTATCCATTTGAACTGGTCGTATATTAGCTGCATACTCTGAACAAAGACAGACAACAGAAGTTCTCATCTGAGCAGACAACAAGTTAAACATAATGTGTGTGTCTCGAATTTGAAGTATATGTATTCAATTTTAGTATTCATTCGACTATTCGGAACTTTGATCAATATGATTTTACATGTTTGAATATTCATATCAAATGCTATAACAATATTTCTAAAATCGGACTGCAGACAGATCGCATAGTGGGCGCTGGGCTTTAGATACAATATATTCTAATAATTGTCAAAATTGTCAAAGTGTCTGTGCTGGAAGACTAAAAGAACAGTGTGATTGCACTGTTCCAGAACATAACCACTGTTTATCATAATGCACACATACATGTGCACTACATGTTTTTGACATTCAAGACATAAAGAATGAAGCAACAGACTAGACAGGAAAGGGGGACTATAAATTGGAGAGACAATTTATGATCTGCCTGCAACAAATGAGGTCTGAATGCCAAACCAAATTGGCAGTAATGGAAATATTCCTCCAATTTCAGTCCAACCAACCAGCCCTGTTGCAGCTGCATCCCGGCGCCCCTGGAAAACACAGCGGGATAGACAGAGCAGGGATAGCCTACCTTTCAGACTCCTCAATCATTATTTTCTGGGTCACAGTTTTAAAGGTGAACAAGTATGCCTTGGCAACAACTGCTCCAGGCTTTATATCACCAAAGATACACTGTTAAGGTCAGGATTGTAATAGGGTCGGGCTTTGGGTTAGGGTTAGGGTTAGGGTTATGCGTAGTATTTTCTCAAGGGTTAAAGAGAAGCTTGAGTTCTGGGAAAGGTAGAAAATAATTTGTGAGCTTTCTAATTCTTTCCAAGTCAGTTAGGAAGAATATCATAGTAAAAATGTCCCCTAGACAGGATTGCTCTTCAAATGCCCTCATACTGAAAATATGACAAGAAAAACCTGAAAAGTACGAGGGTAACATTTATGCCAGACTTGTGTGTAGTAACATATACCGGTACTCATTTCTTTGTGCAGTGCAAGTACATTTTGGGGAAAGTACATTGTAAGTGAATTTCTTGTCAATTCGAAAATCTCAAAATCTCAAAATCTCACACTAGACACCTGTGTTATATACAACTAATCTAACTCTACCAGTTGCTTTGGAACAGTTTCTTTCTTGTTATGATCACATGATCACAACTCCAGTTATCTTTAAAGTTCAGTATTTGATTATTAAAGTTGACACAGAGCGTTATGTCGCCAGGGTATGTGTCATGAATTTGTTTTACATCAGGCAAGGGCACTGTTTTGCATGCATGTTTCACGGTTGTTTCAAAGGATTTGTTTAACATTTCTAGTCACAAAATTTGTTAAAAAGTTATATTCACATGCAGCCCACAAAAAAAATGTAATTAGATTTGACCACTGATAGTCTGATACCACTGAAAAATTAATAATATTTTCAAACAGAGAATTCTAATTTCATCGCAGAAAAAAAATAACGGAAAAATAATTTGCCATCCAAAGAAGAAAAGTCATTTTCATGCAGTTTTTTACATGTGCATGTGTGTAAATGTGTATTTCCTTCATATTCCAAGACTCATCATATATCCTCAAAATGGAAGAGCGGATTTCCTCGATGGTTTTTGTGAACTTCCGTGTTTTGCTGGGCTTGGTGCATTAAAAGGAAACATACTGAGTATATTGAAAACAGAAAAATCAGTTACAAATGTGTAGCTAGGCTGGTTTCAGGATTACACTGCCCCGAATGATATGAATTGAATTATGCAGAAAAATCTAAGGGGATAACATGGGAGAGTTCCTCATCACATCTTGCCAAAGTGACTACACTGCTGATTCTAAAGACTTACCACTTTGACTTTCCAAAACTTCTCCATTCTTTATCTGATTTCTCTCAAACTTTAACTACAGTGTAAGTGCATTTTTAATTGTATACTCCCACCAACGACAAAATAATATTCAAAGGATTCAATTTCTGAATTCTGTACTCCCACCAAAGACAAAATTGTATTCAAAGGAATAACGGGCTTGTTCCAAAGAAGCTAGAAGTGAATGGATGATGATTCTGTACATATTGACTAGTGCACAATGCTCATCCTCCTCTCCACTTTGGAGCATCCCCAACAAACAGACAACAAGAACAATCTGACCCCTCACGGTTGAAAATTACGCCTTCGCCTCCCACGCAATTTTCAATGTATGCACATCTCAACAACAGCTACATGTACATTCTACTAGAGTACTACTTACCATACATTGTACCTCTTCCACCTAAAAATATATATTTCACTCATCTTTGACTAAAATTTCTGCCATATATACCCTGTGACCTTTAACCTACAAACCCCCAAATGTAATATTATCATCTTCCTACAGTGATACATACTAGCACCTCGTTTGAAGTTCATACCTCAAACGGTTCTCAAGATATCACATTAACAAGACTAATGCCTGAAATTTCATATATTGAGCTCTGTGACCTTGACCTTTGACCTGCATACCCCAAAATCTAATCACATCATCTACCTGGTGATACATACCGTTAATGAGGCTAACACCTGAAATTTCATATACAATTTTTTATAAAGGGCTTGTTTAAAGTTCATACATCAAACAGTTCTGGAGATTTCACATTAACAAACAAGCAGGAAAGATGGACGAATGGACAGACAGCCCATATACAGTGTACATGTACATGTACATAATGCCTCTGGCACCACCTTTGGTGGGCAGAGGCATAAAAATTGCAGAACACAACAATGGCAGAAATGAAACCACTGGGTCTGAAATCAGACTAATAGTTCACCAGGTGGTTGATAGAAAATGAGTCAGAGAATTCAAGAAATATCATCAACAGACATCTGCCAATTTCACAAGAAAAAGAATGTGGGTATCTGGCATCGTTTTGATTTATTTTCAATGATTTGAAAATATTTCACAGCATCCCTATGCTACAAAGTAGCATAGTTTTGGAGGTCAATGCAATTTCTCAATCAGAGAAAACTGTAATAATACCATTACTGCCCAAATAGAATTAACAAATGCCTCCGGTTGGAGTACTAACACCTGCTTCCTATATTCTGTTACAAATGTACAAAACTCACTTTTTTTCTCTCTTTTTTTTTATATGGCCTACTTTTTTCAAAGGTCATTTCTCTCTGTCTCCAGGTACAAGTTCACTACACATGTATTGCAGGTTAAAAAATCACATACACATCTAAATATCCTGGAGAGTTAACTTCATCACAAAAAATACACAGCAACAAAACCTAAGCTCATTTTCTCAATTCACAATATGTAGAATCTTGTAAGAAAATTTTTAGAAGATTTTCTTGGGAAAAGTCACTTGCTTTATCTATCATAAAAAGGTACACGTACCTGTATCTATCTATTCCCCCTCTGGGGATCCCAAAGGAAGAAAAAGAGGTTTAGGAAAGTAAAGCTGTCCCAATTCCATGCATTAAGGTGATCACACACTGGGCAAGGAATGACCCCCTTCTGAAGGAATAGAATATCATCAACTCTTCTTGAATAGCAGTCTAAAAATAGGAGGAGCTGGGAATGCTAATGCCACTCTGGAGATCATATAAAATGGGTTATTTTCTTCTTTAATGGGATGAGGCGACTGGCTAAATAAAAGACCATCTTAACCCGTAGAGCATGATTTGATTTCAGTATAATACACATTTTCCACAGACCCTAGCCCAAGTTATCTAGGGCTTAGAATTCAAAGGAGTATATCACACAAAAAGTCTCCAACATTCTTCATATAACATGGTAACTCATTATAACAAGGATATTGGGACCATAAAAATTTTCTTGTTATATATCAGGAATCTTATTACATAAGGAATTTGAGGGGGGAAAATGGACTTATTTTGAGATTTTAAAAAAAATGTCAGAGGTGGGAGAAGCAAAGTTGTGCAGAGGTGGGACAAGCAAAGTATTTCTTATCAAGCATCAAGTATCTTGTAATAAATACATGAGCTCTCTAGCAAGTTTCCACTGTACATCTGTGCAACACAAAATATCCTGCCAAAATTCACCGTGGAAAAGAAGAGATCGCTGATGAAATAATAGTAATATTTCATAAATTACTGAGAAAGACAAAGAGCAAAAAAAAAACAGATTGATGACTCTACGTGTTTTGAAACATGATCTTCATTGCTTAAGCTGCAGAGCCACAGTACTCTATGAATGACAACAAACGAAACCATGCTGGTCATACTTGTTGGCCTTCATGCAGCATGCAGCAATTGACATAGGTTTTACAGCTGTGAAGTCTAGAGAGGCCTATGGAAGGCCATCCCTGCCATTAACGCCAGCTAGCTGACGTATGCTCCAGCAACCTTACGTATGCTTGAACAACCTTACGTATGCTATTATCATACGTCAGCTTGTAGCATACGTATGGTTCTTCGGGAGTTGAGCATGCGTATGCTTATATCATACGTCAGCTTATAGCACACGTATGTTCAGCTAAATAACCTTATGTATGGTAGAATACCATGCGTATGCTATAACCTGACGTGTGATAATAGCATACACGTGCTTAACACCCGAATCGAGCTCGCTGATTGGTCAATTAGCTCACGTAAGGTTAAGAATTCGCTTGCGTAAGGTTGCTGGAGCATACATCAGCTAGCTGGCGTTAATGGCAGGGATGGCCTTCCATAGAGGCCTGCTACTTCACATGTGCCTGTGTAAAGCTTGCAGGATATACAGGTATGTAATATAAGATGATGATAAGCTCTTTAGCACTGCAAGTTGCTGGTAACTACTGAGGGAAATACTAATTCTTAGTGGGGAAAACCTGGAGTTCATATTGCATCATCTGCAAAGTACAAGGGGAATATCTGGAAACAAAGGGGGGGGGGAATATTCTCCACATGATAATTGTGCCATATTTCATAATGGAAAACTGAAAAGAATATTACAACAAAAACAATTTTTTTCAGAATCCCTATTGTACAATGAAAAAATGAATGCCTAAATGTATGAACTGTCATTTTATAGGCTCTAACTTTATACATGTACATTCACTAAGTAAAAAGAACTCTTTATTTGTTATTGGACAAAACAAAATGAATTGGCAATTTCAAGAGCTACATGTACAATGAAAAGGAGAATTCAAGATTTCATTAAAACCAAATTGGGAATGCATAGACCTCTGGGGAAATGGGAAAGCCAGTTTACTACATCAATCATAATACACAACCTGTACATTTCTGGTACCAGTGAATAGAAATACACCACATTCAAGAAATGCTCATGTCGTGCAATTTTACTGAAGAAAGACAGACAATCTGTATGTGGATCATGTAGTGAATGTTTGCTCAAACAGAGACAACCTCTGACATTTCAGGGTTGAACCCAATAAAATGTAGAATAGATTGACTTGGGAAATACCCAGATGAAACATCAACTTTAATGGAACTGCCTAAGAGAGACACCGACTACATGTACATGTACATGTACATGTATGAACACTGTGTATATATGCAGATCATGTATGCTGTGGTCAAACACAGACGACCTCCGAAGACACCCTCTGACATTTCAGGGTCCAACCCAATAAAATTTATCGGCCATCAGCCGTGGTATTGACACTGAACTTGAGTGGATGCGAAACCCAGAGGTACATTGTGGGCACGGAGGCAATATATCAGCTTGCTAACGGTCCGTGATTGAAATTAGATTGGTTCAAATCCATTGGATATATATCCCTGGTCTGGGAGCAGTGAGTGTACTGTCGCATTGATGGGCTTCTGACGTCTGTCTGGCAATCCTTTTTCTTCTTGAGATCTTGAGCTGTTCCCTTGATTCTCTTGGAATGTTATTATACAATAATTGGATTTGCACTAGAGATAATGTGCCATAAAACTGACCAAAAATTGGAATGAATGAGTTTTATGCATACTTCTCATTTTGGCATAAGAACATTGTACATTTATATGACAGACTTAAGTTCTGGTCATGTGACTACAAGAAAAACGCTATTTCAAAGCGATTGGGAAAGGTTGATTAATTAGTCAATAAAAACAAAGCTATTAGCTCTGAGGTTTTAAAATCATCACAATGATAAGAAAGCAACCTAAAAAGTATACCCTGAGAATTCATCATTTTATGTTTATTACTGTTGTTCCATTCTTTACTGATTATTTTTCTATGTTTTTTTATAAACTGAACAATTTCAGGTCCCGAGCGGTAAGTTCTTTTACCTTGATAAACCCAGTGAATGAAAGAAATTATCAATTCATAAAAGCACCTGCACAGCACTCAGAAAGTGGTATATGGCACTACACACAGATGTTTGGGCTGAACTTCTTGAGCTGTTTCTTGTCATATTTTGAATATGAAGGCATTTAAAGAGCAATCTTTTCTAGTTTCTACTATGATATTCTTCCCTATTGAGAAAACTCACTGATCATCTTTCACCATTTCTCCCAGCATGCCCAGAACTCAAGCTTCTCTTTAAAACTTCCCTACATGTACATTAAACTCGTCTCTCTGAATAGTTGGTCCAGACTCTATCTACATGTACACTGTTACCGTGTTTACACAGTGACTCGGCTCGGGGGTTCGACACGCGAGCCGTGCTCAACACGGCAATTTTATGCTGTGTAAACGCGATCAGTGTGATCCGCGAGCCGTGTCGAACACGGCTTTTTTGATCCGCCAAAATCGTAGGTTTCAACCCGCGAGCCGAGTCAGACTCGCCTTTTTTTTCATGTGTAAACAGAAAGCCGTGTCGAACCCGCATGACCTAGGTCAAACACGGCATATCCGTATCCGGTAGTGTGCGCGATATGCTCTCTAGTTCTGTGCTGTGCCCCTGCCTTCGCTTGGTTTTCATAGGTAAAAATACTCCATTTAGGGGTCGTAAAATTCTGTGTTGCTCATAAGATTCATTTAATAGATATGTGCTTTACTAAATTATTACCTGTATTGCAAAGATTACAAGAGAAAATTATCTCCGATCGCTGTTTAGTGTTTAACGTATGTGAACGTTGTGAAAATAGTACTCTGAATATGAACTCGGTGCTCGCCGTCAGTGGCAAATTTCCCGCATTTGTGACGTCTATTCTACTTCCGTTCGTGATCCGCGGGCCGTGTCGAACTCGCCTTTTTTGTTTCAGTATAAACGCGATCACAGTTGCCCTCTTCACAGTGTTCGACCCTGCTTGAGGATTCAACACTCGAGCCGAGTCGTGTGTAAACACGGTATGTATCACGTAAATGGACATACGTGTTGGCTCTAATGGAGTGCTGCAAGACAGTTGCAATTGATTGCAAATAATTGCTAATTTTGAAACAACCATTCTGATTGGCTCAGGGTCTGCCCTTTTAAGAAGACATGCATGCAACAATGATTTTGATTGGCCGGTGACAATCAGTTGCAACTTGCAATCGATTGCAACTTTCTTGCAACACCCCATATGTTATACTGTTTAGTTTAAGGATGGTGAAGAAATACATGGCAGCCTTATGGGAAAACTCTGTAGGAGCTCTGGTAACCCCTGCCCCCCCCCCCCCAAAAAAAAGGGGAAGAGTAAAATGACATACCACATGGAACTGTCGTCTGTCAATAAAGCAAATTCAAAGTTTTCAAAGAACAAACAAGTATTTTTTAAATGGTAGGAAATACATATGAAGGAAGGCATTTCATCTACTGTACACATCATTCTTTAACACAGGTTTAATGTATGTGTGCATTCTATACAGGAAGAGATCCCTTAAAAACTTTGAGAAACACTGTCAAAACCTTCAAGTTACAAAACCTTGTTGTCCATGTCCCCTTGATATAGTTCAGGTAGAATTATGGGACTACTGTTATCAATCATCATTCAAAATCAATCTTGTTATTGGAGCTCTGTATTAAAGTCCTTTTCCTGTTTACAATGAGCAAAAAGTACCTTTCCACAAAGAATGCAATAGTAATATTTTCCAGAATTTGAATTAATCAAAGTATCTTGAGGCAAAAGCTACCTCCACATACAGAGTACTTGTCTATTCTATAAGAATTCTTCATTCCTTCTTAACAACCTCTCCCACCCACCAAAACGCATGCCGCAAGCAAGCACACAAAGTAATTTTTTCACCCCAAATCTAATAAGAAATGAAAAGAGAAAATCTCTTCAAAGAAAAGTTCACCGCATTCGCTGCAGAGTGCATTGCACACAAGGTAATTTTTCAATGGCTTGCTCGGTGAGTCATAACCCAAACACAATGTGGAGTTTAATGCTCTGGAGATATGATTGGCTAGACTGAATCAACAGCAGGACAATAGGATATTATTCACTCTACTTTGACCTGTATTCAAGGCTTCGTCAAAGCCAATAGTGTAGCAGGATCAGTGCAGTTTCATCTTTCCTTGCCAGAGATAACTGGAATCCATATTGCTCTATACGCAAGTGTCATAGACTTCGAACGAAACCTTGTGGATAATTAACCCATAGGGGTACAGTGTAACCTTTAGGTGACACTGGTCCAGAATGCTGGGCAGTACATATCATACATGGGCACAAAGAGAAAAATGCACTGACAAATGTGAGCCCATTCCCATCGCTATATGGTATGGCGTTCTCAAATTAGAGCAGTTTAAGTGTAACTAATCATAAACTCTTTAAATTGGCAACACAGTGAATAATATATATTCACTATTTCTGTGTTCAAATTGGCAATTTCTGATTCAATTTTACAATTATATTTCATTTTGGTTTATGTTATATCCATATTTATTTTTTTCAAGCTACGTAAATGTGGAAAAAAAATCATTTGTATTGCCAATTTGAGGATTGAAGATGATTAATTTAGATCTCAAGAAAGCTCTGTACTGCTATGGGTTAATGAAAGTCATATGCATACTGTAGGGTTTTATTCATGGACGATGTTTCAGATAAACAGTGGAACTAGGACTGGGAGGGACGCGTAAAATGATCATACCAATACTTTCTGTGTGCCTGCTGCATGTACATCTAAAATCCAAAATGGGGGAGGGGTACAAAACACATTTGGAGGAGCATAACTCTTTTTCAGAGCCAATGGCATGGCAGGATCACTGCACTTTCATCGGACCTTGTGAGAGATGACACTGGAACCCATACACACTGCTCTGTCTGTATGCCATACCCTTCAGACACCTCATGGATAATTAATGAAAAATCATTTACGTACAGCATTTTATGTTCCATGTTCAAGATGTGCATACATGAACAGAGGGCAGATCTACGGTTCAGTAAAGGGGGAGGGAGCCACAACAAAAAAGAAACAAAAATCATCACACTTTTCATAAGCCAGAATATGCAAATTCTAGTGTTAAAAAGATGGGGCCCTGGTTGCTTGCACCCCCCCCCCCCAAAAAAAAAAAGAAAACAAAAGCCACCACTGCTTCACTATAAAAGAGATTCCTTTTAACAAATATTCAGTGTGATTGGCTTTATTTTGATGCCTTTCTTTTTTTCCATCACATTATGAATATGATGGGAAAAAACAATAATAGAATGTTAACACCTCAAGCATATTTGCAACATTTAACTGATACATGTAGCTCTAGAGCAAAGTGCTCAAAATCTTAAACTTTAGTTGAACTACATGTACTTGCATAATATTGTGTTAAGATGGTGATAAAACTGACTAGTCACTGAGTAAATAGTATGAACTGCACTGAACTGGATGTGAAATGTCGTGAAAGAATGCTTCCGGTCTATTGGAGTGGAAACTGGAAGCTCATTCAAGTGTTTGCTTCACAATATATCATTGTCATTATGGGGAATATATTACCCAGACTTTGATCTTTGGAATATATGAATATGAGTACCTCATATATTCACCTTAGGAAATTTCTTTAGATTTTTTTTTTCTCAGTAGAATGTCTTCTTCACGAAAACAGAGGACCCCAAAGACCTGTGTACTGTAGGGCCTACAGACATGTTTTTGGTGAAGCACAGCCTTTTTATTAGCTCCATGGTGTGTCAGGAGATGAATGCCCAGTTCAATTTTACTTTTAATCCAGCATCACGAAGAAGAAGAAAGAGAAAAAAGAATGTATCCAAATAATTTATTTAATAGGTTAAAAGAAGAAAGATGGCTGTGATTGAATTCAGCTAAACATATACACTGTATAGTAAAATTATATTGGCACCAAGAGCCACTTAAAAAATATAAAACTAAAATATTAGGCACATAATCTGGATAAAAATATCGAACAATCCAAATATTTTGCCAAATTTAAATCTGTTTCATTTTGCAGTATGAGAACTCAAACTGTCTTTTTATGAAAACCATTTTGGATAGACATAAATATACACCTCAGGAGCTTTATCTTTTTAATGACATTTTTGCATTTCCCTGACCAACATTGTTACAAATTAAACTTCACACAATGTGTAGAAAGAAGAAAAAGCAAGAAAAATTTGGATCCATTTTCAATGCAATACATTTAGTTGGAAAAATAATCCCCAAAGTCTCTTGGTGATAAACCTGGCAATGCACCATAAAATTTATATTTATTATTTTTGTTCATGTTGGAAATGGAATTTTTTGTTGATTTACGTACTGCTCATTCACAATGGTTCATTTACAAAGCATTTATTTTCTAAACTACATACGAGTGGAAAATAAAAATAATCAGTACCAAACATTGCCCATTCAAGGAGAAAAAGCAGGGTTTTTTGGTTTTTTTTCTAAACCTTTTTAAAGATAACTTTGAAATTAAAAAAAAAAACAACATAATTCACATTATAATCATCCTGAGGGCCAACATGATATATCTGTCTCTCCACTCTTGATCGCCCCCTCCTTTCATGTTTGTCTAGCCAGCACCCATTTCCACCTCATAGAAGACATAAATGTTAAGAGATGGGCAGGATGGGCTGGAAATGATATGAGCACACAGCGATAAATCTAAATTTAGCTCATATGCCAAATGCATTGGACATATATTTCGCTTCAATACGTCATCCGAAAAAGACAGGTAGGCAGAGAAGCACTTTCTGTCGGGATGTCTGTTTGTCGCTGCTTACCTCATGAACCCACCTCTATTCAAGACTCCTCAGTTTATTCCATTCCATTCTTTTCTATTCAGTTTATTCAAATGAATTCAAATTAATGTTTCCTATGTAATAATGGAAATTTGTTCTGTATATTATACACATACACAAGGAAAAACAAACATCAATAGAACAAACATATGGTGATAATTTACAACATGTATTCAATTTTTCATGTAGGCCTTTGTCTTTTTACTTGTTTTATTTTAATTCTTCTTCAATGAAAGCCAATTTATAAATAGGATACATGGTATGCTTGCAGAGCATGTTATCATAAAAATGGCATCGATGTCAAGCGGAAAATCCTAAAAGATACCAGAAAGTGAAATCAGCTGTCAACAGCTCTTTTCTTTTAAAATAAATCTTGACACCTCAGTATCCTGTCACTGAAGTACAATGGTAATTGAATCATTTAAGCATTTCTTTGAGCTTTTTATGAGTATTAATATTTTTCATTGCTGTAGCTTGACTATCTTATTCCATGCGTAAAACTAAGTTGAATAGAGACTATACTGGATTTAAGAATAACTTATTCCATATCACAACAGGTGCATAATTGATTTTATGGTAAATGTCTCGTATACACCTTTCAATAAATCCACAGGTCCGCTATTTATCATAAAATTTTGAATTACTGAACAGCACAGCCCAAAACAGTCCGCACTATTTTAGAGCTGCTTTTATCAGCGCCAGGAGAAGACCAGGTATAGACTAAAGAATTACTGAACAGAGCCGCACCAAAGTCTGCCTTAAAATTTCTTGCATGGTCAAAGGTCGCTCTTTTCAGAGCAAAATCGTGAGATCTTCTGCTTTGACTGGAAGGTGACACCATGTGTATGTGGGTTTGTTGTGTTACCATCATGACAGTTACTCTCTTTTGGACCGATTTATTGTAAGGGTCCTCAGAACAGAAGCAAGGTCCACAGTGAATTACTGAAATGCAATTTTACTGCTTGGTGCAGACTATCTTAGTGCAGACCAAAAATGCAAGAATTATCCAAAATAGCATACGAAAATTACTCACAAAAAAAAAATGGAATTTTGGAGCTCACAAGCTTTATGCAACATAACATTTTCTCCCCCCCCCCCCCATCAATTGGTGAGTTTGCACTTGATTTAATAAGGCATATATTTGGGGGTGAGGGGTGAATTTGTTTAGGAGGTATATCTTGTGAGAAAGAAAGCAAAAAGCCATCCAAAAAAGGGTGTGATCCTGACCAGGGGATAACACTTCTTTAGGGTGGTTATGGAAAACCTTGGGTCACACATTTGTACAGCAATATATTCTGACTGGCCTCTCAGGGCTTCATCTGCAGTACCTTAGTAACAAACCCTCAAAAACATGATGCAAGAGCCGCAAGGTCTGACCAGTCCCTTTAAGATCCCATCAAAGATGGGAATTGGAAGAGACAACTGGTGCACAGATGCCATCGAGCATGACAATGACATGACTCAAATTACCCCCTGCTCTTCCCCTAGTGCCAAGACAGAGAGGGGCCCAAATAGCTGCTTCTCAAGTATGCACCAAGTCACATGATTTGATGTTGCTAGGTTATGTAGAAATAAGAAACAGTCTCATGCATATAAGCAAGGATAAAGAGAAGATTTTCACACTTGTTCATGGCACATACCTTAGCCGCTGCCATATTTAAAGATACTATACATAATAATTTTAATATTTTGATGGGAAGTTAATTTGTACATGTAGCTCAGTGGAAGTTAAGAAGAAAAAAAAATCCCTAAAAGTTCTAACAGAACAGATAGATCTAAACTGTACATTCATGTAGGGAAAAGCAATGTTCATCTTCACCATTAAAGAATAATTAAGTACATGAAATTCACAGGTCGCAAAATAAAGAAATAAATAATTTAGTTGAAAGGAATTCCATACAAGTGTGATCATCTCTAAAATCTTGATTAAAACCATACCCTTTTCATCTGATTTTTAAGTATTTTCAGAAGTTTGAATGTTGCCTTCAAGAATATAACGGAATATTTCATTCTGTGGAGTTATTTGACAGACAAAAATTGAATGTCCAAATAGCACCGACCAGTAATCAGCGGAATTTATGACACAAGGAAATTTTAATAGCTTGTTAACTATATCACAAGATCTCTGTTTTTTCTCAAATTGTATTTTCAAAAGCTATACACATTACACTGCAAACATGCAGAGAGATTTTCCTTTTCAAGTACATGTAGTTTCACTTGGCACATCCTTGTAGAAAAGCGAAATTGGATGTCCGCTTTCCAATAACCATTTAATCAAAGGAATAAAGCAGTACAAGGAAAGGTTTCATAGTGTCCCACAGCAACAATACCACAAGACTTTGATTATATGCCAACATATTGTGTACTGTTCTAAATTTTATCTGACCTCATTCTCGTTTTGATGCCAAAGTAATCAAGGATATGTATAATTAAGTACAGAATGCATTCAACACATGATCGTGAGTTAAGGGAAAAAAGAGAATACCACACATAATTTACATACATGTATGGGCCTACAAGTACCATAGTAAAAGAAGTCCATGCACATACAGGCATATATTCGGTATTATGCAATGTTGAATGTCATACTGTACATGGGGTGTTTCTTAACCCATAGAGGTACAGCGTCTCCTTTAGGAGACGCTTTTGCAGTATCTGTTGGTCCAGAATGTTGCGCAGTACATATCATACGTGAGCAGAAAGAGAAAAATGCACTGAAAAAAAATTTGAGCCCATTCCCCACGCCGTATGGTGTGGCGTTCTTGAATGAGAGCAGTTTAATTGAAGTAATCATTAAACTTTTTAAATTCGCAATGCAGTGAATAATACATAATCACTATATCTGTGTTCAAATTGGTAACTTCTGACTAAATTTTACAATCATAAATCATTTTGATGTTATATCCATATTAATTTTTTTCAAGCTATGTAAGCGTGGAAAAAAAATAATTTTTGAGGATTTTGAGGATTGAAGATGATTAATTCAGACCTCAAGAAAGCTCTGTACTGCTATGGCTTAAAGCTTATGAAAAAAAATATGCACAAATGACTTTACGAAAAACTTGAATATGGCAAGCCAAATGGGATTCTCAGTCATTATAAATCGCATCAGCTAAAGGTGAAGTATGCAGACTAACACTGAAATTACTATTGTCTACAAACATTTTTATTTTGAAGTACATTTTTTTGCCACAATTTAATAGAGATTATGGGAAATGCAGTCACTCTTTGCTTAAATGTCAGGAAGAACTTTAGGCATCCCATTTGGCACTTCATATTCCAGTAGTTCGAAAAGTTGTGCGTAACTTTACGAACAGCTTTATGAAACACCCCCCTGGAATGCTCAACAAGACTGCATCTCAAACCATTTTCCATGGAACATGTTCAGGAATAATAAACGTAGAAAGTAGAGGCACTGTAATAAAGCTACAGAGAGCCTTCCCTTCCTCTTCTCCTTTTTGAAATGGCCTAAAGGCTTATTCACATGTGCAGCATTAAACCGCTTTGTGAACCGGAAAACTATTTTTTTTAAAACTGCTGGAGTAGTTTAAGTGTACCGGGTACTGCACATCATGATTCTGTAACTTGTAGCACTCAAAGTAAAGTAAAGTATGTGTATAACACCAAAGTAAGTATGTGTATAGCAGCTTTGCAGCATCACTCACATATCCGCTTAAAACCCAATAGTTTACAATAAAAAGCCACGGTTTTAGGACATGCTTAACCACTGTACATCTGAACGAGCCTTTCAGAAGTCAAATACATCTGCATACAGGCCTGCATGTACATGCACCTTGTCTACAGTGAAAAATGAAGATTTTTTTTTCATTGTAGCAATATACAATGAACCTTTTTTTCACAGCTGCATTTTTAAGGAGGCAACAGGATTTGAACATATCTTCAGAAACATGTTGGTGCTAACAAAACAGCTGTTTTTTGGTTTGATTTGACTCAATGTGCGGTATATTTTGGGGAAGTGCACTATGTATGCATTAATAAATGCAACTTGAAATTGATTACATGCAAGTTCCCAGCCTTGAAAAATTGTTCACGTAATGAAGCACTTTCAAATGCAAAATGCGAAATTTTTAGGAACCACATATTACTGTTATCCATAAATCAAGTGCAGATTTTAATTTCAACAAAGTAAAGCCACAAAGGAAATCATATGTAGCAGCGTTTTGACTGATACCACAATGACTAATTGATTATGCTATGACTATTGGATTCAAGTTCCTGCACAATATCCATATAATGTAGCCACCACAAGGAGACATGCTCTTTTGTAGCTTTGATATTTTATCGGATTTCACTTCAATATCTACAATGATCTAGAATCGTGTTCGATATCGATTGTGCATTTTCCTTTAACTCTGCAACAAGCTGTATTAATAGAACAACCTAGATACATGTACTATATGGATGAAATGACATTTATGTACATGTATTTCCATTTGTTATGGCTGTTGTTGTCTCCATGTTAAGTGAAGCATGGTGGGAACATTTGTTACTCAATGGCATTTGCAGACATAAAGGTCATATGCATGTACACAAACATTCAAATGCTTCAAAGCACTCTGATCCTATCTTATGAAAAACAGACTTCTTTAGGGGGAGGCAAACCTAACAGTGTTGAACAGTGTCTGAACAGAAACAAACTATGGTGGGAGTAAGCAAGCCAAACGTTAAAGTGAAAATATTTTGACATATCTTCCTCCCTCACATTGAAAGGAAATGAAACATTTTGTAAAGATTTGCACAGTTACTTGAACATTCAAATAAGTTTGGGCTTGGTTCAATGAATTTTGAAAAAGATGTACCAGTACATTTCATATTTTTTTCACTTACTTTATTCATGAGGATCACACATATGTCTATGACAGCCAAGGAATTGTGTGGGGCATTCTCAGAAGCTCGCCTGTACGTGATGTACGCCCTCTGGTTGTTGACCCCGATTCGGTTGCTCACGTTAGCCGGGTGTCCGTTAGGGGTGTGGCTGACTATCTCGCACCCTGGCATCACCCTCTCCTTGCCCTCATACAAGATCCTGAAGTGAGAGAATATAAGAAATGTCAATAACTCTTTCATTGAACAAATAACATGTACACTGCCATATTCCTGGTTTCACGTAAGAGCAGACATGTACACATACATGTACATGCATGCATAGGCTTAAAAGCATCAGAGATCGATTCAGTTCAAGAAAGTAACAAAAGCATGCATGTGTAGTCTGCTCAGAGTCGGAAAGGCATTAACTTGGTATTAAGTGATACAACATGTATAAGAGCCCTCCTGGCTCACAACAGACGATATGATGGATTATGCTCTACTTTGATGTACAAGGTACTGTGGTAAGTAAGGTTAGCAAAGAACTCCTTTGGGATTTTTAGACAGTATTGTTCATCTACTTTTCTTTACCTAGGGGGTGTTTCATCAAGTGTCTTGTCAGTGATATTTACTGAAAAATTTGCTCTCAGTCAATCAGATGCAAGGATTTCAGTAGCTTATAACAGTTGTCAGTAAAAATCACTGACAAGACCCTTGATGAAATGCTCCCCGGGGCTCTTTTATTTATTTATTTTTTTTTTTTGCTTTTCTTTTTTTGTTATCATAACAATGTTACATAACTCTTTTCAGACCTTTCCAGAGCTCCATGGACATTACTTTATTGCCCCAGAGTTATTGATTCATTTCAATTATTTTTGCTCTTTTGCTTCTGTTGCTGCTGTAAGGTGAATCCTGTGATCTTGCAACAAGAAGACACGAGGTTCAAACCAAGTCAGATTGCCAGTGCCCTTGAAAGTGGCAAGTCATATTCTTCTGTAATAATTTCAACAGCTGCAGATCCCCTTTAAGTTTATAGCCTGCAAATATTGGTTTCACTGCAAACCTACCCACTAGGTAAAAATAAACAGCAAAAGTGAAAGAAAAACTGAAAAAAAGTAAGTATTGGCTTTCACAAAAGTATCCCTAGTGTTAAATTTCAATAATATGCCTGCCCTTTGTGTCCTTGGGGCTACATGTAGTTTAGCCCTTCAGGAATTGCACCAGATAGATGTTTGTAGTTCAGGTTTACAAGAAATACGAGAGATGAAAGTGACACTCACTCAAAACTCTCATGTGATCAGATTTCGGCCATGAAAAAATACATGCTTTGTTTACCATGAGATAATATCTAAATTTGAAGAGCCAAAAATATTTCTCAATTACCCAAGGTATATTTTGGTTAGAGAGAACAAGTTAATTCATGACAACAAAGCACAACTGAAAGCATTAATGTCAATGGATAATATGGATTATATTTCAATACTTGATATTCCTCAACTTTATCATCACTTTATTCTCTTTGAAGTACAGCACTTCTTTCTTTTTCATCTGTTTGTTTGTTTGTTTGTTTGAGCATTTCTAAAGCACCTCCCCAAGTTCTATGTGTACATGGCAGAGATGAAGGAAAAAAGGAGCTGAATTGGTTCCACTGCAAACAAATACTCCACCACCCAATACTAATCAAATGGGGGGGGGGGGAGGGGGAGTATGTTTCATTGAGGCTTGTATATCATCTGCGTACATCACTTTTTGAATCACACTCTAAACAAGGATTAAAGTAGGAGTGGTTATAATATCCCTAAACAGGAAAACCCATCTAACATTTCTGATTTATATACCCTTAAAGTGATTACACAATGGTAACATATTTTTTGGGATATATGATCAAGAATAGAATTCTAAGAAGAATAACATTAAAAATGTGATGATTTTCAATCGAAATCAATGCATTTTGGCTAATTTTCTCACAAAAAAATCAAGAGTTGACCAAAAAAATTGAGCATGAGGTATGACGTAAAAGTGCTTCGCGCATTGCAGTTGTGCTGCACGCAAGACTGTACAATTTGTATTATACCTTGCGCACATTTTGCTAGAATTGCGCGACAAAGTACCCACTTTGACGTCATTTTGACGTCAAAGTGGGTACCCAGTTGAAACTGGGTCACAGCTGAGGGGTCAAAAATATCCTGAAATCTTACCACATTTGGGGGTTTCCTTGGCAACACGACTTTTTAAAATACTTTAGGCAGGTGATTTTCTGCTGATGAAATCATGCTCTTTTAAATGAACTAACATTGTTTCAGCATTGGGTATCCCCTTTAACGGAATTTTATTAAAGAATTGCATCATCATCTCTGAATTTGATACCCTTTTTCTTGATTTTTGCTGTGTTAGATACTCTAACCGCGAAACACCACGTTCATGTCTCATGCTGAAAAAGTACCCTTTTTATGTGTTTTCATTGACACGAATGACGTACAAGCCTCAATGAGACATCCACCAACCCCCCCCCCCCCCCCCGGCTTGAACAAAACACAATATCTCTTCTGACTCTAACCCAGCATAACCTCAATATCAGCCCTTACCCTAACCCTATATATTCAATGAAATAGAGTCCAGTTGCTATTAGGAAAAGAGGGGAGTCACGACTGACTGGGTTTGGTGTACAATGTACATCGGGCTTACCCAATATCCGTGAGAGCGGGCTTTTCATACCCCCTCTTTATACAGATGAAGATTGAAGGGCTTGCTATGCTTCCATGGTTGAGATCAGCTGGTAGCCCACTGGGTGTGGTCTCGACACAGGTATATCCTTGTGGTACCTGTAGCAAAATGTCCATCACAATCAAATGGTTGAATAGTATTTATTATATGACACCTAGATAGATCCCTGTCATTTGATTGGTTGTTTGATATTCATCATTTGTCCCATTGCACTATGACGTCATCAATCGTGCAAAAGTGGCTCCATTTACCGTGCAATTTTGGATCCATACGATTTGCTCCATTGCACGCTGGCCGAGAGCCCGGCACACTACGTACGTAAAACGCTTGCGTTTGCAGTGTCAGTGTGCACCACGAACAGCGCGCTAACGTATAGCGCTATTGATTTATTGCGATTTCATCTAGTTTTAGGTGTCATATAAAACAAATAATGAATGTTTTTTTCATTCGTGCAATGGACAGAATATTTCATTCGGTGAAAGATGAAATTATTGATCCATTCAACTCGGCTTCACCTCGTTGAATGGATCATTTCATCTTTCACCTCATGAAATATTCTGTCCATTGCACTCATAAACATTCATTATTTGTATACTATTGACCTATTTTCGGTAATATGACATAGCTTAACCCATTCGTGACAGAGGTCCACATTTTGTGGTTTGGCCTAATATCTTTTGATGCAAAGTCCTAAAAATCATACCAAATACATGAGTAGAAAGAGCAAAAAATTCAACACAAACTGTGCCCATTTTGGTTACTTCAATATTCGTTGTTTCATGCTGAAAATTTTTTAAAGGAAAATAAGCATTAAAATCCTTAAATTGGCAATGTGATAGAAAGTTTAAAATCACTGTTTTCCCTTGCAAAATTGCAACTTTTTGACTTTTCATCATAATTTCTGTCAATTTATATTCATTTCAGATACATGACGTTTTATAAGAAAAATGCAGCAATAAAATAAAACTGTTGGTGTTGCCAATTTGAAGAATGAAAGCTGATCAAATTAGGCTTTAAATAATTCCTGTCACGAATGGGTTAGTAGTACTCCCTGACTAACAGTGCATATAAACTACATGTAGCAGAGAGCCAAGCTTCTGTGATTGAAATTATTTTATTTCATTTATTCATTTAGCAGTCCTCTAAGATAAAATGTCAAAAGACAAGTTTACACTCTACATATTAAATAGTGTGGTCGCAAAATCTGAGCATACAGAATTATTACATGTATACTGAATTCCATTATTTTAACACAATGTACTGCAAAGTAAATTTTCAAAGTTTGCAACACAATTTCAGTGGGTTTTCTTACTCTACTTTCATCCTGTTAATTGAGTTTCAAAGCCTCACTAAACATTGAGGCTGTCAACCCTGTATCTGATAAGTCTGATACTAATACCGATAGGAAACAAAGTATCAAAGAGTTCGGACGTGCCTCAAAAAATGAAAATGATACCTTCAACTGTCTAATCCCTTACCCATCCTGTGCCGTTCACACTAAAACAAACACTGACTCATACTCTTGGTTATGTTTTACCCTGTACAAATACATGTAAGTACACAAGTACAGCATCTTATTCACAGCTAAATATTGGTGATAATAATATAGTCTTTGAGCTGGATACTAATCAAATTATGCCCCTCCCTCCCCCCCCCCCCCCCCCAAAAAAAAAGAAAACCAACAAATTAACTGTTTAAGACCACATACATACTTGTACAATAAAAATTGACTGCAAGAAAATGTATGAGTTTGTAGTTTGATTATAAGTTCGTAGAGACATGAAATCAAGCTTGTATAGTCATGAAGAAAAGCACACATGGTCCCACATATACAGGTGAATATGTTCTGCTTATTATAAACTGCATAATAATGGTCACCTAGGATTTTCAAATAATGTTTAAATGTCACTGAAAAATGCAAAACAACAATACAGCTTGACACAGAATGTACAATGACCTCATTTTCTTCCAGTTTCTCACTGAAAAAAAGATCTGATGCTAAAAATAAATATAACTCTTTAATAACAAGAAACTGTAATGCTGAGATCCAATAGTGTAATAACTTAGTTTACAATAAAGAAAGCCCTTAAATACATGTACATGTATCTCTTCTGAGACAAAAACTTTCTCAAACACTCACCTTCTCTCCTTGACTTTTGATAATGACCGCTATGTCTATGATAGGGGCGAGGTTCTTGGGCGGTTTCCTCGGTCCCTCACCCAAGACATCCTCATCCAGTGGCCGGGATGTCTCAGTCAAACCAGCCACCACAAAGTAATCAGCAACCCTCTGGCCGCTGCCGTCCTCCATTTTGACTCTGAGGCTGTTCTATGTCAGCATGACAAGAGGAGGAATGATGTTCTAGAAGAAATGAAATAGAAAGCAAAACTTTATTTTTCAGTGATGAAATGGTATTTAAGTGTACAAGATGATAAGATCACTCATGGAAAACTTAAAAATTTCATTTCAACTGAAGAAACCAGAAGCCATGTATGTGCAAAACAATATTTCAATTTCCATATTTTCTTGACACTAACATACATATAATCGCAGAATATGAAATAAAGTTTAACAATAAAAAAGATCATGATTTAAGCTATAGAAGGTAAATATGGAGCAGCGATAATAAAGGACACAATTTTCATTCATTCAATTTCACATTTGGAGATGTCATGGTGTACATGTAGTGGTTCATTCACTATCAATCAAAAGGTTTTGAATCTACATGTAAACCCAGCAATAAATCGCAAGACATTAATCCACATTTGTTTAATATGGTGGCCCTGAAGCACGCTCGACAACAGGTCATGTGCGACATGAATTTCGCATCCCAGGTCCTGAACTTTGCATCCCAAGTCGTGAAATTCACGACCCGCGATGCGAAATTCATGACCCGTGGCACAAACTTTGCATCCCAAGTCGTGAAATTCACGACCCGTGGCGCGAACTTTGTATCCCAGTCCTGAATTTCGCACCGCGGGTCGTGAATTTCATGACTTGGGATGCAAAGTTTGCGCCACGGGTCATGAATTTCATGACCTCGGATGCGAAGTTCAGGACCTGGGATGCGAAATTCACATCGCACATGACCTGTTGTCGAGCGTACTTCAGGGCCACCATACATGTAGTTTAATACTCTCCATCCAGGTGGACAGTGACAAACAGCACCTGACCAGCACACTCCCTAGGGAGTGGAAATGATGCACTTATGCATGAAATAGCAATTGAATCCAATGACCAGGGTAATAAAAATTACATGTACACCCCCATTCATGACAGAGGTCCACATTTTGTGGTTTGTCCTAATATATTTTGATGCAAAGCCCTAAAAATCATACCAAATACATGAGCAGAAAGAGCAAAAAATTCTACACAAACTGGGCCCATTTTGGTTGCGTCAATATTCGTTGTTTGATGCTGAAATTTTTTAAAAGGAAAATAAGCATTAAAATCCTTAAATTGGCAATGTGATAGAAAGTTTAAAAAATCACTGTTTTCCCCTACAAATTGGCAACTTTTTAACTTCTCATCATAATTTCTGTCAATTTATATTCATTTCAGATACATGACGTTTTATAAGAAAAATGTAGCAATAAAATGAAAATGTTGGTGTTGCCAATTTGAAGAATAAAAGCTGATAAAATTAGGCTTTAAATAATTCCTGTCACGAATGGGTTAAAAACGTAGTCTTAAGCACTAATATGTATACAACTATTATTATTGTTACAACATCCAAAGGGACATCAGCTGAACTAAAAAGACATTGAGGCAGTAGAGGCAAGAATTGTTGAACTGCATTGTACAGTACAAATCACAAGCCATACAAGTAGGCCTACAGTGTACATACATACATGTACATGTACAATGTCACAGACATATCGACTCCTTGTATATCTAGGGTTTCTGCATCTTGCAATCATATTGTTTTTGTTTGTCATCACAGAAAAATCACCAGACTGTGCTTCCTCCCGATGTACAATGGGTAAGGGAGACAGTTACTCATTTCCTCCAACAAATCTCTCTAATCCAAACGAGTTCAGCTCACATCTTAATTTTTTGTTGGAGTTTTTTTTCAATGATAAGAATATTGGAGAGCAACGCACAAGAAGAAAATATCACCCCAATTACATTTACATACATGTGCGTACAAGCATACAACAGTAGCGGGTGACAAGTCTTTCTAAAAAATTTAGAAGGGAAAAAATGACTCATACATGTATTTTGCTTTCAACTACATACATGTAGATTCACTTTCAAAGACCAGCACTTTTTATTAGAATTGTTTCAAATTATTTTGTCAAATCAAATCAGTGTCACTAAAGCCAAGGGAGACACTAAACGGCTATCAAAAGTGAAGATAAAGCAATATCTTATTACTTCAAGTCCATATGCATTGTCAACTGTTTACAAAATGCATGCATATTGCCACCACTTTGGCCCAATCTCTATCATGCGTGGCATCCCTATCTAAAGCAGATCTGATAATGCATCACTGATGCTGCAGTTTTTATAGGTCATCAGAGGTTTTGCAGCCTTTGAGGTATTGATTGGCACTGGCGCGGACAGTTCAATTGGATAATGCCCAGCTTCCAACTTGGTTTTCGAACAAGAGGGGGGCTACAATAGTCATGCACTTCACAAGGTCACATTGCATGGGACTGTTGTTGCAAAACTGTATTAGTTGTTTGGATACAAGTGTGCATGGTAATGTGCAATTGGGTCATACTTCACTGCAGCTTGTGGAAAGCACACATGTAGGCCTATTGATTACCAGCTTGTTCATGAATGGAAATGTACTGAATGTAAGAACATCTGGTCCAAGAACATCCTTTCAATACAAACACAACCATAGTGCCCGTATGGATCTGTTAAAGAGCCAGACAGACTTTAAAAGACACTCAAATTCTGGGAAAGGTGAAAAATAATTTATGAATGAGCTTTCTCATTCTTTTCATGTCAGTTATTAGAATATCACAGTAAAAAGGTTTCCTAGAAAGGATTATTCTTAAAATGCCTTCGTATTCAGTCCAGACCCCCTACCAAAATAGTTAGAGTGAAGCCCTGACTCAAGCCCTGTACAAGTAGACTCCAGTAGATAACAGGGCACAGTTTCATGAAAGTTGTCAGCACTGACAAGTTGTCATTCTCTGACAATTTCAGTAAAATCCTTGGTTTTGATTGGCTGAGAAGCACTGGTCACTGACTGTTACTATGGTAATTGTCAGAGAATGACAATTTGTCAGTGCTGACAACTTTCATGAAACGGTGCCCAGATCTGACTAATAACACAACACTACCATTCCAGCTGTATTGACATTGATCTTCAGACATCAAATAATACACAAGACAGTTCAAGGACGATCAAGGGTAGAAAGGTAGCAGTCAAGGAATGATCTGAAAGGGTGTCTGCATGTAATGTACATGTACAATGTAGGTAGCTACGACAGAAGTTCACTGGATGTACGTGTACATGCACAATTTCTAACTCAACAATCTACATACCGGTACATGCCTGCAACAAAACCTGAAGCCCAGGCAAAAAATAGTGCCTTTGAAAATAACACATTAATTTTGCCCTGGAGAGACAAAGATTTCAAGTTAAAAAGAAAAGAAAGCAAAACAAAACAAAACCAGAAATATGATGAAAGATGCATCAATGCATCAATGAATGAAAGAAAGAATATGAATACTAATGTATATGAATAAATATGAATAAATGAATGAGCACGAATGAAGGAATGAATAAAAACAATGCACGATCAAATGAATATAAAGGATCAATGAATGAATTAATCAATGAATATGAAGGGTGGATGTACATGTACATGTACATGTATGAATAAATGAGCAAATGAATGTAATTAGATGTCCTGTTGCCTGAGGAATATTATTCCTCATAAGAGAAATCAAAAAGAGCTCCCCCAAATATCGTGTCTACACTATCTACATGTACATGTAGATTGAGATCTATTTCTTTCTGCTAGTCTCTACTCTATACATGTAATTCTGTGATTCTCTGATCGACAATACATCAAGCAGCCCACACAGTGACCACATCTGCAACCGCCCGGCAAACACACACGTACATGTATAAGCATGATGAGATGTGATTTGTTCTTTCTTTTTTCTTTCTTTTTTTGCTCATTGTAAAATATATATGTACATGTATTATACATGTACTTCTACTGAGTGTGCAGACATGCATTACATGGCGTAAAAATGCATGTAATTGCAGAAAATCAAAGTAAAACTTTAAAAAACTACATTTTTTTAGCTGCCACGTGGGCAACCAGAGCATGGGTTTTTAGGTTGCTCAACAACATTCAAGGTGATCTTTGGCACTGTTTTCTGCCAACAGGACTTTGATCCTTAAATTAAAACCAAATTGCTTTTCCAGGCAGTTTCTACTTCACACTCCCTTTAAAGAAATGCATTAAAAATTTAAAAACTGGGGGAAGAAGTGAGGAAGGAAATAGTTGTTCTTCAGAGAAAGCAAACCATGCAGCCATGCAGAAAAACATCCTAGGGCAACAGAAAAGTTCCAGCTAATAGCTTCAGCTCAACAATAACAGACATGGGACAGACCATGAAATTCGCTCTGAACGTCTAATTGCATCTGTGCAGCAATTGGATAGGTATATTAACTTTGGTGTATGCGCAGTAATATCAAAGCAATGGGATAGTTTGAGTACACGTCCCATGGCAATGTCACGCGAGTTATTTTCAGCGAAAGCGAATTAACTGATGAAGATAGGTAGTATCAGGTCATTTTTATTAGAATCGTCAAGGTTTATACCATATTGCAGAAACCGGATACCATGAGTTCAGAAACATGCATGTTCATGTATCTTTAAAACGGTGGTTTTGTTGTTGTTTTTTTTTATATACTGAAAATCATAATACTACAATATTGCAAAAATGGAACAAATTCAGCAATATATATAAAAGACACATTTAAGCTGCTGAAATCAAAAAAAGGATTAGGCAGTTAAGACTATTCCATAAACCCTTCATCAACTTGGAATGATGTCACATGGAAGATAAAATGCAAATTGTGAATTAATTTACTGTACTGTGTATGTCCCAATATATAAACTTCCAAGAGCTAATGACCCGATCCTACGCCATTATGTCACTTCCAGCAGAGGTCACAAGGGTCATGTTCTTGAGGAAGGCTAAAGCATTCAGCCGAAAATTTGGAGGTAACTATTTTTACCTTAGAATTCTTGCATTTTTATCAAAAGTTCAATTTTTCATATATAATTGTTATCATTTAACAAGCAAATCTAAATCCTTGTTTATTGTCACTTTGTCTATATGTCTTGTACATGTACATCCATGATGTTACTGTACAGTAAAATCTAATACACATCAATGGTGAACCTGCAAGCATCATCAAATGGCAAAACCTGTTGGAAACTGAGCCTGAGGATATGTGGGTTTGATTCCACTGGAAATGCATGTTATGAAAATATTGAGGCTTAGATCCAGAGGGTTAACAGCAATGCTTCATTGTGCCTCAACATCACCTCATTCACTTTAGGCATACTGGGAATATATTACCGACAGGTAAGGTGGTATATGGTCCACCTGAGGATCTACAGAGGGCAAGGGACTTATTGCTTATAGATGAACTGATGCAGAGCAATCTGTCTGCACGCTGCAGTATGTTGATTTCAGATTCATATCCATGCTCAGGAGTGTAGGGCTAGAAGAAGATGGCAGAACAAGGAACATTGTCATGTCACGCCAGGCAGAAGGGCCTAAACGCTCATTTTGACAAATTTGTTGATTGGGGGGTGGGGGGGGGGTGTCCAGAGGATATGGAAAACTTAAAGAGAGAAGTTGATGAAAAACATGAAAAGTGTTGTATATATGAAAGCACTAAAAAGTACATTTATGTTGTCAAGGAAGTGTCAAAACATAAAAAAACCTACATGTACAAGTATCATCTAATCAAATGATTGTAGAAATGAACATAAATGTGTGCTGGCTGTGCATCCTCTTCAATAAGACTAATGAACTCTGATCAGGGGTCTGGGTTATTCGGCTTCTTTTTTTTTTCTTTTTTTTTTAGATTTCATGAAGATTTGATGATATAACCAGTGCAATATTCTGTTTTTGCAATATTCTGCAGTCTTTTCTCCTTCCAGAAAATTACTTTCGACAAGATGCAAAATCTGAAAAGTCATGCAAACACAACTTGTACTTTCCACACACTTGAATAATTGCACCCTCGAGTCAAGACAACCCAATGTTGTTGCTTGAAGTTGAGTGCTTCTAAAGAGGACTGATTAGCACACTCTAAACAGACCAGTCCATCAAACTTTGTACTAGACTGTCACTCTAGGAAACCGTGGACCCTCCATGGAAGACAACTACTGACAAACTAAACGGTGACCCTTGCCCTTTTCTCTGAAAATTCAGAGATTTGTTGAATTACACAGGGGCAAGTTAAACTAGATTTCTTTTAAGTTCATAGGAGAGGAAATTTAAGGAGAACCGGGGATGGTTATTCTTTAAGTAGGAAGCTACATGTCGATGCACAGGTTTTTTTATCTAAGAGGGAAAAAAAAATGACAATAACAGCAAAGCAGTACTAAGAGCCAAATATCTATGACAGCAAAAACACAGACCAGGCCTACCGTACATGTATTCCAAGAAGTCTTGATTATTATCTTCATCATTATCACCCTCTTCATTATTTTAATGATGAAGACCATGAAGATGATAATGGCGCTGTTGGTAATGATGATAGAGAAGATGATCTTGACAATGATAATAATCAATTTTGACAATTATGACTTTGAATTTTAATGCTAGAGCAGTAAGGTTGAAGGGGTGCACCAACAAGCCCATCTTCAGTAGATATAAATGATCTTTAATGATATGGTGAAAATGAGATTGAAGGAATGGGTGATAATGGTGATAGTGACAATGGTGGTGATGAGGTTACTGAGATAAGCTGGGGAAAAAATACACAGGGGCTTGGGGCGAATTCGCCCCCGAAACGCCAAAAAGAGCCCCTGAAATTCTCATAGGGTCCAATGTAAACTGTAATACAATGTAGAAAATTTGGGTGGGTGGGCTCAAAGAGCAGCCCCGGAAAAAAAATAATTAATTTTTTCCGTGGAGATAAGTGATAAAAAATAACATAGATGAATATAAAAAGAATCCTTTGGAACATGCATCATACATGTACAGTCATGATCAAACATCTCCTTCCTAGAAACAGGCCCCATATGGCATGCCAGGCAAGGTGTAAGAAGCACGCCTGATTACAAGGTTAATAAGATGTGACTACTGCAGAGCGCTGAGTTACAAACCATCTTACTCTCTCTATCATCACCTGAAGAGAGACGAGTGTGTTCTTTCTCCAAGGCAAATTCTTACGCAGCTCAATGCAAAATTAAGGCAAGGTACAATGTAGGAATGGCAGATATGTAATGTACCGGAAGGTCTACATGTACATTGACTGAATGAATCAACTTGTACTCATTTATAATTTTCATTCTTCATAGATAGACATTATCTCCAAAATAATTCAAGAATAAAAAAAAAAAAAACAATAAATTTATGATATCCAGGCCAAAATGTTTAATGCTCAAGGTCAAAACAGGAAATGAAATTCAAATTAGTCAACATTTCATTAATATCAGTTTTGGCAGTCTTAGGTTTTAATATCAGTCTTGTCCTATATACTGTGAATGTGATGACAGCAATGTTACGGAAAGCAAACTGCGTCCTACCTTCTTTCAATTTCTAAATTATATATATTTTTTTCAAATTCAATATTATAATATTTTGTTCTTGTAGAATGTTATGAAAATACCAGTTGGTAAATAAAGAAAGGTACAGGTATATGTTGTGGATAAGTATTCTTTCAAAAGCAGTACCCCCTCACTCAGCTGGAGGGGGCCCCCCTGTATGTCAGTTGGGCACTAAGAGCTTGTTAGCTCTTGTGAAGTGCATCATGTCAGAGGGTCTTGTTAGCTCCAAGGTTAATAGAGCGCTCCTGTCTAGCGAGTGAGAGAGATTCTTAATGGATGCATTCCCAAGTAGATGCATATCCATCCGGATGCCATTAGGGAGACACCACATGGCTACAATCATGACACTTTGCTACTCAGATGTACATGTATAGTTAAGAGTGTATCAAGGATCCGGTAATCAGAGTAGCGCAATTCAAAAAAAAAAAAAACTAAATAACTCTGACAAGCAAGCAACAACAAAAACAAGGAAACTTATTTCAGGTGCCTTTTAAGGTATTAAAGCCCATTTACAGTTTGGGTAGCAAAAAAAGAATTTGCATGAAACTGATAAGTATAGTCTCACACTGTCCGCCTTTGTGTGTGTAAGATCGTGTGATATTCCATTCATGATTTCCGGTGAATTTTAGGGTACAATGTGTAGGCCTACATGTATAAAATGTCTGAAAGGAATGCAATAGAACTGTCACACTTTGCCCTACGCTATGACCCCTGCACGATGATGGCTCCCCACACAACGTTCACAGCGCTTTGTTGTGTTTGTCGCACAACAGAATTCCTGTTGGTTTTAAGCGTGTGCAAGCACTGTGTGATGCAACGCTGACTCTGTTTTCGGGGACCCGAAAACTGAGTTTTGATATTTTGATTGTAAAATACACCCACTTTTAAAAATGAGTTTTGATATAATGTCCTTCACATTATTATAGGTTTAGGATACAATCTTTCATATTATCTGACAATGAATTCAAATAGTGAAAGTTACTTTTTAGATTTTCCAAAAACTCTACAGTATACACTATCTTTGAAGTGTACCAATCCCCTGAAAAAAAAAAAAATGTATAGTACAGCTAGTATGCGAAATAAACCCCCTCAAAAAATATATATATATTATCTGGAATTCTCGGCATAAGAAGTTTGAATAAAGTACATGTACATGTAAGAATGATATACATGTACACCTATATTAAGACCAAATGATAATAGGGCGAAACTTAATGTCAAAAACATTGCACAGCTGTTTTTAAACCATGCCTGTGTGAAGCAGTGACACTGAACCCCTAATATACATGTACACGTACATGTACAAGGCAAGATGTCTTTCAGTAGTTGGTATTTTGATTTTTAAAAGGAAAAGAAAGAAACAAGAAGAGGAGGCAAACATAGGATTATGAATCATATTCAAATCTCAGCTCTCGGGTACATGTGATGTTCATGCAGCTGGCCTACGGTGTACATGTAATGAGAAAAAAATTGATTGTCCAGGTAACGCCAGCTGACAGAAATCCATGTAAATGATTTACATGTACATGTACACATGTAGAATGTAGAGTACACGTTAACAGAACATAAGGATTGTGCCACTTTACCTGGATTGCTCACATAATGTATAGTATTTTATTGCAGTATATCACCCATCAGGGCCTTAAGCAAAAAGCTTTTAGACTTGAGTGGGGCTGTTTTGATTAAAGTAAACATATACATGCATCCCCAAAGCATTCATAAATCATTTGTCTGGAACTATATTTTGATATATGTTTAGTCTGCATCTGACCCTACCCACTCTACATGGGTGGACCATGGACAACAGAGAGGTCAGCCAGGGTCATTTAACGGTACCCATTGGCCAAGTACATGTACATGTACTGGAACCGTGAGGCCAAGTCTATTCAGCCATCAACGGGTCAAAAGTCGTGTGAAAGCATTAGCAAGTAGTATGTACACGTAGATCCCATGAAAGCATAACAGGCATCCCTTTTCTACATGTGGCATTTACATTGTTATATTGTTTACTGTGAATTTTACGAAATTGAAATGGACCCCTCCTTCCCCCTCCCCCGGCGGTCTCTAACCTAAGCTGTTTCAGTTGCCCACATGTACATCCAGTTAGAAACAAGAACTAGTAGGCCCACAAATGTGTGATGAAAACATGTATTTCCTATACATTGTAGATAAAATACAAAATCATGAATATTGCACGAGTAACTGCCAAAAGGAATAACACATGCAATTATGATTGATTAAAAGTGAAAACATGACCTGCCATGAGCATGATATTAGTGCAACCAAGTGATAATGCTGCCAGGGAATAAAAATCTTAAAACTTAGAACAAAAACAAAATGCATGTATCAAAACTAAAGCTCAAAAGAAAATAAATAAAAAAACAAACAAATAATAATAGACATAAAAACATTCAACCATTTAGTGTAATCAGGGATGAAGGAAAGGTACAGCATGCTTTTAAAAGTAAAGACAAATGAGAACAAAAAGACATCAATATGATTTTTCCACAAGATACTGTCGCAGGAAGCACAGTGTCATAATAACACTCGCGATTAAGATTGATAAGTGAAAACATGACCTGCTTACAGCATAAGATTAGGGCAATTCGATGCTAATGCTGTCAGGTTTGAGTGTGTCCAACGTTATCAATCATGACAAGACCCGCCATGAGGGCTTCTCTCATTTCGCCCGTGCATGATTTATTTACAAATGAAATGATATCTTCATCCCATATCCCAGCATGCACTTTGCCTAACACACATAAATGTACACTACTACACTGTAGATAACAGTGAACAATTAACACACTGTTCCCTATTTCACTTCCAGTATCTTCTCTTTGGTTAAGACCGAGGAGCTTAATCATCACCTTTAGGCTAAATCTTAAAAATCACACAATCCATAATAAACAAGGCGTTTGCGATGTTGTGTCTCGCCCACTTGTGAAAATAACTAGAAATATCGCGATCTGTGATGGCACACAACAGAACTGTATCGAAAGCTCATTGTGAAATAACTGGGATGGAATAACATTTGATAAAATATGAGAAGGGTTTTTTATGAAATGGTACTGCATTTTCACGTGCATGTACTTTCCCTGCTTCTACTCTCATCCCTCTGATATGAGTAACATTGTATGATTGATATTTTACATGTGTGGAGTTGAAAAGTGTTTGTGGTTGTAGTGTAGCTGAGGGCTGCAGATGATGTAGTGTGATAATGAGCTTATAATTTAGAGAAAAGAAATACGAGAACAGTTATGTTTTGTTAAGAAGAAGGGTTAGTGAGTAAAATCTTTTATGGTATATTGAATACTGCCACAGGAAAAAAAAAAAGCATGCATAAAATTGAAGAGAACAGAAAACTGATCCCTCAGCCACTTTGCACTGAGTATTTATGTATAGTTTTAATATTCTTTCAAGTGCAAAATGTTGCCTGGCACCCGCAAGATAGACGCGGATAACCTGTCAGGGGTAAATTGACTAATTAGATAGAGGTTAAAGGCAGCATTTTGTTAATAATTAGTAAAAAGCATGCCTGAAATTGATGAGAACACCAGTTTTGAATGCTGAACATAATAATTGTAATATGGTATGCATGTAAATTTAACCGTTCAACGTTTGACCTGTAATGACCTTTGACCTGACCATGTGACCTCTGACTGGACCATAACATGCAGGTCCCCTTAGTGCATCTACAACCCAAGTTTGATAGATAAGTGTCACACGGTTGCAGAGTTTTGTGTCATAAGAGAGTCTTGCACGTAAACTTTAATGTTTGACCTGAAATGACCTTTGACCTTACCATGTGACCTATGACTGGACCATAACATGCAGGTCCCCTTAGTGCATCGACAACCCAAGTTTGATAGATAAGTGTCACACGGTTGCAGAGTTTTGAGTCATAAGAGAGTCTTGCACGTAAACTTCAACGTTTGACCTGAAATGACCTTTGACCTTACCATGTGACCTCTGACTGGACCATAACATGCAGGTCCCCTCAGTGCATCTACAACCCAAGTTTGGTTGAAAAGTGAGTCACGGTTGCAAAGTTATGTGTGATAAGAGAGTCTTGCACGTCAACTTTAACATTTGACCTGAAATGACCTTTGACCTTACCATGTGACCTCTGACTGGACAATAAGATGCAGGTCCCCTTAGTGCATCTACAACCCAAGTTTGATTGAACAGTGTCACACAGTTGCAGAGTTTTGTGTCATAAGAGAGTCTTGCACGTAAATTTTAACGTTTGACCTAAAATGACCTTTGACCTTACCATGTGACCTCTGACTAGAGCATAACATGCAGGTCCGCTTAGGGCATCTACAACCCAAGTTTGGTTGAAAAGTGAGTCACGGTTGCAGAGTTTTGTGTCATAAGAGAGTCTTGCACGTAAACTTTAACGTTTGACCTGAAATGACCTTTGACCTTACCATGTGACCTCTGACTGGACCATAACATGCAGGTCCCCTTAGTGCATCTACAACCCAAGTTTGGTTGAAAAGTGAGTCACGGTTGCCAAGTTATCTTTCATAACGTTTGTGACGGACGGACGGACGACGGACGGACGACGGACGGACGACGGACGGACGACGGACGGACGACGGACGGACGACGGACGGACGACGGACGGACGACGGACGGACGACGGACGGACGACATTTGGATCCCTTAGTCTCGCCTTCACCTCCGGTGGGCGAGACAAAAAAAAATTAAGGGTCAATATGCTACAAAATGATAAAAGTACACTTGACACTCAGATGTAATTGGACACAAAGGACTATGGTGTGCCAGTTAAAACATTCCCCCTCCATGCGCAAATACTGCTCCAAATCAATATGATTTAGAACGAGACACTGCACAATTCTACACAGTGTATCAAAGCCTACATTGTACACATGTACTTGTTTATAAAGTACATGAAGGTTATTAAGGTTGAAATTGTGCCTCTGAGTTAAATCATACTGCCCTATATGTTCCTTTTTTGGTGAGCAAAACTAATATTATTCAAGTTTGAATTTCATTTGATGGAATACCTATAACATTTTTTCCGTTACTGAAAATGCAATCGGAAAATTTAAATAAATGGACTGGCATACATGTACATCTACATGTAATACATGTAATACATGTACTTCCCAACAGGAGCAAGTCAAATGTACATTTACTCGCACTCACCTTAAAAATAACAAACAATCTAAAAATACAGCAGGCTTCTGTTTGGTCTTCACGCGACTTCTTCTGATCAGCAAGTGGTGAAATCTAGCTTCTGCGTACGGTATGTGTGCTCCAAAGTCTGCTCTACTGCATAATATCCAACAGCACGATTCACCATGGATAACAGCTACCTGCAAAAGTGAGCAAAGGTAAGAAAGAGTTCATCATTTATATATACCACTACCAGCATTCAAGAAGACAGCATATCATAGACAATGTTTAAACATGCATCCTTGGCCAAGTGACCAAGATATTTCTTGATCTTGTGTGTCTGTAAACGACCCATGACCTTCAACATTGAACAATGTCATGGCAAAGTACAATGACCTTCACGTTTCTAGATAAAGATCGTAAAGATTCTGCAAGAAAATGATTAAAGAGTGCCAAACATTCATGACTCATTAAGCCCTATGGAAAATGTGGCTGGTTGCTCAAGTCGAATAAATCATTTTGTGAGAATTTAATTGACCACAATGTTGGATAGATAGTTTGTAAAACGGGGAATGAAGTACATGTTTAGATACAGATACTGACTGGTAAATTGCATCATATTCTGAGGAATGACTCATGATACGTTTCAATTTCACCTTTCTGCATAAAAGCAGATCACTTGATGGCAGGGTGCCTGGCTCACCTTCAAATAGATGCTGGCAGTGGTAGGCCTACATGTACCTGTTCATGTTAAATCACCTATGGTATACAGTGTACCTAAAGTTACAGAGTCGTTGAACCTCCAACAGAGGCAAATTTGATTTAGCAGAATTGCTAGAACGTCCCATTGTCAAAAAATCTTTCGGTTTGATTTAGACATAAACACCCCAGGTAGTCAAGTCTATTTCGACAAGGTTGAATTTTTAACAGATTCCATTTATCTTACACAAATGGAAAATTAAGGCCTGTGTTATACATGCAGATATATCATATATAAAGATCAATTCATAATGTTTCCTTGAATTTTAGTAACGTTATTCAAAAAACCCTGCAACAAAAAAAATTGCAAAACAAAGAAAAATGTCTTGCAGACAAAATATTACTGCACAGTAGAACTTTGCAATCAAAGTATTATCCATATGTGGACATAAACACTATCTTTGTCCTTGTTACCGAGTTCAACAAACTATTTCATGGACACTTCAGAATTTCTTAATTTGATAAGAATCTTGAAGTGCTTGTACAACTACTGACCCAGGCCATGTTTACAGTATTTCCAGGTGTGGACGTAAGATAATAGATACTTACATGTACATGTACATGAAACTGATATCTTAACTTCTTAAGTTCTAAAAGATACTTAAGCAATGACTTGAAATGTACATGTATATATGACACACATTAAGAGCAAATGTAATTTACATTTTTGGCAAGGCATGCATCCTCCACAAGATAATAAATGTGGCTCACAGTATAAATATCAAATGACCCATGAAAGAAAAGTAGGTTTGGTGTGTAATGCCTTTGGCTCGTTGACCTTTTCTGGGAATTATCTAATCTACACTGATGCTCCCTTTCAAGGAACTCAACATGACAGACTTCATACCAGGCCCGCTTCATCCATGTAATAATACTTTATTTAATCCCATGGTTTACAACAAATTTGTATTTTTGTACGATAATAGTCATGAAGATGTATAATCTAATCTGTTGAAAAGTATGATGTATATCAGTACATGTACAATGTACATGTAAAGAAGGGGGTCAAGTGGGGATGGTGAAATACTGCATCTCTTAGCCTTTCTACACTTGTTTTTTTTAACCCCATACTATCCTTAACCCCAGACTACCTCAATTTCTGTTCTCACTTGAGCATTTAACCCCACCTTTTTCACATTAAGCCCCACCAAAAGTGGGCTAACCCTAATTTTTTCTAGGGCTAACACCTAAAATAGTCCCGGACTAACGGTGATTTAGCGCACTTTGGTAAAGTGTAATGTGAACAGAAAGCTGGCTATGCTTAGTCCCGTACTATCGGTGGGGCTAAATGCTGTTTTAGCCCCACCGATAGTACCGGACTAAGCAAAATTTTGCCAGTGTAAAAAGGCTATCTGTGGACTCAACATTTAACGTCAAATGATTCTAAGTGTATCTCTAAATTCATTTTCATATTACTGTCCTTCTATATGTATGTGCAAAATGTGCACATACATGTACATGTACATGTACACACTGTACAGTATCTTATTATAGCCTGTAGGACTGACTCCATTCATTTGCAAATGATGGCTGTTATACTAAGCCCTTTATGCCAGCAGCCTATCAAATTTTGTTGACATGTGAAGAGGACATTACAGCCTTAAGTAGTCAATGTGTGTACTATGCAGTCTTCCTTCACTTAATCCAATCAAGAGCTTTATCACTTGAATCATCAACTAACATAAATACCGTGTTTACACAGTGACTCGGCTGGAGTGTTGAATCCTCAAGCAGGGTCGAACGCTGCGATGAGGGCAACTGTGATCGTGTTTATATGGAAACAAAAAAGGCGAGTTCAACACGGCCCACTGATCACGAACGGAAGCAGAATTGTGATGACTTGCCTAGTTCGCCAATGACTTAGGTCAGTGGGTTCAACACGGCTTTCCGTTTACACACGAAAAAATTGGCGAGTCTGACTCGGCTCGCGGATCGAAACCTCCAATTCCGGCGGATCAAAAAAGCGGTGTTCAACACGGCTCGCTGATCACTCCGATCCTGTTTACATGACATAAAATTGCTGTGTTGAGCACGGGTCGCGTTTCAAACCCCCGAGCCGAGTCACTGTGTAAACACGGTATAAGTGTATGACCATACAAACATGCATTAAATATGTATTCATATTGCTTTCTAATACCTACATGTAGGCCTACATCAAGGCTCGACATTAGCGGTGGCCCGGGGCCACCAAAATTGGCTCCCGGGCCACCATTTTTCAAAAAGTGATAAGTTTGGTGGCCCGAATCGGGCAACCAGAAAATTTTAAGTTAACGCGATTTACATGTACGTGCGTGTTAATTGTACACATTTTAGCTCCTTCCGCGATCCGAATTGCAAGTCAGTTTGTTCGCGGTTCATCAACGGCCACCCGTTCTTGGTGGCCCCGAACGGGCCACCAAGAAAAAAAGTTAGTGTGGAGCCTTGCCTACATGTAGGCCTACCTGTCATGTGCACACACAAGTCAGATGTCGACCAGCCTGAACAAAGAAAACTGTAAAATACAACGTACATGTAAGCCAGTGAGTTGTAGCTTTCATGTACTTACATGTAATTTTTCTTCACTGCAGTACATGTACATGCACATGTACATGTAGTCTAATAAGTCCAATTAGCCAACAATGAGCGACAAGGGCCTTCCTTTTTTTATACACTATATTAACTCCTAAAGACCTGTATTTTTTCAAAGCAAACTGACAGCAAGAGTAAACATGAAATAATAATTTCACATTGTGCCTTACAGTGTACATGTACATGGTTTAACACTTAAGTACTGTATGTCGCTAAATAAAGTGAGAAAATAATTTCAGCATGTCTGGGGCCATATTCTGTAAATTGTCTTTATTCTTTTATCTTATTTTAATTGTTATAGCAATCAGAAACAGGGACATGGTGCACCATTGCTGGCTCACACTGCGCAATTCTGACTTGCGTGCTGGTCCATGGGCACAATTTTGCGCAGTTCAAACCAATCACAAGTTCGCCTTCAAAATTTATTATGACCATTGAAAGGGTGAAGATAAGATAACACATAAACAATTTTCAGAATACCAGCCCAGGGGTCTGTTCTTAGTAGTTTGAACTGTAATTACTGTTCTTCACAAGCTTACAGTACATTCATACACTATACAGGACATGAGCTTTAGCCCATCACAAAGAGCTGTACATGTATAAGTACTCTGGTCAGTCCATAAATTACCAAAGAAATCAACATAGAAAAATAAACGTGTACGATAAATTTCATTCATAAAATGTAAGCTTACCTGGTAAGAAACTGGTTGATTCACATGAAACATTTAGCAAGTACATGTGTACAACAAGCCTGAAGTCTTGAGCATACCCAAGTTTACATTTGTGCAATACAGTAACCTACACCCGAAGTAAACAAAGATCTCTATGACCAGCTGGGAAGGGTAGGCCACATAGTATAATTATAAGAACCTTAAGACCCGCCCCTCCATATTGACAAAACAGACAATGCACCCCATCAAAGGCTTAAAAGTTCATGACCTTCATAATGTCCATACAGTTATCAAAAGCAGACCTCTCATGGCTTTGTTGAATTGTTCCCATGATGAAAACAGGACTTTCACGTACAGTACATGTATGTGTTGCATGCTTTGTGCACTATAAAACACAGGCCTCTCATGGATTTGTTCACACTGCAATATTAAATAAAAAGTGGACTTTCACATAGGCCTATACACAAGTAGCTTCATGCACATGTTAAACACAGGCCTCTAACCAGCCTTGTTCATATCATAACAGAACTTTCATACTGTACAATGTACATACTTTGTTTAGCTTTGAGTGCACACTCATACCACAGTGGATATTGTCACTATGAACATGACGGACAAAGAAAGCGGACAAAATAAACAACCCCTCATTCTACCCTTCACAATGGTTCTGGTAGTCAAAAGAACATCCCTTCAATGCTATTATCTAACATATGTGGAACAGGTGTAACATGCATATTCACCTGGAACTACTGATTAAACATAATAGCAGTGAAGGGATGTTCTTTTGACTACCAGAACCATTGTGAAGGGTATAATAAGAGGTTGTTTATTTTGTCCACTTTCTTTGTCAGTCATGTTCATAGTTTGTACAGAACACCATGGCTTTGTTCACATTATAAAGACAGGACCTTCAGTGTAGCTTAGCTCTGTGTAAATGTAAACACAGACCTTGTCTTGCTCTGTTCACATTACCCACAATAGCAGGCCTTTTGTTGCACTGTTCAAACCAGTCTTTGGTGCAGGTGTCTGTGTGGGAGACAACCCTTTGTCCTCTCATCCCCTCTATCTCTGGATCTAAAATCTGAGCCCTATTCTTTCTGATGTATGGGTCAAGGAAACAGGACAGTGAGAGGGGGTGGAAAGCATTATTTGGTAAACAATGACAAAAACTTTATCTCTTCACGGTTTTTGTGACTAATGCACATGCATAGCAATAGGACAGCTAGAGCCTAATAGAAGGAGAGTGAAGCATTATTTGTGGGGGTGTAATAATTGTCCAGTGCGTGTGTAAGAGTTTGGTTCAGGGAACTCCACAATTATTGTTTTGTTTAATAGTATAGTGTACAGCAGTGAATCATACACAATCTAGGCCTTTATTCTCATAAGATTTGGTATGCAATGGATAAAATTCAAGGAAATCTCTACATGTACATGTACATGTACATGCATGGTTCTCGCCAGTACATAACACCCATGGTTCCAATACCATGCGTAAAGGGTTTCAGACAAGGAAGAACCATGTGTGAAATTGCTGCACCATGGGTGGCAACAAGGGTAAAAAAATATTGGAGTATATATTCCTAACAATAATGATAAATGTCACAGATCGTTTTGCTTTTTGGCAATATATTTTTACTTTTATGCCATTAGTAGACAACTCCTGCTTACCAAGAAGTATTTTCATCCTTTTACTATAGCATATACTGCCGCCACACCTAACTTTAGGTGTTATTCCGTAAAAATTCCAAAACTTCCGCGCTTTGCGCAGAGTGGGAACTGTGTGTGGATTTTTTTCTAGTGAGAACCCTGAGTGCACATGTACATGTGTCCAAGAAGATGGAATGGCATATCGACTCTGGTTCAGTTTCTAGAATAAACATATTTTTGGAAGCTTCATGTAATGGACATGTACATGTACACATGTACTTCTACTCTATAATGAAGAAAAATAACCTTATAGATTATCAAACTACACTATGTAGTAAGATATTTCAAGAATATTTTGTATGCCTACATTGCCCTTAGTATTAAAGAATAGAGGATAATTCTTTTCAAAAGCTCACACTGTGACTAACATGATACAACTGGAGTACAAAAATAAAGTACAAAATTAAAGTATGGTTTGTTTATACCGTACATGCTAAGCAAATTATAATACCAGTCTTGAATCTCTGTTTCTCATTTATATGTGATTCACTCTTTTGTCAGATTTCTTCCATCATAAAAGGTATTTCAATTTGTCTTTGCAATATTAATTGTAAACAAACTGTAATGAACATGTATCTTGATAATATGAAAGCAGACAAGGCCATAGAGATTAATTAATCCCAGCATACATGTACATGTACCACCATCAATATAAATGCATTCATTGCATTGTGTGTCTAGAATGCAAGGTCTAACACGTCACCATGTGTACAGCACACAGCGGGCACGGCTTTACGCTACACGTCTCTATTGATTCACATCATGAATAATCAATCAGATGACTCATCATGAAGGTCATGTGACCTGCTTGATTGCTCCACTGTTGCATGCATTCACATAATCTATTCAACAAGTGAAATGAACAATCTGATGTTGTTGCTGTTGCTGTTAATATTCTGTTCATCCTCTAGTTGTGTGGGGGAAAGATGGGCCATTGTATGACACAGAAAATAGAAACTGTAATCAGTACATACATGTACATGTACAGTGTATGCAGTTCATCATTCATCAACTGGCATATCAGAAACTGACGTTGCCCATCAAAATGTGTTCCCCTCTTTCTTGGCATTGCCGTATGATGTCAATGGCCCTTTTGCCAGTGGCATCAACTAAGCCAAGAGAGGTATGTCAAGCGCTGGCGTCCGCGTGCCCTCCTTCCTTCAACAGCGCCAGTAAGGGCGACCACCTCTAAAGCATTCCTGCGAAGAATATGGCCCAAGAAGCGTATATGTCGAGTTACTATCATATGTAGAAAAGAACGTGATGATTTGGCTCTTTCAAGGACATCTACATCTACATTAATAACATGATCAGTCCATGAGATTTTCATCATTCTGCACAAGAACCACATCTCAACAGCTTCCAAATGCTGTTGCATGGCTTTGTTTAGAGTCCAGCATTCAGATTCATACAAAAGCGTAGACCAAACATAGCAACGTAACAATCTAAGTCTGGTGGGAAGATTAATGGTGCGAGTTGTCGGGACTCTCTCCATGTTCTTGAATGTGGCTTTTGCAATTCCGATCCGTCGCTTGATTTCTTTTTCACATCTTCCATCAGATGTGACTACACTACCCCGGTAGGTGAACTCTGCTACCTGTTCAAGCATTTCTCCATTCACCTGCACATGGCACTGTGGTACTGGTGATGTTTTCAAAAAGACAAGACAAAAGTACTTTTTACGGTTTATCATCAAACCTTTTTTTTCGCTTTCCACGACGATAACGTTCATGAGATTCTGCAGTTTTTCCTCTGAGTCACTGATGACCACAGTATTATCTGCATATTCTATATTTGTGATGTTAACTCCTTCGATCTTGAATCCATCCATTTCCTGAATAAATTGCATAATGACCTCTGTGTATAGTGAAAACAAGTCTGGTGAGAGAATACAGCCTTGTCTTACCCCACGTTCAATGTTTAGCCAGTTGCTCATTTTTCCATCTACTTTTACAGCTGCCAGTTGAATAAAGGTCTTTTATTAGTTCTATTTCTTTCCCGTCAATGTCCAGCATATCTAGCACCTTCATGAGGGTCTGATGTTATACCTTGTCAAATGCCTTGACATAATCAATGAAACAGACATACAAATCTTTCTGCATTTGAATCGCCCTCTCTGATAACATCCTCATTATGAATAGGGCAGTTATGAGCCCGTAATAAGATGTTGTACACTGCGCATCGTCAGTTATTCGTACAGGTCTCAATGTGTACTGACTGCAGGCATGCAGGACTCGACATACAACATTCATGTACATACATGTATTGTATCACATACACACACCTGTACAATACTACAAATGTACATCTGTGGCTGTATACATTGTATCCCCTACATACTGTACAAGTATCTACAACTTTCCAAGGAGTGTTCAGCTACAAAAATGTAATCTATATTTTTTCAGATTTGTAGGGTTATCATGTACATGTATGCTTATTATATTTCTTTATTTAGATTCTTTCTAAACTTTCTGGCCCGAATTCACAAAAGAGATTTGAATTTAAACTATACATACGGCAGAAGCGTAAAATGCGCGCATCTTGTAGTCCATTGGGCAGGCAGTAATGCACCGTTATACTCTCACTTGTACGCATATTCTTGCTTATTCTTATTTATGCTTTTATGCTTATTCACTCTTATACTCTCATTTACGCTTAAATTTTATGTACAAAAAATTGCATGTATGTACATCAGGTACTAACTTGATCACTAGGTGAAAATGGAGGTTGGGATGGATAATGGGGGGGGGGGGGGGTGCAGATAACATTGGAAAAGTATGTTGATCATAACAAGCGATTTATGCATGGAATTTGAAAAACTGAAGAAGTTTCCAAAATCCCTCACGGTCAGAAATACCTGGTATTCACACATGTATTTTCATAAGAAGGCTTGTATCAGAATACTTTCAAGAACCACCATGACACACAAGCACTTTAAACCATTAAGAATTATGCAAGTACCGGTGAGTCTTCTGAACAGTTGATCTCAAAATGAGTTCCATACAAATCTCTAAATAGTAAATTCCTTGAATTCCTTGAGAATACTAAGTAGTCCACAATGGAAACAACTAAACAGGGTTGTATACATCATAGACCACATGTACATGTAGGTCACTCCTAAAATAAAACCCATTGTGGACACTCTGCCTTGTACTAATGGCCCCAATCACACTAACATATGGGCCTGTTTCAAAATTGTCGTAACCATGTCGGACGGAATTTGATAGCAAAAGAAGCTGTCATTTTTGTTACAGAGGTAGTTTTCTTTAGATTTCTGTACAGGGACATGGAGAGCTAACATGACTTTCATCATGTATAAGTAACTTCCCAAGTATCTTTTAAAAATTTGTGTAAAAGAGCAAAAACTGACCATGTCGGACGGAATCGATAGAAATGAGGACCCTTGACTTCTTTTATTCGAGTTACTATTCTATCGAAAGTTTAAGTGATAAGTGAGCAATTCAAAGTCAAATAAACAAAAGAACAATCAAACTTTAAATTCTCAAAAAAATCTTTATTCAGAGATTGTTGTCATGGTAACAGGAACTATTCAAAAACACATCATGTCGGACGGAACCAATCATGTCGGACGGAATGAAAATGTTACTCTTTTGGCAATTTGTCAAAATCATTAATTCCTTGCCTTCTGTAGAAAGGTCATCATGGGTACTAATGTTGTTTATATTTAAAAAGATCTGATATCTATTTATAACTTTGTTACCGTAGAAACATTGATGAAAATTCCGTCCGACATGATTAGGAAAGTACACAGTCAAAATGCTCTTAGCCGGTCAGTACAATTTTTGTAAGATTCATTATTTCTCAGTAATGAACAGTGGCGTACCATGGGGGGGCAACGCGTAAATTTTTCGAAGAAATACGAAAGCGAGGGAACGAAGCGACCGAGCTGGTCATGAAGGTGCTTTTGCATTTTTAAATATTGAAATTGAAGAATCTGGTACACATTTTTTATTGGATTTTTTAGACAATTTTGAGTTTAAAAAAGTGAAATATTCAAAATATTTGGGGGCCAACCTCCACCCTGCCCCCCTGCTGTATACAGCCATGGCACCGGTTGGAAAAGTGCATGCGAGTGTGTGTCGTTATTTCTATCATGTTAATAACAACGACAGTAATTTTGAACCAAGGTGTCTTTAGGGATATGAAGCGTTTTAAAATGTTGGAAAATTGATGCACCTTGCTAGATACCATCCCGTTTTTTAATTTTGCAAGCGAGCAAAGCCAGCGAGTGGAAAATTACAGCTATATTTACAATAAAAGAATTGCTATTGTGTCATCAAAACACACAATCGGACCACTTTAGGCCTATATTGTATCCCGTCACCTCGCTGCCAGTGACTGTTTTAGCATGTCCCTGCCGTTCTTTAACATTACGAACGAGCGAAAAGAGCGAGGAATCACACGTTAACCCATTTTAGTAAATTACAATGTGAGCACATGAAACTAGGGCTTAACCTATATGGTATTTTGCTGCTGATCTGATCCCCGATGTTTTTACATCTGCATCGGCCCGATTCTGATTCCGATACCGATGCAGCGCAGAGCGCGGCTAAAGTAGAGATGAGTAATACAATACCGGTAACAAAAATTTAATCCCGTCTGCTACGCTGCAATGCAAAACAACATAGGGTCAAAGTGTGACTGTAACCGCCAAACATCTGTTGCTTGCATCGGTTCCGCATCAGCTCACCATCAAAATATTTACAGATTCCGACATTTAGCCGATGCGGCCAAGAATCGGCAGTTACCGATCTCCGATGCGAATATCGGTTAAGCCCTACATGAAACATCAAAATTATTTATTTGTTCACATCACTCGCCCAATTTGTTTGCTTTAGAAAAACACTAAACAATTATTGAACGAGCGAGCGCAGCAGGCGACTAAATGAATATGCTCCTTTTGTCATTGCACAATTGTTATTTCGTCATTGAAATATATCTAAAATAATCTATTTGATCCCCTGTTTTCTGAATATGAATCCCTTTAGGTACGGTTCCTCTTCTGTTTTTACAAGCGAGGATCAGCGACGCTCATCCACCCCCTCCCCCTCCCCCCCAAAAAACAAATACCGTATAATATGGATTCGTAAGCAAATACACTTGATGTTTTTGTAAATATGTGAACCTCCTTGCTGCCAAAATATTATGATACTTTGCCTAATCGCTTCTGAAAATGATTGCCATGCCCGAAATCATCTAGTTTAAATTTATACTAGTGGGAGTAGCAAGCTAGCGAATAAACAGATGGGAATTTTAGTTTTTTGTCAAGGCCATCTACTGAAAGGGCCCTTTAAAGGTAAACTTCTTGGAGTGAAATCCAGATGTGGTTACATAACTAACATTCTATGAGTACAACAATAGCAGCCTATAGACTGAGACACAAGATTCAAGAGTTGTAATTAGCATCAGCAAAGGTCAAGTTACTCAAATGCGTGTGAGCGAAGAGAGGGAGCGCTTCCCGATGTACCGTTTTCCTTTTCCTTACTTTCCTCTTCCTTTCCTCTATCCTTCGCCTTTCTTTTCTCTCTTTCTTTTTTTTTTGGCCAGCCAATTGGGGGAGGGCTCCCGTGCCCCCCCTGTAGTTATGCAACTGGTAATGAAATTACCAGAATTACAGCATATCATATCACCCATTTTATTTCTAATTTCATAAATTATGAGGCTTTCATATCGCAACAGTATTTTTGGTGAACAATGAACAATAAACAATACGTTTCCCATCAAAGTTGAATAATAATGCAATTCAAAAGAAAATGATTGCATGGGACCTCACAGGAAGTGGTGCAAACTTTCACTCAAGTTTGACAGCTTTACTATCAGAAATTAGACATTTTACTCTTGTAAATACATTTATCAAGATAAAACAGAAAAAAAAACTCATGTTCTATACAGCCATCTGTGCTATCTCAATAGCTTCCGTCCGACATGCCACTTTTCATGTCGGACGGGAAAAAATGTTATCCTTATTTTTTCCTAATTAGGTGCAGGTAAATTTTCAAAATCCTCATTTATTCCAAGACTACAATCAATTCATTGATACTTGGCTGGGAAAAATCAATAAAATTGTCAATGGTTTTTCTGAGGGAAAACTTCGTAGAAATTTTTTGCATGTCGGACGGAAAATTTTGAGTTACCTTTTCTAAAATTGCAGGAATCGTACATTTCTACATATGTGATTCCAGTTTAATAATGTATGAAAAGGATCATTGATACATATGTTAATATTTATAAACATAGAGTTTCAAAACAAAGATACTAAGTGTTACCTAGGACCATTTAATTTCAGAGAAAGAATTCCGTCCGACATGCCTTCAAATTTGCATCACGTTATAAAACTAGCGAAAAATTCAAGAAAACGTTTAAAAATTGGATGGAAACTTATACTTTATGAAAGAGGAGATATAAATCATCAATAAAAAATGAGAAAACATTCGTTAAAAACAAGTTTCAAAATTAAGCATGATGGTTACCAATTTTGAAACAGGCCCATATATATCCAAACACAGAAGGGGATCATGATGTCAACCATGTCCATCAGATTGGCTTACAAAATGGGAGAAACAGACTTGTCAGTGAAAAAATGGAGATCACATACATGTACATGTAAGTCATGGAGATTTTTCTGATTTAAAGGAGAAGTCCAGACGATTTCATTAAAATTACACTATAAAGCTTAAAATTCAAGCTAACAGTTAACGCTACTTTCATTTATCAAAGTGATTTCTGTGATTTTTAAATCCTGATTCAGTGTTCGGTTTTTTTTACTCCGAATAACTGAATTTCCCACCGAAACACAAATATGGTCATTGGTCACGTGACATAGGCGATGCATTTGCACTGCACATGCGCACTTATTCTCTGCACATTCTCTATGCAAAATGCTGAGATGTCTAGCTTTTGGGTGTACAAATCACACCAGTTCTGTTCCTAAGAGAAGTCTTTTGCAATCCCTAATCCCCTGATGGACAGGGAGAGGTGTGCCCGATGGATTAATGATATTAGAACAGACAAATTTGACATCAAAACTTATTAATTTTCGTAGTAAATGAAAGTGTACGAAGACCACTTCCAAGCCGGGATGTTGGCAGGTGGCGGTGGATAGGGTGTGGGCGTTCGAAAGTGATGGGCTACGAGCCCACGAGAAATTGTAAGGTCTTCCCGTCGACTGAAATGGTCAGATTTAACGGTCTTTATAAATTCTGAGGCTAACAAGTAGGCACAAGAATCATAAATAAAATCAGAAATGATATGACTGTAGATCTATTAAAAATCAGAAGAAAAAAAAAGGAACTACAGCGCGATATGAGATGACGATGACGAAACAAACAATGTGTACCTCTACTGCATGCAGTGATTCACTCTCGCGCTATGCACGCACTATACTATCACTGCACTCGCATCATCATGCATGCCTGCATATGGGTAATTCCATAAATTAGGGGTCCAATTTGTGACATTTTTGGTGTCCCTGTTACATAAGAAACCCACATGTTTGTTGTGGCTCTGAGCAAAGACACCAATGGTGGAGTAAGACTTTAACGTAATTCTAAGCATGATATTGCATCCTCATACATAGAATGACTTTAAAATCTCGCTTCACTATTTGCATCTCCAGCAAAAGCCATGAAAATATGTGGGTTTCATATGTAACAGGGACACCAAAAATGTCACAAATTGGACCCCTAATTTATGGAATTACCCATATGCATGATGCTGTGCATCTGCTACGTCACTGGGCCGGGGTGCAAACTGTATTGTGGATGAAAATGGGCTCGTACTAGAACTACTGTTTATAAAAGTTAATTGTTGATTACTCTGTAATCCTAAGGTATGTTGTGTAAAGGAAGACATTTTCTAGCCGCTGAATTTTTTCTCTTTATGATCCATGCTTACAGAAATCGTCTAGACTTCTCCTTAAAGGGGAGTAAGGACCAAGTTTTTTTTTGGGGGGGGGGGGGGGGGGGTGGGGAGCGCCTTTAGCTTTTGTGGATGATCTTTCAGCTTTTGTTGATCCTGCCTTTGATTTTTGTTATGTATTCTGGTGATTTGCTCTACAAGTACAGGTAGAGATTGCGAACATTAACATTCATAACTGACAATTGATAAGGACAATTTATAAGTTTTATTTTTAGATTGCAAATTTATACATACTGTACACATTATCGTCTGGCATACACTATAATGGCTCTTATTTTACAGGTGTGAGAGGTCCATACATGTACGTATCTCAGCAAAGTTGTAAGGCTTTGGGCACCTCTGCAGCAGACTGTCACCTTCCATCTCCAACTCTCATTACAAGGATCTTCTTTTCAGAGCCCTAATTCTCACAATAAAGAGTTATTTTCTTTGCATTCCTCGGTGGCTTAGCCAATGAATGAATGGCTACCAGTCCTACAACTAACTGTGTAGAGAATGTACATGTACGATAGTATGACAGGACAAGATTTAGAAAAGTTTAGTCAGATGAACTCTTTTTTCCCCCATAATCCGAATGCAGCCATTAGTACATGTCAACATGTGTACACATGCAGCACAGCTACAAGCCCACTTTTCTAGCAAAGTAGCAATATTGTACTTCTTGTGTACAACTTTATACGAAGAAAACTTATTAACAGAGAATTCCAGATACTACATGTATATTGCGATCACAAAATTTGGTGTCATATATATTTTGCAACACACTAAAAATTTACAAAAATGAGTCCAAACTTCGCATACGCCAGCTTACAAATAATACATCAAAAATAGAGATCCATCAAATCAATCATAAGATACATTGTACTGTAACGATAAGTAAGACAGTTGGCGAAATACCATGGCACAGTATCGTTTCATATCACTTTTTATTGAAATAAATTTGATGACATCTCTGAAATGAATACTTCTAGACCCTAATATAACATTAGATTTGTGAAACTTTGTAAGTATTCTAGACCCTTGTTGTCAAATGTTCAAATTTTCTTCAGAATGGACGCTAAGTAAATAAAGCAAATTTTCTGCCGATCTTTTCACAAATTCTTTCCCATTTTCACAGGAAATTTCCTCCTATGGCACATTTACATGTAGGTTCTTTGGTGCTAACCTACATGTAGCCAGACCCGACGCCGTGCAGAGCACGGTGTCGGACAAGGACACACACAAACAAAATCTTTGCCAACCCGTTCAGAATCCCGGAATGTAATAGGGCTTTGCATACCTAGACTTTATGTACAAGAGGTCAAACTTCCAGTTGACCCTCAGCGGAGAGAACGGAATTTCCGAGTGCACATGAAGCAATAAATCATCATTTTTTTGTTCGAAAATCAGGTCACAGTCGATCGTATAGTTGGGCTTAACATTAGTGTTAGTATGATGGGGGGGACCATAGTTCGCGCACATTTTAATTTTCTAAAGAAGGCAATTTTCGATCCGTAATTTCTCAAATTTTACCAAAAATTATTCTGATTTAATTGATACCAAAGACAAAGCAAGTTTTAGACTACTAATGGGCGCAAGAAGAAGACTATATTTACGAAGGATTCCCAAGATATCGCGATCGCGTCGTATCGCATCGCTCTGGACCTGGAAAAGTTATAAAAAAATAACGAGACCTACATGTACATTAACTTCGCTCACGCCAGTTTACAAAATAGAGATCCATAAAAGTTAAGATAATTGCAGCAATTATTAGGAAGACAAAATGCCATAGAATCATTTGATATCACATTTTACTTACAATTTTGATGACATCATCTCTTGAAAAGAGGAATTCTAGACCCTTGTCGGCAGGTTCAGTTTTTTTCAAAACAATGCAAAATTTGCTGATTTTTCATTAATAGTTTCACAATTCCTTCCCAAATTTTGAAGAGAGGTTACCACCCAGGGTTATTTTAGATTGCTCTTTCCATTGGTGCTATCAGATTTTCACAATCTTTTCTAGTTTTTGAGATATGGCCCTGTGCGCGAACTTTGGACCTGCGCGAAGTTAGGTCACACGACCATACTAAAACAGTGAGTTAGGCCTATTAAACGTTAGATTAAATAAATCATGATGAAATAGATCCTAACAGTGGCAAACCCGGAGAATTGGGGACCGGAACGCGCGCACATATTCATTTGTGTGCAAACAAATGCAGCCGGTGGCAGCGGCAGAGTCGGCGGTGAGGGGGATGATATCTGCACAATGTAGTAGTAGTAGTCGAATGGTTTATTAAAAAGAACTGAAATGGCAGCCCGAAGGCTGAATTACAATCAGTTTACAAATAAATGCAATCATAACAATCATGATATATAATACATATTACAAATAAAGTTACAGAAATATACATTAAAAATTACAATAAGCAGGTAAAATGTCTTAAAAGCTTCATATAGAACAGTTTTAAATATGTAAGCATAATGCTCATTTTAATATCAAGATTCAGAAGAAAATGAGAGACATGATTGGGTTATGAATTATCAGCAAATTTATAAGGCCCGGGAAACATTCATTCATTTATGAAAACTAAATGTATATAAGTGAGACAAAGGAATATTCGATTACGTTTTTTTTTAAATATAGCTGAGTGAGAATCACAGAATGATGACTCAAATATTGGAGATGAAGGAAAATTCAGTTCTGTAAAAAAAAAAAAATAGTTACTGTGAAAGAGTTCTATTTAAAAAAAACCTTTCTACAAAACGGTTCGATAAATAAGAATAGTAATATAAAAAGATTATGTGTAATTAAGAATGGGCACATAAAAAAAAAGCACAATCATAACAAAGAGATCAGACACCATTTGCATTTTAGGAGCCTGGCAAGAAATGGGATAGGGCTCTGCCTGTAACGTTCGGTTCTGCATGCACACTCTTTTTTTCTTAGCAATCTCGCACTTGTTAGTTTAGGCTACTCAAACAAATCTCATATTTTATTTTTGCATGTTTTGAATTACATTTATAGTAATACTGGATCCTTAAAATACAGGGTCAGAGCAAATGTCTTTGGGCGATTAGTTTTACTGTTACTTAGATGTGAAATGCACGCTGAATAAACTGTGTTGCCCAAAAGCCCAAAATCCCAAATACTGTAATCACTCATTCATTCATCATGCAGAAATTGCAGGCCCGTCATGCCGTGCTTGCACTGGTTTTTTAAAAACTAATTTTAGATTTAAATCACTCACCGAGAAACTGTAAGGTTGGGTTCTTCTGAAAATGCAAACTTTAGGAAGAAAACTCTGTGTAATATCCACCGCTTAAGAGAAATTATCAGTTGCATGACAGCAAGAACATGATATGTTGTCGATCCTTCACATTCATTGTCATTGCATTTGTTGATGCAGTATAGTACGCCCATCCACTAGCCACTGCACTGCATGCACTGCACTTATAGGCCTGCTGCACTATGCGCATGCATGGGGTCCCAGTGCATGTATGCAGTACAGTAAGCGCCGTTAGGGCTACCAAAAGATGGCGCTAGTCTTAATCAAACTGAAACCCAATTCAAATTCAAAATTGACAGCTAGCTAGCTACATACTGTGTATAGTTACTAACCATATCATCGAGTGACATGAAACACTATAATTTTCCTGGTCAGTTTTGAAGTTCAAGCCTTCCATTATGTCTTTTTGACAAACAACACTTCGTTATCATCTAACTACAATTGATTGATCCTCATCATTTTCTATTTCCCCCTTTCATTTTACCGAAAAAATGTCATACCAGGAGCAGCTGTTTGGATTTGGGATGTTGAGAAATTTCAGTTGAACTTACAAGACGCGGTAACAAGGCAGTATCTTTTTTCCCCCAATAATTCTCAAGACATTAATCATATCTCATCAAGAATATGGCAATGTCGGAATGTCCTTTGTAAAAGTAATCATAAAGTAGGAGGCAAAGAAGGTACCTCATCTTCTCGCGACCAGTCAGCAGTTCAACTGGAGGAGATTCCATTGGAATATCTCCAAGAAACGTAATGAACTAAAAGATCGGCAGCATTATCCATGACTGCCGGAAGCTCAGAGCCTTAGAGCATGCCCTAAAGTATAGTGCTGACAGCCACAATAGATGAATTCAAAAGGCCAGAGATACAGTAGATCATAGATGGATATTTGTGGAATAAACTTAAATACAGTATAGTCTAGTTTTACTTTTTAAAATGTTTCAAAGTAATTAAAACATTCAGGGACTGCCCCGGGGTATTTTGATGGGGGAGGGGGCAAGATGACCCATAGGTAAATCTAATTACGTTTTAAATGCAAAAATAGGGGTATTGTATATTTGCATGACCCCAGCCCGGTCTCTTTTCCCATTCTCTTCTTTCTGCCTCCTCCTCTTTTTCTTCTTTCCCTTTTCTCTTCTTTCCCTTTTCCCCTTTTTTGATCACTTAAAAACTCGGGGGGGGGGGGGCGCCCCGGCTGTACATAGCGCCGCCCTGAAAACATTCATATACGTATTATATTCTCTTTACGGACCTTGCTCTAACAAGCCCAGCTTCTACATACGTCTCCTCTTTCTCTCATGTGTATAATAGAAAATGATTTTACCAGAGTATACTTATAACTGTAGAAAAGTTAATGACAAGTTGTATTGACTAAATATTGCACTCTAAACTTCGAGTTTGTTATGTCGATAATCTGTTAGGCCTGTTCCTGTTACTTATTCGATATCCCATGTACAACTAAAAGAAGGAAATAATATATATAGACCCAAGTACATGTGTAATAAGGTCATGTTGGGCAGGTTGTAGGACTCATCTCGCCAGTGTCCTATCTCACCAATACTTTTCACGTCTTTCGGACTGTCTTTTCCGCTATTTGTCCTCCATCTTCACTTTATCCTTATTCCATGGGTCAATGCCCCAAGTTTTATTTTCCACAAACTATACCACTGCAGTCATTATGACCATTCTATGGGTGACGCCTGTATACATCTCGTTGCTTTTCTTCTGAACTGTTTTGAAATGGTATAGGCTCCATACATTTTGTACGAAATCAAGATGCCGGGTCAAGATGACAATTTGACTTTCCAGCAGCTACCGTGAGTGCCAAACCGTTGCCTCCTTCGGATATGCTTATACGTCCTTTATAATCGGTCACTAATATTTATAAGCAATGACAATAATCCACATTTTTGTGCCGGGCCTTAAGTAAACCCATCATTAGGGGAATAGGCCATACGATATAATCCGATTTATATACCTTTTCTCTCGCTCAACAATTATGCAATGGTGTATATTTGAGTATTTTTTCATTATAATCCTTGCTCTAATTCTTCTAAGAAAGGGGGAGGGAAGATGAAGAAGAAGAAGAAGAAGAGGAGGAGGTGGAGGAGGAGGAGGAGGAGGAGGAGGAGGAGGAGGAGGAGGAGGAGGAGGAGGAGGAGGTGAGTTATAGACTCCTGGATAGGCCTGTTTCCTCCTCCTTTGCTTTCACTGCATTATTTTTTTTTCTCTCTCTCTCTTCATTATTTTTATCTCTGTGCATTTCTTTCCTCTTCCTCTTATCTCTCTTTAGGACATTCTGCCTTTCTCCCTCTCTATACATCAATATACATTTACCTCTCTCTCTCTCTCTCTGATCCAATCTTCTTTTTTCCCCTCTTCCTCATCTCACTATTTCCATTAAAAAACATTTCACCCCTCTCCCTCTTTTTCTGGTATTCTATTTTCATCTCTCCTCACATCACTTTGTTCCATTTTTCCAAAGCTAATCCTATTTTACTACCTTCCTCCTAATATTCCTTCTCATGTCTTATGTTTTCTGCTCCTTTTGATTCCTCTAGACCAATTTCCATCCTTCTTATCATTTAAAAATATATTTCTATCCCTTCCTTACACTTCTTTTTATTTTCTTTCTTTTTTTTTTTTTTTTTTTGGCTAACTTCTCTCTCATTCAAGACATCACCAATTCCCATCTCTTTCTCTCTTATTATTATTACAAAGGCCTCTTGAACAGGGCCTAATCAAACCACACTGCCTTTTATTCAAATTCCCATTTTAAGACTTGCATGATAACTCTATTTCATGCCAATAGGCTTTATGTATCTGTGTTTTTCTATCCATCCCTCTCGTCCCCCTCTCCTTCCATCAATATTTCTCTCATCCTCCATCCCTTTTTCTTTCTCTCTGTTACTTTCAATTTATAGCAATAACCAAATGCTAAGTACTACCTTTCAAATCCAGCAAATCCCATCTCTTTAACTCATAAAAACACACTGAATATAACACAAAATGGAAAGCACGTCCACACTCTTGTTTAAACTTTTGCTTATAAGCTTTCATTAAAAACAAGGTCATGATTATTGTGCATATATATATTTTTTCCAAATAAAGAAAAAAGGGGGCCATGTTTTGTATGCACCATCTACCACACCACTGGCCTAACTGATGACCAGATTTGCTCCTGCAACATTTGTTACAGCCTTTATTTTATCAAAGATAAAGGATCGGGGTTAAATTTGCGATTACCTTAGTAGGTTAGGTTTAAAGATAAGCTTGCATTCAGGGAAGAGGTGACTGATAATTCGTAAGCTTTCTCAGTCTTTTGATATCAGTCTGGATTCTTTGGAATAATATCATAGAAGAAATGTCACCTGACTCAGTTTACTCTTCAAATGCCCTCATATTGGAAATACATGTATGATGAGAAACAGCCGGATTTTTCAGCACAAACATTTGTGTGTATTCCCACATACCCCTTTCTGTGTGCAGTGCATGTGCTTTTCAACAAGACTGAGTTGGTTTGTTGTCATTGTGATGATTTGAAAACTTCAGGTTATACATTAATTTTCATTTCTTACTTGATCAACCTTTTCCAATTGCTTTTAAAAAGTTTTTTCCACAAACTAATCACAAGCACAGAACTTGAGTTTATCTTTAAGATTAGGGTCATGTGTACTATTCGGTCCAGGGTTGATGCTAGGAAATCAATTAGTGCAGGCCACTGACTGCCAACAATATGTCACAGGAGCATGTCTAGAAACACCACCCACTTTGGCATTATACAGAACATGCCTGACACCTCACAGGGAGATAAGATACAGTAAATTGTTCAGTTGATAAATTATGCGAGCTTGGGTAAATCTTTGACAAGGAGAATCTCCTTCAATGTTTTATGCATTACAGCTGCATTGCCTCTCCAAGAAAATCAGGTCAGCAGTAGGAAGTGCTGAGTTTCAAGCCCTTCTGTCAATTTACATCTGGCTGCCTCTCTCCATCCAGGTGAAACTTAGCAGAAGTTTTCATTTTTCAGACAATGAAGCATTTCATAATGGCTGTCTCTCTTCAAGGCGAAAACTGGTCAAAAGAACATCCAGGTGAATGTAAGAAGGGCTTGAAGGTCATGCTCTTTAGGCATTTCATATATGACGGCCCCTCTCTACCCAGGTGACACTTGGTAGCAAGAACATTAAGGTAGTTGTAATAAGTGCATGTCTCATGCCCTTGAACTGCTTTCCACATGGCTGCCTGATAACTGGACAGAAGAACATCCAGCTAGTCTTCTAGGAGGAGCCCGTTTCCTGTACACCTCCCGTTCAGTCTTGTACATAAAGAGACAATGTTTCCACACAATTTCAGAAAAGGTCTTTGAGGGGTCGGACCATCTGTGTCTTTCATCTTTACTCCTTAAACTTCCATTCTTGTCTACACATTGGACAGAGTTGATGGACCTGTTGTGAGTTCAGCCACTTCAGGATGCAATGCATGTGAAAGACATGGGAGCATTGACCCCACACTGCAAGAAATAGAATGGCATGGGGGTTAATGAATTAATAGTGCATAATGAGGATCAATTGTTCAAGAAAATCAAAGTTCGTATTGATTACAGTCATTACTGTATTATTTTGTACATTCACAGTTGTACCAAGAAGAGATAATTAAAACAAATCTTTTAACACTACCCAATGGCCATTTTCTATAATGTCTCTTAATTTTGCACAATCTAAGAATTTTTTTCAATTATTTGAATTGCTTATTTCAATAGTGTTCCATTTTTTTATGTATTCAATATTGCATTGGTAGTTCTCTTCATCATTCAACTCAGTCGCATTTGACATTTCATATTTGATATTTGAAATATTATTTCAAATATAAGCAATCAATTTCTTGAAAAAATAAAGATATATCAATCCTAAAATAACTGAAAATATAGAGACTTACATTACAGAAATATGGTTACTAGGTAGTGGGTTTAAAATGATTTGCATTATCTTGTCTTGGTGTGACTATGAAATGAACAAAAAAGGAAAGACAAAATCTAAAATCTCTGAGAATGATTTATTCACAGTTTTTAATTTGTAATCTTGTCAGGTTTGACAATCTGAATAAACCATGGTCAGACCCATCCCCCATTAAATGGAAATTACAAGCAGAAATGCTACACAGCATATATTAGAATTAAAGGAGAATGCAACCCAGACATCAGTGTGCTTCCAGTGAATGAAGAAGAACAAGAAGAGTAAACAGTGAAAGTTTGAGCAAAATCGGACAATCTGTTCAAGAGTTATAAACTTTGAAAGTTTAAATAAATCCTTATTATGGGGATCCTTGAGTTGGCAACTCCACCAGCATCTGTGATGTCATTGTGGACAATTCTCCATTCATTTTGTACACAAAATTTCACATTTTCTTCATTTTCAAGAAAAATAAAAATTTGTTTGATTCATTGTTTGAGTATGACATGGCTGCATCAATTCTGCAAGAATTTTTGGAAGAATTATGTTGATTCCTGACTTGAAATTTCATAAAAATCCATTTTTTTTTTCAGATTTATGCACAAAATGAATGGAGAGTTGTCCACGATGACATCACAGATGTTGGCAAAGTTGCCAACTCCAGGATCCCTGTAATAAGGATTTACTGAAACTTTCAAAATTCATAACTTTTGAACAGATTGTCCGATTTTGCTCAAACTTTCACTGTTTAATCTTCTTGATCATCTCCATTCACTAAGAGCACACCGATGCCTGGGTTGCATTCTCCTTTAATATTAGTTTCTCTCTCTCAAAAAAAAGATGACATGAAGATGTTCTTCAAGTGCTTCATACTGTAGCTGCTTGATCATTAGTTTCTTTAGATGGCAATATTTACAATCAAAGTGAAACTGTGACTTGACTTACCTAAAGGGCAATCATCACCAGGCATTTTACAATCTGGGCAGCAACCGTCGAAGGCTGTTCTGCAGATACCACAGTTATCGTCATTGGCTATCCATCTCCACGTCGCAACAGCTGTCCAACTACAGAGTACAAAAACAACAGTAATCAAAGATAAGTGAGCACACCTACTACATGTACGTCCATTTTTTTTTTTTTTTTTTTAGTTGGTAAATGGTCTCCCAAGGAAAAGAGCTAAGAGAAGCAGTCTTGAACACTGAACATTTGTGTGTGTGGGGGGGGGGGGGGGATGAGAACAGGGGACAGGGGAGGGAAAGGATTATTTGAAATTGATAGTACAAGGCTCTAGAAGGCTTTGAACATCAAGTTTTATATTGAACTTCAAGTACACAAATGCTGAAAACTAACAAAGTATTGAGCACAGTTTTACATTCATAAATATTTTCAAAATACATGTAAAAGCCCACTGTTAAGGAATCAGAATGCTACTGGAGTAATTTGAAGGATGGTTTTAAAACTCATAGTTAAATCAGCCCGACAGCTTATTCTTTTAAATTCAAGGAAGCGGCAAGCTGCAAATAAACATTGCTGTTTGACAGTGTTTCAGGAGAGTAAAATTTGGACTTTTTGGTGAGAAGATGCTGGTATTTCAAATCCATTGAAAATTATCATAAATATCATTTGCTTCTCTATTGGATATGATTGCAGAAAGTATCTGTCTTGACAGTACACAGGATGGTGCACTATATTCAATATGCATGAAAGATCAAATGGCAGATCTATTATTCGATCACTGTGTGTGAAGCTCCACATGCACACGTATCTACAGTGCGCTATCTTCAGCACCCTGAAGCAGCACTTAACTGGAAGAAGAAGAGGATGCATGCTACTTACCCTTTTTTTCCATTCAGCCAAAGTAAAGAGATCCAGCCAACCAGAGAGGATTATATACAAAGACAAAAGAATAAAAGAAAACAATAGAAACTGGTGATGAGGCATCTAACACTAAACAGTAATAATGAATAACAAGTGACTCAGGTCTACAAGGTCTAGAGTCCAATTGTAGTCTACAGTAAATTTCAAGCATTTAATATCTGAACTGACATGACTTTTAATGTGCTATGTCTGTGAACCGCAAATCTCTGTAACTTGTGCAACCTTAAAGGAGAATGCAACCCAGACATTAGTGTGCTTTCAGTGAATGAAGAAGAACAAGAAAGAGTAGACAGTGAAAGTTTGAGAAAAATCGGACAGTCTTTTCAAGAGTTAAGAATTTCTAAAGTTTAAGTAAATCCCTATTATGAGGATCCTTAAATTGGCAACTTTGCCAGCATCTGTGATGTCTTCGTGGACAACTCTCCATTCATTTTGTACACAGAATTTCCAATTTTCTTCATTTTCAAGAAAAATAGATTTTTTTTAAAAATTTACTGTTTTAATATGACATGGATACATTGATTCTGCAAACATTTTGCAAAGATGTATGTTGACTCCTGGCTTAAAATTTCAGATAAATCAATTAAAAAAAAAATTATGCACAAAATGAATGGAGAGTTGTCCATGATGACATCACAGATGCTGGCAAAGTTGCCAACTTTAGGATCCTCATAACAGGGATTTACTTAAAATTTCAAACTTCATAACTCTTGAACAGATTGTCCGATTTTGATCAAACTTTCACTGTTCACTCTTTCTTTTTCATCTTCATTCACTAAAAGCACACTGATGCCTGGATTCCATTCTCCTTTAATATTCTGTGCTAGGCTATATTAGATAGGCTAGTCAGACCAAAACAGTGTATAACTTAAAAGATATGAGAATCAAATTCATTTTGATTTGGCATCTAGGTCTGAACTCATAACTGACTGACTGGTTTGCCTACTTCCAATAAGCAACAACAACATTAACCAGGCAACCATGTCCATGACTAGTGCTGTAACATCACGGTTATTTTCAATTCCGTTTAACGGGGAGTCAAAACCGAACGGTTTTCGGATAAACGAAAATATCACACCTTTGCCAAAGTTGCCGCCTATTACTAACGTTAGTATTGAAAGTAGTGCTGTCAGCCGGTCCGGGATCGGGATCAAATCCCGGCGGTCTCAGGCCCCGAGACGGTTCCAGTATCAATCGATTGAGACCATATCCCGGTAGAAAAAATAAATAAACAACTTAATTATTTAGGTTGTAAACTTTAGTAATTTTACTTACAAAATACCATGCGAGAGAGCTCATGCATAGATCTATTTGGCTTTCACTGCGATTGTATTGCGCAATAATTCGCTGCGCCGTATTCGTGTTCGTTTTCTACACATAGCTGAAGACACCAGCGAACGTACGGTCAACGAACGTTTTTCTAGTGCTGTGGTAACGGTACTACGAAATTGTTGCTTATTTCAGTTATCAGTGAAAAGTTGCAAAGACGAAATCCCATAGACTAGTACAGCATTTTCTCTCGCGGAAGCATTCTTTTATACATGCTGAAGGTATCGATCATTTTTAATTCTCAATTTAAAGAGTGTGTACTTTTGCTGCACATCGAAAGTACATGTACGGATAGGACATATCAATGATTAATGAGGCGATCTCTATGGGCGATTCCCGATCTTCAAATTGGCTTCGAAAGCTCTGCTCATTGTACTTTTTGCGGAATTTACATATTTTTGTGTTGGCGGGCGATCGCGAGCCAGTAAACAAATCAAGGGCGCGTTACATACATCTGAGTGTATCGCTTGTGAAATACAGTACGGAGGTGCTGCATCACCAGCGTCCGTGCCACGACATACGAGTGACGTGAGGGACCAATTTTTTTGGTGAGCTTATCAATGGTTAGCTGACGTAGTTTAAGAACTTTGCGTTAAGAAAGATCACTAGTAAAGACACAGCATCGGAAGTCTTGGAGTTGATTTATGATGACAATTAAGTCAGAAAAACTTGAAATATTACAAGTAGCTACACAAACAATGTGTAATCCATGGCTGACAGTAAATCTCCGTTTATCCGAAACCGTCAAATTGAAAACGGTTAGTGGCATGGGCGGTCGTTTACCGGATGGAAAAACGTTTGACTAAGGCACTATCTATGACAACCTTTCAACTTCACGTTTCATGTTCAACTAAATTCAAGTTCGTGTTTGAATGCCATGGTCATGATAAATAATGGTACATTTTATTATCAAAATTAGCATGCAGCTTAGAAAGTCTTTACAAAATTCAAAATAAATTTTCAGGAAATCCTTTCTCCCATTATCACCTTTATTCCAGAACTACATAACAATCATTTCAACAATTCAAGATTATCTCAAACTTAATATGAGCCCCACTACTACTAGTGACTAGCACCACTACTACTAGTGACTAGCACCACAGGGGCCTGTTTCTCAAAACTGTCATAAGTCAACTTGTTGACTAAGATCGCCGCTAGTCGGCTAGTTGTCCGCTACGTGTTTCACGAAGCCGTGTTTGCCAAGATCAACGCTAACATCCCGACTAAGAACTTATGATGCCTCTGACCCTGTCATATCTTTTTTCGTTGATATGCAGCACCATCACATGTCATTAATTTGGTAGATTATGGCTGGCCAAAATGTACATGTAAGCTACATAGATTTAAAAATAATTCAAATCTATCTTTTCTACAGGTTCCTGAAATCAGTAATTCATCCTTGCTTATGTATAAATATTATATTTCATAGGTTTCATATGAAATGATCTGCAAAAAAGGTTTCCTTCTATATCCTACAGGGTTTCTCCCGTGATTGTGACATCTCACAATAGAACGCAATTCTGCCACATCAGGCAAGGCATAATATTCAAAGGGTTAGTGTGTAGCTTTCAGACCCATATTTATTTAAGGCAGTGTATACAGCCACACGCGTGTGTCTTTACCTTACGGCCACACGCGTGTGGTTGTATCCATAGCATCGATATGAGGATACAGCCACACTTGTCTGAATTCCCACTTGAAGTGTGTGCCGCGACAGATATCGCTAGTGTGCACTGCACTGCACAAGCGATGTGCATTCATGCGATGGTATGTGTTGCGACTTGCAAAACTTGGATCGTCACGAAGGTTTTATCTCTCGATTTCACTTATTATACAAACAATATTTTCACTTCATTCTCACCTGCAAGTAGGTGACAATATAGTACAATATTGTTTGTATTACAGTGAATTTCAAGAGATAAAACCTTCGTGACGATCCAAGTTTTGGGGTTTGAACTTTGGCAACACACTGTCGCATGAATTTACACATCGCTTGTGCAGTGCATACATACACACTAGGGATAGCTGTAGCGGCGCAGAGTATAAGTGGGAATTCAGTGGAGTGTGGCTGTATCCTCATGTCGATGCTGCGGATACAACCACACGCGTGTGGCCGTAAGGTAAAGACACACGCGTGTGGCTGTATACACTGCCTTTATTTAAAGATAGAGGTCTAGGTGATGTAGTAGATTTTTATACAAAATACATTTAAGACACATATTTTAGCTTGTAATTTGCCAAAATTTTGCATATCAATATTTTGGTCAACACATGACGGTGGATAAAATCTTTTATTGCCTCCTTTTTTTACGATCATGAATGTAACTTCTGTTTACTTTGATAAACTAGTGTCCCGGGGGAACCTATCTCACGTTCAAAATGATAATGAACTTAATTACTAAAAACTGAATTTTAAAAGTTTTTCTGTGGTGTAATTGGCCTAATTTGAAAAAAAATATCTTGTAATTGTAATTTGTATTCATAACCCTTGTTACTATTTCTAATCTTCAAATGCCTTCTCCAATTCACTCAAATATTTGCAGTTTAGATAATAATCCTTTTACAAAATATAGTCTATGTGTTATTGTAATCACTGATCAAAGCTAACTCTTACTAACTTGGCGTTGGTTTCCAGAAACAGGCCCTTCATAAGGAAAGCACGCCTACGCCGACGGAACTGAGCCCGACCGGGCCGGGCAACCCCCGGCCGCCTAACGGTAAACCCGGTCTAAGTTACTGCGCAGCAGCCGAGCATGATTCAGTTTACTTCATGATTCAGTTAATTCTGTCAAAGGAAACGGTTCTTACCAAAATATATTGCTAGATTTTTTACTTACTTTTGACTGTGACTTTCATTTTGTTTTGATGAGGAACTAAGCTGTTCTTGATTTATTTCTTAGGATGAAAAAAGAAGTTCCAAAGACCCAAAAGCTATAAAATTTGTGCCGTCAGTTGATATTACTGAAATAACCAATTACTAATGTAGGGTGCCTATTTTGTCAATTTGGTTTCTCCTTGTTTACATTCCTTTTCTTTTCTTCAGTTGGAATTAGTTCATTTAAGTTCAAGTTTCAATAGATGTTATGTTGCCATTCTCCTCATCAGCCTCTGCCCTACTTCTCTCGTCACCTTCAATCCTTTCCTATTCAGATGTGTCCATTCATTCCATCCACACATCTGGTTCTTTTGTTGAACATTCTTCATTACATAATCACCCAGTCACTGACTCCTCTTCATCCTAGTTATTTTCTGATTGGTTCTGTTGTTGAATTAGGTTGTTACATTTTAGTTGGATCCTTCCATTTTCTCTATGTTCATTGGTTTAGTATGTTTGAATATTTATAATGTTATGTTTCCTTAGTTACTGTTTTAATGTAGGCCAAGCAGCCTCATGCTATAAAAGAGCCTTTTTATGTGTAGTAAAGGGAGATTAAAAGACAGATATAGACTACAACTGCCAGGCTCCTTCACCTTTATTTCCATCTCCTGAGTTCCTGTTAAGTTTTTGATCCTGTAACGTTTGAGTTTGCTGAATGCTGAATGTTTGCTGTTTGAACTTTATTTTTACTTCACATTAACTGTATATTTTACAACCCTACAACTGGTAGCAACGGTGGTCGGACTTCTCCATGCCTCGCCTTTTCTGTTCACCAATTGAGTTTCTTCTTCTGTTCTTCATCGTTATGTTCCTGATCGACAAAATTTGGCCTTCTCCAATTCTGTTCAGCCGCAACTTCTTGCCTGTTTGCTGATGGCCAGCCGCTCGCCTGTTACTCCGCCATCACTGCTCTGGCTTGTTTAGTGGATGATGTTGGAAGCAGCCAGTCTTCGCCTAATATTGCTCTACGTGAGTGGATGAAAGTTCTGCCTGTAAACCAGCCTCTCGCCTTTTAACTACAACCATTGCCTGTCTTCGTGGAGCGGATGATGCCGCTGCCTACTGATCTTCATTCAGGTACACTACATTTCACACTTCATTCAGCTACCTCCCTTGCTACATGATGCCTTCAAGCCTCTCGCCTTTTACTCTTCTTCGAGTGGATGATGCTGTCTCCGGTCTTCATGTCACTATGTCCCGCCTTCGTTTCTCGATGCATGATACCTTCCAGCCTCTCGCCTGTTACTCTGTCGCCAATGCACCTAGAGTTGGATGATGCTCTGCTTTGAACTTCGAAGTTAGCCTCGCCTTTTGCTCTACAGTTGCTCCAGCACACGAGTGGATGATGCTGTGCCCTGGTCTTCATGTGTACAGAAACTTTGCTTGTCTTCCCCCCTCTCCCCCACCCCCACCAGAAGGATCAGATTTACCCCGATGCAGGATCGTCAACAACTCCTTTTTTTTAGAACTTATAATTGGACTGTGACTGTAAATCTTCACCTTAATTCATTTTTTTTTTAACCAGAGTACATTTCATGTAAATTTATTTTGTTACAGATCTTAAATTCAGCTATAATCTTTGAATGAGTTTCTCTTCTATTTATAATTGAAATATTCATACCATTTTCCCCAAAAGTTGTTTGCATTGTTGAAGCTTGTATATATACCTTTTTTTAATGTTCTATCAATACCCATTTGCTCTTGCAAAAAAAAACTGAAATCAATGTTTCACGATGTAAACTTTCATGATATAAATTTGAGATTTAACTAAACTTGTCATTTTACATGTATTGAAATCATATTTATCCTGTAATATGGGTAGAGAAATATTTTGGTATTCCGAATCTCTCTCATCTTTTGCACATTTTCTGAATTTATAATTGATTTGTTTAATATAGATTCAAAATTATTATTTGTCTGGTAGTGCTATTTTACAGTCTGTCAGTTTTCATATGAACATTAATATTTTAGATGAAATTAGAAAATTAATATTACTTGAATTTTAGATAAGTGTAATACTTACATGTCTGTTGGGAAAATCGTGATATTTGTATATTGATTTTGATAACTTAGATTATCTACGATTTCAGTCAACTTGAAATGTTTAAACATTGCCCAATTTTTATTGCACATTTCTTCAATTTGAATTTTGTATACATATACTTGTACATATTTGAATTTTAATCAATATTTTTTTCCAATTCAAAATTTTATTGACAATTCTTATGCATCTATTATTAAAATAAATAAGGCTTGAATTTATTAATATTGGAATTGCAATGTATTTTGGTGTCTTTTAAGAAATGCTTTTACCATTGTAACATGAAACTTAGATAAATTCAATGAGAATTGCAATTACTATTACTATTGTGCAATTTAATAACAGAAAGAGGAAAGCAAAATTGAATTGTTTAAATTACATTTTGATGAAATTGATTTTTAGTTCAGTGATATAATGCTTAATTAGATAATTTTGATCTTATGTATATACAGCTCTGATTCGTAACCTATGATGAAAATTTTTGATAGTTTTAAAATCTATTTTGCATTTTTAAATGACAGAAAAATCTGTTTGTACATGTACTTTTACCCTATTTTTAAAATTGAGGACAATTTTTTGGAAGAAGAAAGTTTATGTAGGGTGCCTATTTTGTCAATTTGGTTTCTCCTTGTTTACATTCCTTTTCTTTTCTTCAGTTGGAATTAGTTCATTTAAGTTCAAGTTTCAATAGATGTTATGTTGCCATTCTCCTCATCAGCCTCTGCCCTACTTCTCTCGTCACCTTCAATCCTTTCCTATTCAGATGTGTCCATTCATTCCATCCACACATCTGGTTCTTTTGTTGAACATTCTTCATTACATAATCACCCAGTCACTGACTCCTCTTCATCCTAGTTATTTTCTGATTGGTTCTGTTGTTGAATTAGGTTGTTACATTTTAGTTGGATCCTTCCATTTTCTCTATGTTCATTGGTTTAGTATGTTTGAATATTTATAATGTTATGTTTCCTTAGTTACTGTTTTAATGTAGGCCAAGCAGCCTCATGCTATAAAAGAGCCTTTTTATGTGTAGTAAAGGGAGATTAAAAGACAGATATAGACTACAACTGCCAGGCTCCTTCACCTTTATTTCCATCTCCTGAGTTCCTGTTAAGTTTTTGATCCTGTAACGTTTGAGTTTGCTGAATGCTGAATGTTTGCTGTTTGAACTTTATTTTTACTTCACATTAACTGTATATTTTACAACCCTACACTAACTTCAAGAATTCGTATAGGGTATCTTCCATGGGCGAAATTGTAATTATCTCGCAAAAACTTTTTGTGAATTGCAAACCATGCAATAGCTGTTTCAGTGCTTCCCATCCAAAAAGGTCCGAAATAAAAATTCAGTCGCAAGCATTTAAATGCCTTTATTTTAGCCAATATCAGGTTTTGTATTAATATCAAACTCATCATGCTCATGCGATTTATGTCAGTCAAATGATCGTAGTGAACTCATAAATAGTACACCATTCCAAGGTTTTCTCTCTCTCAAAAATTAGAGCCATTGCATTTCCAAAAATCACATGTTTAGTTATATTCATCGATATTTTACCTTCTCTTTTCAATGTCATGGATATCTCACAGGCTTAAGTTATTCTGAAAAAAAAATCTAGTTCAGAAGCTAGTGTGTCGGGGCAACCATGTCTCATCGAGATCTGTACATACGACATCCTCGTATACAGTACATCACTTTCTGAAAAGCACCATAATGAGGATTGAAGTAGGATATATAGGCCTACCCTAAACAGGGAAACCTCGGGTTCGGGCCACGGCGGCGATTTGGTACCCCCCCCCCCCCCCCCGGATCCGCTGATGTACAGGTCTCGATCACAGTGAGACATACCTTATCACTAATAACGAAACTTATAGATAGGATTCTTAATTTGTAAACAAATTTTCGGCATTTTATACTCCCAGTGTTAAAGATCTATGCTCTATCGGTAAATGAAAATCAAAAGTTAGAAAAAATTGGATCCAGCGGGATGCGAACCTGCCATTTATATGCTTGCTGGGCAGCGACTTAACCAACATGTAATTCTGGTTCACGGCCAAGTCACGATGAACTAGAGTCAAATACCCAAGATCTTCTTTCTGGCTCTTTATCATGCAATGGTCCGCCGTGGACTATAAAATTGATAGTAAATGAAGAAGCATTATTTTAAGTTAAGTCGCTGCCCGGCAAGCAGTAGATGGCAGGTTCAAATCCCGCTGGTTCCAATTTTTTCTAACTTGTGATTTTCATTTTACGGATCGAGCACATGATCTTTAACACTGGGAGTAATGTCGAAAATTTGTTTACAAATTATAAATTCCTCCCATTAAGCTTCTTCATTTATTAAGGATTCTTTAATTTCTTGTTTGAATGAAAGAACAATCTCCAGTCAGACGGATGTGAGTACTTCCCAATCTGACACTCCACGAAAGAAACGTTAAGAAGAAGAAAAAGCTCCTTTTTAGCCAACTACCAACTCCATGCAGGACAGCCAACAGCTTTTCAGTGACCACCCACGTATAGCAAGGAGGGGGGGGGGGGGGGGAGGGCGGTTGTTCCCCTTGCCTAAAGCAAGTATAAATGAAATCCTAGCCACGCCACTGACAATGACCTCCTGTGCCTGCCCCGATGATCGACAATACAAATAACGGCGATAAATGACACGTTCTCAAGTACTGGTTTAGCTAAAGACTTTATTCTGTAAAAGTTTCTTCTCAATCCGTAAATCCATCTCTATGCTTTAGCCAATGCCGTAAGAACTACAAATAAACAAAGTAAATAAACAAAATAAGTATATGAAAATAAAGGTAACAAACAACTAACCTAACAAATGATACAGATTATATGTACATAAGGTGAACTTGATTCTGCTTATATTAATCACGAAAACTATCATTTGAGGTGAACAATTAATGTCTAGTATTGAATTAATGATTACAAAGAGAAATCGAGTTAATTATATTCAAAGCGGACATATACTATAGCTAATTCATAACTTTGTGACTTAAGACTATAGTTCAATGATGAGAAACAACATATAGCCATTTACACTATGCAACTAATATATTACAGCACAAGATTAAATTTAAATCGAATTAAATTACTACAATGTAAACGACCCGTGCGTTCATTACTATAAACCCAAAACTACCCAGTGAAAGGAGAAAGTAAATAAAGATTAGTGTGAAAGGAACCACATTCCAAAGTGGACAGTGGTCAGAGGACCCCACAAACAGCTAGATAACAAGACCCTCTTTGTTTCCCAAAATGAACTGCCACTAGGTATGTGTAGTCTCACATGCTAGACCCTATTTACAGAGTTATATTTACAGTATTATGGTATACATTATAACATCTCAATATCTTTCTTCCGTACTTATCATTTCCAGTATGAAGTATAAAGTATTTAAGACATTACAGATCAATAAAAAGAACATTCATACAAGAAAGAAACATGAAATAGACAAAGATATGCAGTATAATAATAATGTGACTTTGAATAATGCTTACCACTGTGCCAGTTGGCATCAAAGGCAGACAAATCTCTGAGTTTAAATGAATTCTGCAGAACTGTTTCCTATCCACATGGTCATTTGCTCCATCAAGGCAACATTTAAGGAAACATAGTTTTAACCAATATAGTTGGAAGTTCTATAAGTTGATATTCAGTACTGCAATGGCACTGCTCTCCTGTATTGACACGCAAGCATGCTGCTTGGCCTCTTATCTGCAGTAACAATACTTAGACTATACCACCCTTCATCCCATTCCCTGTCACTATATACCTTGGAGGACTTCCTCCAAACAAAGTAGTGTTTGGATTATTATGGGATGCCAAATGAGTTCAGTTGAGTATGGTGTGCTGTTACACTCCCACCAAAATTACCCTAGGGTTTAATCATAATGATACATGACGAAGTAATTTTCTTAAGTTAAGCACTCTCTACTCAACTAAAAAATTTATTAATAAACTTATTTATAACCCTCAAATGTAACTTCAAAGTATGAAACCACGTGACCCTAACTCCTACAATATAAGTTATGACATTGACATGGAGGTATACAATATAAACAATGATTTCCATTATCACAAGTGAAGGAGGCAACTATATCACATCGCCTTTGCAAGTTGCTACTATCATCAAAAACGGAAATCATGACAATTTTGTTAACAGGTTTAGAAACTGAAAGAAAAAGAACCATTTCATTGTGTACAAAGCACAAAGAAGCAGAATGCTAGTAATGCGCACGGCGAAAGTGATTCAAAGCATTTAAAGTATCCAAACTCCCAAAGCACGAAAGAAAGGCCTAATTGAAGTCAAAACAAAGAACGGATCGTTGACAGGCAACTACCTAAATATTAACTTGACGCCATGAGGAGAACTATCTTCTGAATGGGCCTCAAAAGCTCTGTTGGCTTCTTCAAAGGCCTTCCCTTGCTATCAAGTTCTTTGTTACCGACGCGAACACGGACCTTTCTCACCAAACCATCTGCATCCGGAGCAGCTGCGGTCACAACAGCCAGGGGCCATTTCATACGCGGTACCTCCTGGTCAATAACAAGTACTACATCTCCTACTTGGAGATTTCTGTGGGGCTTTGTCCATTTCTGGCGCTCCTGCAGCCCCAGCAAGTATTCTTTGCGCCACCGAGACCAAAACTGCTCCAACAAGAACTGCACCCTTCTCCAAGCCTTTCGGGTGTACATGTCTGTCTCCGGGAATTCTCCAGGAGGGGGTAGCGGAGTGGTAGTCTTGAAGGTGAGCAGATGATTTGGCGTGAGTGGGGCATCTGCATTTGGGTCATTTATGTTGGCCATCGACAAGGGGCGACTGTTCACGATTGTCATAGCTTCATAGAAGAGGCAACGTAGAGCTGTATCTGTTAGCCTTCCTGGGCACAGATCTATTGTGGCTCTTAAAACGTTTCGAATAGTTCGAATCTGCCTCTCCCATACCCCGCCAGCATGACTTGAGTGTGGAGCATTGAAAACGAATTCGCATTGCTTATCTGAAAGATAAGCCTCCACCTTATCGGCATTCATTTCCTTCATTGCCGCCTGGAGTTCGTTTCTGGCTCCAACAAAATTGGTTCCTTGATCACACCGGATCTGCCGGACTGCTCCCCTGATGGCGATGAAACATCGAAGGGCAAGAATGAATGATTCAGTGGACATATCATCTAGCATCTCAATGTGTACACCGCGGGAACAGAAGCAGGTGAATAGCAGTCCGTATCGCTTGACTTCAGAACGGCCCCTTTTGACCATGAATGGTCCAAAACAATCCATGCCAACGAATGTGAATGGGGGTGTGGGCTCGGTGCGTTCTTCAGGCAGGTCTGCCATTTTTTGCACCTCTTCTGGTCTACGCAGTCGCCTGCATGTCACACAATTCCTCACTAACTCCGCCACAACTTTGGATCCACTGACAATCCAGTATCCTTGTGCTCGCAACTCGTTTTGAGTGACACCTCTACCCTGGTGATGGACCTTCTGGTGGATGTGTCGAACCAGGGCTTCAGTTACTGGACTTTGCTTTGGAAGAATGATTGGGTGTGATATTCCCATGGAAAGCTTTTGCAGCCTTCCGCCAACTCGAAGTACTCCATTCTCATCCACAAATGGATCGAGGGCATGGATCTTACTCGTACTTCTCACAGGTTTGTGGTGGGTCAGCAAATGCAGTTCTTCTGCATAGGCCTCTTTCTGTACCATCTGAATGATGGACAATTTCGCCTTTTCTCTACTTTGTACAACTGAGATATCCTTTGCGTGCCTGATTCTCTTGGCAACCACATTCAACCGGCACAATACTCTGATCATCATAGACCAGTTGGAGATCCTGGTAAGACGATGCAGTAGACCCTGTTGTGACAGATTGGTTGAGAATGTGGTCACCCTTACCTCAGGGTCACCATGCTTCAATTGATGTGGTACATCATCTTTGAAGCTAAGGTTTCGTTCCCACAGGAAATCTGGTCCCTTTAACCATTGCTTAGAATTAACTAATTCTTCCGGACCCATCCCTCTTGACGCGTGATCGGCCGGGTTTTCCTCTGTAGGAATATAATGCCATTGCTCTTGAGGAGTCCTATCTCTAATGAGTTGTACTCTATTTGCCACAAAGGTGTGGAACCGACGAGCCTCATTATTGATATATCCTAAGACCACCCGAGAATCAGTCCAAAAGAACTCTTGAACTCCTTGAAGCTCCAGTTCATTCTTAAGCATTGTGCTCACCTTTGCCGACACCACTGCGGCCGTTAGCTCCAGCCTAGGTATGGTGATTACCTTGGTTGGCGCCACTCTAGCCTTGGCATAAATCAGGCAACAATGCACTTCTCCCTTGTTGTTCACCAGTCTCATATAAGAGCACTGGCCATAACCTGATGTGCTTGCATCGGAGAAGTGATGGAGCTGAACAACTGATAATGGACCAAATTCATGGGGGTGATGACATCTAGGTATCTGGAGTTTCTCTAATTTCGGAAGCTCTACAATCCAGCTATCCCACGCTGGCTGCAAAGTCTCAGGGATTGGGTCATCCCATCCGATTCCACTGCGGCACATCTCTTGTAATATCCGTTTCCCTTTCAGTACTACGGGAGCCACAAAACCAAGTGGGTCATACAAGGATGCCACAGTCGACAGAATACCTCGTCTCGTACTTGGTTGATCCTTAAGCGATATCTTGAAGCAAAGGTGATCGTTACCAACGTTCCACCAGATTCCGAGAGCCCGTTCAAAGGAATCCTCAAAACTGAGGTCTTGACCCGAAATCCCACTGGCACGTTCCGAGTCCGGAATGCTCTCAATGACTTTCTTGCTGTTGGATACGAATTTGTGTAGCCGAATGCCACCCTTCTTGCAAAGACTAACAGCTTCTCTTGCCAGACGGATAGCATCCTCCGTTTCTGGCACACTTGTTATGCCGTCGTCCACGTAGAAGTTTCTGCTTATGAAACAAGCAGCTAAGGGGAATTCATCCTTGTGAGCATTGGCAAGGTACTTCAGACCATAATTCGCACAGCCTGGTGAGGATGCGGCACCAAAAAGATGTACCGTCATCCGAAAGTCGACTGGCTTGTTCTGGGTCTCGCCTCCCTCCCACCATAAGAAGCGGAGGAAGTCTTTATGGCCTTCCGTGACACGAAACTGAAAGAACATTTTTTCAATGTCGCACATCAATGCCACCTCATGGCGTCGAAACCGGAGTAACACACCTGTCAGTGAATTTGTCAGGTCAGGACCTTTAAGTAGGTGATCATTGAGGCAAGTGCCACCGGACCTTGCTGCGCAGTCAAAGACTACTCTCAGTTTTCTCTTTTGAGGATGAAATACGCCGTGATGAGGGATATAATTTGTGCTCCCTTCTTTGCCATCATCATGAGCACGTTCAGCATAGCCTCGTTCAATGATTTCGGACATGAAGGCCTTATACTGAACCTTGTATTCATCATCGCGTTCCATCTTCTTCGCAAGATGGCGTAACCTTACTTCTGCAAGACGCCTGTTGTTTGGCATCTCTGGGCTTTTCTTGAAGGGCAGCGGCATTTCTAGATGACCGTCCTCATTCCGGGAAATACCTTCCCCTAGGCAGTTGATGAATTCCACATCATCCTGCGAGACGGACATGTCACTATTTGATTCCTGCTTGAAATCAGGCTCCAACGCTCTTAAGACATCCTTGGGAGTTATTCCAGGACACTCTCGAGTTGCAACTCTTCCGCAGTGACTTGTGTCACCTTCTGGATTTGATACACCAATAATGCTCCAACCCAAGTCGGTTTGAATGGCGTAAGGCTCTGTGTCATTGCCAGTGACAACATTTCTTGGTACTAAAGCTCGAGGGCAGTTGTACCCTATTAATAGCCCAACTTCACACCCTTGTAGAGCCGACATTTCTCGAGCTACTTCTTGAAGATGCGGCCACTTGTCGGCCGTATCCCTCGTAGGAATGTGGTCTCTGTCTGCAGGAATAAAACTGCGGGTGTAACTTTTACCAATGTTGAGCTTCGTGGGAGTTGTCATACCTCTTACTACAAGGTTGGATACAGAGTCACAATGAATCGTAGATGAAGACGTCATTGTGGACAGCTGTAACTTCACAGGTTGTCTCTGAACTCTTAAAGCCTCAGCCAAGTCTTCAAGGATAAATGAGGCATCGCTTTGTGTATCTAACAGAGCATATGTGAGTATTTCATGAGAAGGACATTGTTCTGAAGACACCCACACTGGAACAATCATAGATGTGTTGATTGATTTTCCAAAGTGTAATTTATGTGAGGTGGTGGATACATGATCCATTCCATCTTGGCCTCCTTGGCTAGAGGACTGACTTGTGGCCTCTGTACCAACTCGATATTCATGGAGTAGAGATGGATGGCGCTTGCTGCACACCTCACATGTGAGTCTCTTCTTGCACTCTTTGCTCATGTGCCCTTTACGCAGGCATCCAAAGCACAGTCCACCTTTCTTAATAAACTCCTTCCGCTCAGACAGTGTTTTATCTTTGAACTTCTGACATTTCTCTAGCTGGTGCTCTGCAGAGGAACACATGGCACAAGTCTTTGAATCCTTAGACTTTGTTCCACCCTTTTGCCTCTGACTGTTTGTACTATTAGAAAGCTTTTCTTCACCTTTGGTAGCCAGGGCGGAGCTCCTCTTCAGGCCATCACGTTTGGCCTTGGAGGCCTTTGCGCCTGAATCTGCAAAGGATTCTTGTCCCTTGACAGCTCCTAAAGAGGAGATGGGATTATTTGCGATCTTTGCCTCTTGAGCAACAAACTTTGAAAACTTAGAAAATGAAGGATAAAATCCATTTTCAAGGTCTACAGAGACAATTCTGTTCCAACTGGTTATTAACCAATCAGGCAGTTTCCCTAGGAGTTTTTGATTTTCATTGCAGTCGTTTAAGACTGCAAGTCCATCAACATAAGGCATTGCATCATTGCAAGCCTTTAGGCAATCTGCAAACTTCTGCAAACCCTCCGGATCCCTTGCAGAAATTTTAGGCCACTTGTTAAGCTTGTCTCTGAATGCCTGCTGCACCCTAAATGGATGACCGTATCTTTCCCTAAGGCTTTTCCATGCACCTTCGTAAGCAGATTCTGTTGATCCGTAAAAGAAACCAGCAATAGCCTCTCTTGCTGGTCCTGTCACATACTGCCTGAGGTAATATAATTTCTCGGCTGCAGAAATTCTATCACCTATTAAGGTGGTGAAACTCCTCTCGAACTCTACGAATTCGAGAGGGTTTCCGCTGAAAGTGGAGGGAACCGGAACCGGAAGCCTAGTCCGGTACATGCTATCTGCAAGTGTCTGTGCAAACCCTTGCATATCTAATGTTGACTGAGGAGGCTTCAGCTGGCTGGCGATAGATGAAGTTCTGGAGAATTCTGACGGATTATCTACGCCATCATCGGAAGGAGGTCGTGAGGAAGCCTTGTCATGATAAGGCACCATTCGACGACTGGCAAGACTACCAGTGTCAGGGATTGGTGTTTCTTCAGGAAGCTGACTTGGTTCAGCTCCTGGGACCCTCACTTAAAGATGAGCTGAAGACCGACTGCGCGTACTCTTGTTTCAAGAGTTCTCTTGCTATTTGCTTACGGTCTTCAGCATCAAAAGGTCCTACCAATGACCCCAACACCTCTTCAAGGGCATTTATACCATCCCTTACCATGGCATTCGCCCTGTCCATCCTAGTCGCCACTTCTCTAATGGGAGCCTTGTTCTTCCTCAAAACTTCGAAAATATCTACCAACTCCTTTTCTCCTTCTTCGAGACTTTCTATTTGTTGCCTGATCAATTCCTCCTCTTTCCCTGTTTTGACTACTTCCCGTGCTTCTTTCACTTTTGTTTTTAGAGTGCCATATGCTTTGAAAAACTTTCGCTCTATCTTAACTTCTTCACTGGCTTGCAAAGCTGCCATTTTTTCAGTGGGCTGTCTTTCCCTTGATGATTTTCGCGCTTGCACATCTGTCATGATTGCCTTAACTTGATGAAGTAAATGTGGCGAAAATTTGTCACAGTTAACAGCCTTTACTTGCGCTCCAAATAAAGCACTTTTTAACCAACCAACAATTTATAGTTACACAACTTGAAGCTGAATTACAATGCGATTTACACACAATATCTAACGTGACGCACGCACAAGGTTTTCTTTACCAGTGAATCTACTAATGAAAGAAGCACAATTATAGAAACAGAGATCTAATTAGACATTGAAATGTCCTAATTATCTAACATGACTTCAGTAATGATGCCTAGAATTCTTAAAGGCATTATGATACATTTATGAATTTGTACACAAATATTTACACATATATGTGAACATGAATAATTCAAAACATATTCAAATATCTTTCGTGATATAATACTCGAGTCTTCACAATTAGATAATCGGTAGATTTACAAAAGAAATTCATTTGCCGGCATCACCTTACCATGAATCTTGAAGATCAAGTCTATATATATTTCACTCTTTGATTTAATTCATCATTGTTTCTAGGAATGAATACTTGCTCATTGTGATCTTACTTGAACTGATGTTGCTTGAGTAGATTAAGTACAGTTGAACATCCTTGAAGTCGACCGATATGGCTAAAAGGAGGCGCATATTATAAACAGTTCACTTGGCAATGGGAGTTCAAAACTAACAGTTTCGTGAATTGAATATGTCTCTGAAGTATCCATGAAAGTTAATAATTGTCCATGAATTAACAGCGGTTCACTTGACGATGAGAATTGAAATTAATAGTTCCACTGCAATCTACAATAATCTGTTAACGATGTTGATCTGATGTCTTGTAGAGGATCCATTGAGTGGCATCAGGCTTGTTGAAATTCCCATGCAGATTGGAACCATGTTGAAGTCGACTCTCTCCATAGTACGTGAAGTGTATCGCCTATGGCTCTATAGTGTTCTTACTGTGCCTGCCCCGATGATCGACAATACAAATAACGGCGATAAATGACACGTTCTCAAGTACTGGTTTAGCTAAAGACTTTATTCTGTAAAAGTTTCTTCTCAATCCGTAAATCCATCTCTATGCTTTAGCCAATGCCGTAAGAACTACAAATAAACAAAGTAAATAAACAAAATAAGTATATGAAAATAAAGGTAACAAACAACTAACCTAACAAATGATACAGATTATATGTACATAAGGTGAACTTGATTCTGCTTATATTAATCACGAAAACTATCATTTGAGGTGAACAATTAATGTCTAGTATTGAATTAATGATTACAAAGAGAAATCGAGTTAATTATATTCAAAGCGGACATATACTATAGCTAATTCATAACTTTGTGACTTAAGACTATAGTTCAATGATGAGAAACAACATATAGCCATTTACACTATGCAACTAATATATTACAGCACAAGATTAAATTTAAATCGAATTAAATTACTACAATGTAAACGACCCGTGCGTTCATTACTATAAACCCAAAACTACCCAGTGAAAGGAGAAAGTAAATAAAGATTAGTGTGAAAGGAACCACATTCCAAAGTGGACAGTGGTCAGAGGACCCCACAAACAGCTAGATAACAAGACCCTCTTTGTTTCCCAAAATGAACTGCCACTAGGTATGTGTAGTCTCACATGCTAGACCCTATTTACAGAGTTATATTTACAGTATTATGGTATACATTATAACATCTCAATATCTTTCTTCCGTACTTATCATTTCCAGTATGAAGTATAAAGTATTTAAGACATTACAGATCAATAAAAAGAACATTCATACAAGAAAGAAACATGAAATAGACAAAGATATGCAGTATAATAATAATGTGACTTTGAATAATGCTTACCACTGTGCCAGTTGGCATCAAAGGCAGACAAATCTCTGAGTTTAAATGAATTCTGCAGAACTGTTTCCTATCCACATGGTCATTTGCTCCATCAAGGCAACATTTAAGGAAACATAGTTTTAACCAATATAGTTGGAAGTTCTATAAGTTGATATTCAGTACTGCAATGGCACTGCTCTCCTGTATTGACACGCAAGCATGCTGCTTGGCCTCTTATCTGCAGTAACAATACTTAGACTATACCACCCTTCATCCCATTCCCTGTCACTATATACCTTGGAGGACTTCCTCCAAACAAAGTAGTGTTTGGATTATTATGGGATGCCAAATGAGTTCAGTTGAGTATGGTGTGCTGTTACACCTCCTGACCATTCAAAGAACGACAGCTATACACCTAGGGAAAAAAGTTTCCCAAAATAATCCCAAACTTAACTACGTCGAATTGATACCACCGTAAAATCCACAGCACTTTAGCTCACAAGGTTAATGTTTAACCAGGGGCGGCGCCAGGGCACTTTAATAAGGGGGGGGGGCAAGGTAAATTTGTTTAAAATACATTTTAAATGAAAACATGGGGTGTATAGTTGCATGACCCAGCTCTCTCTTTTCCCATACTCTTCTTTCTTCTTCCTCCTCTTTTTCTTCCTTTTCTCCTCTTTTTTTTCCTTTTTGATCACTCAGTGAAAAATCATAGAGGACGGTCCCCCTGCCCCCATAAAGCGCCGCCCCTGTGTTTAACAGTGGTGCCTAGTACTCAGTTGCAATCATGCTTCAAAAAGAACAAAAAAAGAAAAGATGAACGGCAAGGAAGAAAAACTAAGACCAGCCCCTTCATTCAACCTCTCCCGGCCCCTACTGATCATCTCCAGTCTCCACCCCGCAACCCCCCCCCCCCCCTTCCTCTTACTGATAAAAATGAGGCATAATTTCTGACCTTGCCGGTGTTACGAGTATATGGAATGAATATCAGTTCTGAATGCAAGAGCAATATGAATTGCATTCAAGAAATGACGAACCTCCCCCCCCCCCCCCCCCATAATATGAAAGAGGAACGTTTCTTTGCAGATACCATACCACACAAAAAAAACCCACACACATAAGACATTGAATCGGCGAATATTTCAGCAACAAAAATCAAGATGGCAGCCTCCATGGCAAAACTTTTTCAAAAATTTGGAGTGAGTATAGCTCTATTTTGATAGATTCTAAAGACCTGCTTTGAAAAAAATCCTCCCTACTCTTTATGAATTTGAATGTTATTGTGTGATTGATCGCTGGCTCGTGGGCGGGTGACGTTATTCATGATATAGATATCCAGATCTAATGTTAATTCCAGAATGCATGCTGTAGCACCTAGCACTGGCAGGCTCCGCGTTACCGCACCGGCCGCGGCCGCGGCGTTGGCCTTTGTCAAGTTACCGTGTGCTTCTCTGGCAGCTCCGTGGTATTGATGATGAAGGAGGGAGGAGGGGGAGGGGGGCATAAGGAAGACATGTAAAAAAAGATGTTTTTAACTTTTTACTAAATACAGTAGTTGGCCTACACTACAGCTACAGCGGAAAGACTTCCTTTTGCGACACCCACCCAAACTTGCTAATGGAATAAAGCACACCTTGCATTTTGGGTGGCTGTCGCAAAAGGAAGTCTTGCCGCTATGGCTACTACAGAGATAGTTACTGCAGCAGCCCGAACACGTAGCGTTCGGGCTGCGCACTACGTCGTAGACGTAGGAAAGGTTGGTTAGGTGCCGATAGGGCTGTTACCGAACCGCCGAACCGAACATGGCACTTCCGGAAAGGACCGAACCGAACCGAACTCAAAGGTCAAGTTCGGAAGTTCGACAATTTATAACATAGGATCAATGATTCGGCCCTCGGTGAAGACCTTGTCCTGAACTCATTATGCTAAATTGGAGATACACCTTTGCTTTATTAAAAAATTAATACTTACATTTATTGGTGGGATTTCTTTTAATTCATCTTCTAAAAGTTTTCCTTAAATAATAGATAGAAAACCACTAAATACAGCTTGTTTCTCATTTTTCCTTTAATTCTGATAAATTTCATAATATTTGGCACCATGAATTCTAATGGTTTTCCCCCCCAAATCATGTTAAAAGCTTGAAAATATGCCCAAAGATGCTCATGATTGTAATCGATCGTAATAAGGTTGTAATCGATTAACACTCAAAATCGATCATAATACTAAATAAATATCAAAAAAAAAAATTGAAAAATAGAAAAACACTGTTTATTGATAATTTCTTTTAATATATTCGTCCCTTTCCTTTATTTCGTTTTTTTTTTTCTCTCTTTTTTCCTATTAATCAGTATATGAAAAGTATCTTTCTCTTTCATTCAGAAAATAAAATAAATAACAAAGAATCATGCAATAAATGCAGTAACTATTTTTTGTCATACAAAATATATTTATAAGAAACAGTGCCTTCCAAGTGCAGAAAAAGGAGAGAGGGTTCTTGTGGTCATTTGTTATCAATGCTCACCCTTTTATATATTTGTATACTGTATTGCCGAACCCCGAACTGAACCAAAGTTCGGAAATAAAAGTGCTGAACTCTGCCGAACCAAACCCGAACTTGGTTTTAAATTTACAGCCCTAGGTGCCGAACTGTTTCGAGCTTTCCTGCTGTCCATAGTAAATCATTTTCTTATTAAATTGGTATGAAGGAATTTCAGATACTAACAATGGTGTACGAATGATTTTTGTTTCAGTTTTTGAAGAGGATGATACAGAAATGAGGCTATGTTTTCCCAGATTTTCAATGAATCTTTTCCACAGACCGTTGTTAGTTTGCAAATGCGCATGCGCAAATTCATGTTTTTGTTTGTGTTATGCGGAACGGCGATCGCCAGAATGGCTTCAAATTGGCGTGCAAAAGGGAAATTTGATGGATTCTAAACACATTTGTGGTGAATATGATTTCCGACCAGCACATTAGTAGCATTGTATATATATTTTATCAAAATCTTATTTACTTAAGAAAAAGTTATTAGTAGGATTTTTCACTGTGGCAGATGAGAGCTCCACCGAGAAGCAGTGGTTCCACTCGGGATGCCTCCACTCCGTGGCAGCGTCCTGGGGCTACAGAGATAACAGAGTAAACGTTAGAGTCTACACCAGGCACTGCCACTAGCCCTGGGACGCTGCCACAGAGTGGCAGCATCCTAAGTCATGAGTGGAACCACTGCTTTTCGGTGGAGCTCTCATCTGCAACTGTGAAAACTTCTACTAATTTTTTTTTTTAAGTATGGTCATGCGTCATGAGGTCGCCTACTTTTGCGTTACATGGTGATTCTACCTCCAGTAGTGTACTTGTAACTTTGAAAACTGATATCTCCTTAAGAATCAACAATATGATAGCAAAAGTATATATTTTCTGAAAGGAAATTACAAGAAGAATCTAAATGTGTACTAAAAATGGCACAAGGTGTAAGACAAAAGAATTATGCAAACATGAATATGGAAATTGTAATACTTTTTATTATCTCATTGTTTTCAAAATAACTTTTTCTGTGATACTCCTACATGTAGGTCAGTTTTAATGTTATATTCTTACAGGAGACACCCAGACCTTTTCAACAAGGTATAATTGTCTTGGGTTTATGATCATGTAATAACAAAAAACAAATCATTTAAATTTTTGCCAAAAAATCAACATTTTTTATGAGCCACTGTATATTAAGTGTTCTATAGTGTATTCATGACAGCCATGCTCATTTTTCAATCATAAGATAGTAAAGCTCAATATAATAGCTTCAGTTTAGAACCTGAAGTGAAGCCACAATGCAAGTTTTGACCAAAATATTGACATCTTCCCAAAACTATTGAAAAATCTAAGTTCCGTTTTGACTTTGTACAGGCAATGCCAATTTTGACCTAAAATTCCAAGTATTTCAGTCTTTAAAGGTGACATTCAAAGAAAATCACAGAATAGGGTTAATTATATATGAATGGAAACGGGGAAGTATGTAGAAGACAGTGGTGTTCATTATTGCTCCTGTAAATTCCAAGAAATTATCTAAAAACGCATTTTCCAAAAACGCCCCTCTGATTCTCAGAACCCGGAAGTGGCTGCCAGCGAAACGGGTCCCCAATGATGACGTAGGCCTATGGGCGATCTGCGGCGAGCTAGGCGCTTGCACGTAATGAAACATTGTGCATTGAGATGATCGCATGCAATTTTGATGGATTTTAGCCGTTATAAGAGAGCAGGAAAAACTGCAGTGGCTTATTATTTAAATTACCTCATTGATGACTCGATTTTCTTTTCTTTTTTTGGTCAAAGCAGAATATAAAGTAGGAAATTGACATGAAAATGACAAAGAAAACCAAGCCAGGCCGGGATGCAAATGTCAAACTACGTCCCAAAACGACGTTGCATCAAATTCTCAGAGACAGAACTGATTAAGAGACCCGCTCGTCAAATCATGATTGTATGTAAAAGTTACCTAGATAATATTGTTGTCTAAGGAAAATTGATGCTTCTTGTAGAAACTATCTTGATCTACAACATTCCTCTTCACTAAAATCTCGTATTTATTATGATAGGAATGTCTAGCTAGCGTACAGAGACTGGACGTCACCATTGATCTCAGATAGTGTAGAGCTGGGGTGTAGAGATGAACATCATACATGTATTGCATTATAGCATAGCTTCAAGTCTTTATCAAGGGATTTTTTCCCTGTAATACTCTGATTAAACCTGATTTCGATAACGAATTTCATTCGAAAAATTTTTTTTCAAGGAATTTATTTTTTTATTGCAGGTTCTGATGATTTTCAAGCAAATAAACAGTGAAAATAACCCAGATACGAAATTATAACTGATCAAAGACTATCACCAAAGGCCTAATTGAATTACAAGCCAAATTACTCTCACCTTCGCCTCAGATCACCTACTTTACCTCACCTACCTACTACATACAATTGACTACTGAAATGCCGAGTATGGAAAGTTAACTTGAGCTTATAAGCACATGTAAATATAAGTTGCTACTTAATAGAAAAGAAAAAAAAAAAAAAAAATTAGCAGTAAGGTGATTACCATTTCTATATTTTCTTTACACAAGTTCGCCAACTATTTGCCAAGAAAACAATTTTAAATTCAAGAAAAAAAAGTATTCCGTCTATCCCTCCGTCTTTCGTGAATTATAACACCCCTAAAATTAAAATGGTATGCCCCACAACGGTTACATAGCATGTACAAGGGAGACTGTTCTATTATATTATGGGATTTTTTCCCCTTTCTAATTTCAAAAAGTCATAATTAAATTGTAGAATTTCTCCGACATTATTATATGAATAATGTTAAATAGAATGGTTGAAACATACTTTGAAAACATTCACAGAATAATGAATTCATACAAACAATGCAGAAACGTCGTTTTAATCACTCCCTCGGACACGACACATCACATTCACCACATTCACAACACACCACATCACTGGCTATTGCCCATACGAAGACGTCACGGATCTCGCCTCGAGTTGGGCAACGTATGCACAGGCAACATTGGGGGTCCGTTTTGTCAATTTGTGACAGGCAATATTTGTTTCCCACTTACTTTTCAAAAGTTTCAATCGGTTTCATAGTGATTTGTGCACCATAAACTTTATTTTGATATGAAATTCGAGCATATTCAAAACCTATGAATAGCAGCTTTAACACTACCATCGCTTAGCTAAATTCACTTTTCAATCATAAAACAGTAAAGACAAGTATATAAACTTTAATTTGGTACAACGTTTGAAGTCATATGACAAGTTTTGACAAAAATATCAACATTAAAAAAAAAAATGTACTGAAATCTGATTTTTGCCATTCATTTTGTACATGCAGCGCCGCTTCCGGGAGCGCCACTTCCGGCACCACCCCTGGCCTTCCATATATAAAAGGCTGTAATTCAAATAATATATTACCTATAACTTTGAAACTTTGCAGACTTAAAGCATATTAGTACTGCTTTAAGACAATACCAAACTTATTATGGTAGCCTCAATGATTCTGATAAAAATCAAGAAATACTTCAGTTTGAAAGCACAAAATGTATCAGCACCACCCTTTTTGGGAGGCGAGTTCATGACACATGACCGTATATAAGATTTCTTTTAAATATATATAGGATGCTACTAATGTAAAATATGCTGGTTGGAAATCAGATTTACCTCAAATGTGCTTAGAATCCATCAAATTTTCCTGTTTGCACGCCAAATTTGAAGCCAGTCCCATTTTGCCGGCAATCGCCATTTCGTGTAGGAGAAACGAAAACATGAATTTGCGCATGCGCCTTTGAATATTTATTACACTGACATTATAGTTCTATCAATGAATTGATGAATATGCAGTTTTGTTTATCTCACCCATTCGATCTCGCCACTCGCTTCTCATGAATATTCATTATCCTCCTTTCTCGTCTTGATCACATCTTTCCTGTGCATATACATGCATACAATATACGCTCTCGCCCCGGGGGATCACTTCCATTGAAGGGTGGACAGCATCAGCGAGAATCGTCCTGAAAAAAGCACCCTAAACGAGGATTCAAGGGCAGGCCGCTAGGACACCCTAAACACGGATTTTGTGCAGATGTCCCAGATTTGCACACCCTAAACAGGGATTCATTAATTGTTGGGATATTTATACCCTAAACAAGGATATTTTCCTACCTGGCTTGAGAGTGATAGTTAGGTCCATTGGAGCCGTTTTTTATCTCGAGATAATTCACTGTCTCATATGTTTTACACAGGCGTTATAGGATTTTCCGTTCACGGGTCTTGTTACAGTCAATCCCGCCGTCAATGCAAATTACATACCCTTTTCGCGTTTAAGATTATCGTGATTTAGGGGGCTTTTTTTTTCATTTTGGGGCATTTTTGACACTCTATTCGCGTTCCGCGCCTACCCTGAAAAAATACCCTGTTTTTTTTTCTCGCGGATGCTGTCCACTCTTCAATGGAAGTAACCCCCCCCCCCCCCCCCCCCCCCCGGGGCTCTCGCATCTCGCAAGATCTCAATCTCACGATGCATGCGCATTGCAATCTAACAGCTGCGGCTAGTGGAAGAGAGTTATCGTGGACCTGGGAAAATATTAGCCTCATATTTGTACCATCCTCATCAAAAAATGGGGAAATAGGCATCTATTAACCGCCATTGTAAGTATCTAAAATCCATCATAACTCATATGAATTTTTAGTTAATTTAATTTAGTATTTTAAGCTAGAGAGGTCGGAACAGTTGGGCACCTAAAGTTTCATATGACCAAGTGCACAGCTCGAATGCTACACGTTCGGGCTGCAGCAGATTTGGTGTACAGGTCCACTTCCATGAAAATTTATGTAAATTTGGGTGTACAATAAATGAGTGGTTTTCTACTTCATGTTACAGGCTTGTAAGCCTCTACAAATGGATAGAGTTTGATAATTCATGATTTCAAATAGATTTAGAATTATTTATGACTTGTAAAACCTTAGCTTAAAACTTTTATTTTAAAGGCATTGGCTAACTTTTTGAGTAGCTGATTTAAAAAATTCTCAAACTAAGATCATAAGTACTTGTATTTGTACTCAAAAACCCTGAAACCAACCATAATTTGGAATGAAAAAGTGTAAGTTAGACGCAAACAGAGACAATCACTAAGAGGACCACTTTGCTTGAATTTGAAAATGCCGTTATGTGCCTCCCGCAGCGTGATACGCCAATACACACAGTACGGTAAGGTGAGACATACGCGCATGCGCACTCCGTATGTCTATTCTGTGCAACCGACCCTCGTATATTTTTCAAACATTGGTTCACATTTTTGATATTTAAAAATACTTACTGTGGATATTATACTTTGAAACTTTCAGACTGGTATTTTTACACTATAACCCTTATGTTTATCCCATTTTCAAGTAACAAAACAAGATTTTTTAAAATCATAACAATGTTAACCAATGTCTTTAAGTAACACAAGTGTGTTTGTCTTGTTTTGCTTTTTTGTCATAGGGTGGACTAGGTCTCCTAGCCAGAAGATACCAAAGTAACAGCAGTGTGTCATCCAAATTATGGAAACTTGGAAAACTAAACCATGTGGCCATTGCTGTTCCTGATCTAGGTTTGTGTCCTTATCCTATCTAGTCTATAGGTAATTGAAATAAAGAGGCATGGGGAGGAAATGAGAGACAGAGGGAGGGGGGGGGGGGGGGAGACATACAGACATAGAGACAGGAAGACAGGGGTGAGAGAGTGATTTGATTTGATTTGATTTGATTTTGCAATTTTACATGTAAGTGCATACATTTATCATATATAATGCAGAACAATTCATGTTTAACCCATAGAAGTACAGAGCTTTTTAGAGGTCTAAATTAATCATCTTCAAGCCTCAAATTGGCAACAAATATTATTTTTTTCCACTCTTACATAATTTGAAAAAAGTTAATATAGATATAACATGAACCAAAATGAATTATGATTGCAAAATTTAAGCTGAAACTGCCCATTTTAACATTGAAATGGTGATTATATAACATTCACTGCATTGCCAATTTAAGGAGTTTAATGATAAGTTACATTTAAACTGCTCTAATTCAAAAATGCAACAAGATATTGCAATGGGAATGGACTCAAAACTTTCAGTGAATTTTTCTCTTTCTGCTCATGTATAATGTGTAATGCCTAGCATTCTGGATCGGCAGATACTGCCAAAGCGTCTCCTAAAGGAGGCACTGTACGTCTATGGGTTAAGGAAATATGTACTTTGACAGGATAACCTATAAAGGCTCATCTCAAATGGTATCCTTAGTATTGAATGAGAGAGAGGGGGGGAGGGGGAGGGAGAGTGAGAGAGGAAGGAGATGGAAGGAAGGGAATGGCAGAGGCCTGGGGTGGAGAGAATGAGATATTCATTGAAGTGGAACGAGTGGAAGGGGGAATAATCAGAAAAAAGGATGGAGGCCTGGTAAAAAAGAGCAAGATGCGATTTATTATTGATGAAGGCAATCCCAAGTTCCTTTGTCTGTTTGAGTGTATTTGTTTGTTTTGTCCATACATGTACATGTGTACTGATGGACACATTTAAATGTAAATGGCCTATTGTTGATACAGGGAACTAAAGCTGTTCCTGATACATATACATACATGCATTGTGATACATGTATGTTGAAATTTCTTTTGTGCATTTGCGCAAATTTATCTTTTTATGGAAAGCGTGTGTGTTTGTGGGAGTGAGCATTGTGTTACTTGTAATTATTATCATGTATATTACTAGTATCATAATGTAATGCAATAACTCTAAAAATGTATGTGTATTAAAAATTTCATGCATCTAGTAAGGATGTTAGTGAACTGGAAAAAAAATACTCTTGCATTTCAGTTAACTTCAATTTTGTAAGCCCTACATGATAAGTTTTATTCTTTTGATTTTATCCACTCTACCCCAACATGTACATCTGCAGAAAAAGCAGCCAGTATGTACAGGGACGTACTGGGTGCAACAGTCAGTGAAACTGTGGTGAGTACCCAAGTTCAGTTTAGTCTCTTTGTTTCACAGAAAAATTCTTGCATGAAATGTTTTCCTTGGATATATCTTGGCAGCGATACAATGTACCTATTCGCCATGAATGGTGTGGAATCTTATTTATGAAAGACATTGCATGTCATGCTGAGGAATCCAATTCACATCTTGCTTCTAAAGGCCGGTTTTCACGAACTATTCGCGACGGATGTGAATGTTGAAAAACATTGCAAAGTCCAAAATTTGTATTTTAGGCTCCGAAAGTTCGCCAGACATGCATGAGGGTTCAGGAGCATCGTCAGTTGTTCATTTTTAGTTCACTTGGAATTTTTGAAAAGGTTGGAATTTCTTGCGAATCTTTCCAGCATCCCCGCAAACAATTAACTACTCTTCTGAACCCCAATGCATGTTTGGCCTTTCGGAGCCTAAGAAACGAAGGGACTTTGACATTTTATTGGCATTTGCATCCTTCACGAATTGTTTGCATGCTGCTGAAAACTGGCCTTAAGTTGTAATTCTTTTTTAGTTCTTTTTGTCTTTGTCATCTTTTGGTTCAACAGCCTCTACCTGATCACGGTGTCTACACAATCTTCATCGAGCTGGGTAATACAAAGCTAGAGTTGTTACATCCCCTGGGGGACAAAAGTCCTATCCAGGGTTTCCTTGACAAGAAACCAGAGGGCGGTATGCATCACATCTGTATAGAGGTGAGTGTACTTCTTTTGTTTTGTTCTAAGTCTGTTTATATGTTCATTCATTCATTTTTTTTTCTGTTCATTAACCCATTTTGTTCATTCATTTTTCCATGTATTCACTAATTTCTCATTTGTTTATTTTTTTTCTCTTTTCACTTTCCTATCGTGCATTCATCCACTCTTTCATTAAAAACAAATATAAAGTTTAATGATTGCATCAGTATGATCTACATGTACATCTGATTAGTATGTATGGAAAATAAGGCTGAGAATTAAAGGCAATGACAAATTTTATTGTATTATTTGGTTATCATTTATCACAATGGAGTGTGGTACAAAGTGAATACCATTGTCTTATTGTCTTACGAGGCATTATCATGTGAATGAGGAGTATTGTTGACATATTTCTCTTCTTGCACCAGTGGTATAGTGAAGTGACACAGTACTGCATTGTCTTTGCTTAAAAGCATTTTGTTATTTGTTATTTGGTCTTTATTTTTTTTTTATTTTTTTTTTTTTTTGGGGGGGGGGGTGGCCGGTTAGTATGGCCCAATGGCTCCATTATTCAGTTTTTTTTAAAGACTGTTATGCTTGACAGTCCTGTTGTTAACTATTTGTTGTTTGTCCTTGATATGACCTCCATACAATTTTATATCCCCTCTACTGCATGAAAACAATAAGATGTCTTGTAATATCATATTCAGTTTAATAGTGTGCTTCTGCTAAAGGTTATGCACAGTTTTGGTTGGCCCTCAAAAACTTTTCATCTGGGGAGCGTTTCATGAAGAGTTTTGTCGGTGAAAATCACCGACAAATGTTATAAGCTACTGAAAATCCTTGTATCTGATTGGCTGAAAGCAAATTAGTCAGTGAGAATCACCGACAAAACTCTTCATGAAATGCTCCCCAGATTTCTTGCTTTAAGTTGCCCAGTAGCAAGTTGAAAGCAAAATGAAGATGCTGTGAAGTTTTTTCCTCCTCAAGTTAAATATCAAGCAAATGAGAGGCAAAAAATATTTTTTAATCGTTGGGCCATAATTGAAAGTCAACTACATTGACATGCATCACTCAGTGCCTGCACACGTGTAAAATCAGTGAGAGTTCTATTATGCGATGAGCATAGCGAAGCGATGTGAATGTTGTGTGAGGAGCCATTGGGGTACAATGGGCAGAGTGTAACCATTCTGTTGCGTTTATGCCAGACATTTACACTAAAATTCACCGCAAATCATGAATGGAATATCATACGTTCTCACGCACATATCTTTTTATGCAAAGCAGACAATGAAACTCTATTTAATCAGTTTCATGCCAATTTTCTTTTTGCTACCAGAACTGTACATGAGCTTTGAACCAAATTTATATTTCCAGTTTGATACATCAGAAAGAGTATTGATTTTTTTATTGTTATCATTGTTATTATTATTATCAATATCATGCATTTGGCATCATCTACACATGGGAGGGGAAAAGCGATCTTAATCACCGTGACCCTTGTGTTTCTCCTCCCTGTATAACCCTTTGGCGTATGCAGGTGTACCACTACACCGCGATTTCCCCCTACACTTCTCCCAAAAGTGCAGTGGGTTCTTAACATATCGTGATGACTCTCCTGTACATGGGGCCTCCATTTTACATCCTATCTGAGGGATTGAGTGTTTTCCACTAGGACAGCTTGCGTCTATGAAACAGGGGAGGGGCGTGTTACAACAAAATGCCGGCTTCAATCATCTGCCCGAGGTGGATTAGAACCCACGATCTTTGGTTCGAGAGGCAGACGCTTTATCGACTGAGCCAACTCATTTCCTTCTTAAAGACAAATGGGATCCTGGAGCACAGTCCCATTGTATTACATGATCAACAAAGCTTTGTCAGTTGAACCACTGAAACACAGTAATACTCTTCTGTAATCATTTGTCAGTATAGAAAATGCACAAAACCCCATGAAAAATACATGAAAAATAATTCAGTAATCTGGAAATGAAGTGTTTGTATTAGATGAGACCTGATACAAGATGAGACATCGATTTAGGATGAATATTCCAGGAATTTCATTTTTATTTTGTGAGAAACACTAGATGAATCATCAGTGTGTCATTCTACATAGACATGATTCATACTTACCTGTGTAATGTGTAATGACAAATTCATACCACCCTTTGAATATTTCAAGATATATTTTGAGTTTTTTTTTTTAAAGGACTAACAATTATTGTTCTACTAATATGTGAGATTGTTTTCAATGGCATTTAGAAATATCAATTCAAGTGCATTTGCAGGAGTTGATTTTTTGGGGTAGAGATGTGAAAGTCTCACAAAGAACATTGAAGCCAGACAACCATGTTATCAATATGCTGCCCTCTAGTGTGTGATCATTGCCATGCCCCTACCAGCATGCATGTCAATGGGGCGAGGTGAACTGGGTCAATGTACTTTTCCCCCATGCAATTTCCAATTTCGTCCCTCACTGCCCCTGCAATGCATTGTGGAGATGAGATATAATTCTCCCGCACAATCTCCCGGCCGGGATTGGCTTAGGCCGTTTAATTGCGCAGATATGAAAAACATCCATGCTAATTAGCTTATCGAATCATTGAATTTTTTTAATGTTTCATGTAGTTTTTGTGTCCTTCCATTTGTGTGATGCACCAGTGTATACATATTGAAAATTGGCTGTTTATTTTATGAGTAACTTTGAGAGAATGGCTCAATTGGGACTGGGGAATAAAAAAAAAACACACACACACCACATTCATTCGCAAGTGCGTGCATTATGCATCAGAGTATGATATTGCATTTTGGCATAATGCAATTCCACTTCTGGTGAACAGCATGCAAATTGCGGTCTAGTTTTGGGGGTTTTTTTCTACCATTACAAAGCAAGGTGAACCTGTGGGTAATCCAATGCAGAAATATAATTGCACTTTTGAACATTTAATTCACCATAGTATCAGTGAGATAATAGCTGTATAGAATGGGATACTGTATATATAACTTCTGTAATTTTCCTGCATGTCACTCTGCATTTAAAAGGGACTAATTACTCCAAAAACATATAAGGTTGTAAAGTGGTGCCATCCCTTAATTTACCCCCACCCCCCCAAAAAAAAGGGGTTTATTTTTCTTCATTTTTTCTCGCTTTGTTTAATTCTTTTCTTGTGAGTGCACTGACCAATTGGATTTTGCACTACATAAAAATGGATTTTATCGTATTGTATTATAGAAACATAGAAGAAAATAATATTGAAGCATGGGAGATTCACATTGTCAGTGATTATTGAGCACGAAGAGAGAGAGAGAGAGAGAGATGATTTATGTACGTTATGTCGGATTTAACATCTGTGTTTATTTAATATGTTGTTTTCTGTATTTGAATTGCAATATGTTTGTGCAGAAGTAGTATTTAAAACCAATATTATTATCGATACCAGTTCAGATCCATTAATAATTAGTGATCATGATGATGATGATGATGGCAGTACATGTAGTAGTAGAAAGATAATAATGATAATAATATCAACAACAATACCCGTGATAATACAATTACTGATGATGATAGTCATAATGATAATAGTGATAATATAATAATAAAGATAATAGTAATAATAATTATAACAATGATGATTAGTATTATATTATCATTAGGATGATAATGATAATAGGAAACTTATATTAAATACACAATTAAATAAACATAGACAAAAATAAGTAAATAGATAATGCGAATGAAAATCTAATAAAACAAAAATGGATGATTTATTCCATTTAGTATGAAAAACAGGTGGCAGTAATGAATGAATGTATGTATCCTCACCATACGGCATTTCTAAATTAATCTCTTACTTTGACTCTTTCTCATCGATAATAGTTCTTGAAAATTTGTTATACCCATATTGTGCCACTTTTCTTGGTTTGATTTTTAAAGTGGTAGATTTTTGTAAACAAGCCTGACCCCAATGAGCAGGGTAATAATATTTCTGTAAAGTGCTTAGACACATCTCAAGGAGATGTATTAGGCACTATATAATGTAGTATATTACTATTATTATTAAGATCTTGCTTTGCCTATTTTGAATTTATTCAAGTAAATCGAGTTATTGGCTAAATGTTTTGTTCAAAGGTGTAGATTTAGAAAAAGATATATTTTTTACAATTCTGTGAATACGTAAAACTTATGGTACTTCATCTTACCTATTACATCACATGAAATAGATCTGATTTCAGTATTCTGTACAGTTCCATATAATTTCTGCAAAACTTTCTCTTGGCACTGTATTGTAGATAGACCTATATATGTGTAAGCTCATAAACACTTGCAATATCTGCCAGTTGGTCATTTAAAGGTCAGTTTGGTCATTTGTGACTTCATTTGACCCTTTGCCATCTGTTCCATTAGTTCAGGAAACATACAAGTACTGTTAATTGATTTTTTTTGGTACAACTGATATGAAAACAAAATGTATTGCAGACAGCATGACTATGAACTTGTCTGGTTTTCTCTTATAAATATGTTATTTCATTATTGTTGTTTTATGCCTCCGCCCACCGTAGGTGGTTGCCGGAGGCATTATGTTTGCGGGTCGTCCGTCCGTCCGTCCGTCCCGTTTTCGCTCTCGCGATAACTTAAGAACCGTTTGACAGATCAACTTCAAACTTAGCTCGTGTATGCATATGGGAGGGACAATGATCTGATTAGATTTGAGAGTCTCAAGGTCAAAGGTCAAGGTCATAGTGGTAATAATACACATAAAAATGGCTCGTTCTAGCGATAACTTAAGAACCATTTGACAGATTGGCTTCAAACTTGGCTCATGTATGCACATGGAAGGGACAATGATCTGAGTAGATTTTGGGGTCACAAGGTCAAAGGTCAAAGGTCATAGAGGTCATTATGTACATAGAAATGGTTCGTTTTCACCATAACTCAACAACCATTTGACCGAACAACCTCAAACTTGGCACAGGTATGCATATGGGAGGGACAATGATCTGATTAGATTTTGGGGTCTCAAGGTCAAAGGTCAAAGGTCATAGAGGTCATTTTGTACATAGAAATGGTTCGTTCTTGTGGATAACTCAGTAACCATTTGACGGTTCAACAGACTTGGCTCATGTATGCATATGGAAAGGGCAATGCTCTCATTAGATTTGGGGGTCACAAGGTCAAAGGTCAAGGTCAAAGATGTCATTGTATAAATGAAAATAAATCAATATATGAGGTGCCATTTATTTCGGATTTGGTAATGGCGGAGGCATAAAGTTTGACCACGTGTGGTCGAAGATTCATCTAGTTTGTTTTTTGTTTTTGTTAGTTATTTCTTGTGATTCTTGAAACTAATCATAGGAATCACATATGCAGTTGTTGCCTATGGGAGTTCTACAGAGGCAGCACATAGCAATCAATGCAAGGGTGACCCAGAGTTCCTCCTACTCTTCAAAAAGTGTAGTGGGTTCTCAACATCCAAAGGTGCCTCTATATGGGGCCCTCCATTTAACATCCTATCCGAGGGATTTGCTAAAACCAGGCTTTATTCATCAATGATATGGAGTAAGGATTAGGGTTGTGATTGGGTTTTAGGATAGGTTGTTTTCGGGTTAGGTAGAATGTTGAGACCAGAGTTGATTTTGGTTACTTTGTACTTTGGTTAGTGGAGGAATTAGCCATTGAGACTGGAACATGTATGGTAGATCCATTGCAAAGGTTGCAGTAAGAAGAAAATACATTGCCCTTTCTTCTCTTTGGGCCTTGACAGTAGGTACATATCTTTTTTCAAAACATAAAAAGTGAGAATAGACAATTTTTATTTAAATCAGGGATCTTAGTCATTTGTGCCTTTATGTTTCTTATTACACTCCATTTAAGGAAAATGGTGGCAGTTTGAAATATTTGAAGTAGGTTCATGCATCTTAATATTAAAAAATGAGATGATCTGACCAAATATCTGGGTTGCTAACCCCGAATCCCAAAACTGAATGGGTTTTGCAGTACTTATATTTCAGTTATTAAAGTGAAATTACCTTAAGGACATGGACATGCAAAGCTCACAGAAGCACTTACATGTAGAATGTACTGTGAGATGTAGACTAGATTCATTTTGCACTGATTAAATCAAGTTCATGTTCATGTTGATATGATTATCTCAGCCTTAGTAAACCATTTCTATAATATTTAATTAACAAGATTAGGTCATGATTTTTGTAAAGGTTACCGCTGTTGAGAAACATCATCGACAGGTCTATTTTCTCCATAGGTACCTTGTACATGTACGTACCAGTATATCTTTTTCATTTTCCATTATCATTACTATTTAAGGTATTTTTGGTTGTTTTTTCACTCAGTTTTTATACTTCTATTATTTTGTTCTTTGTACATAATGATAATGAGGCATAATGTCACATGCTTTGAGGACTGCAATTATTAACAGTATCTGTTCTTTTGTGCATTTATAATACATGAATGAATGGTCCGGTGAAAGAAATGGGTCTATCTATCTATTCATCTGTCTGTCTGTCTGTCTGTCTGTCTGTCTGTCTGTTTTTCAACAATTGTTTATTTTTCTGCCTTGATTTTTCTTCTGTCTGTCTTTTTCTCTATCTACTACATGTACCTATGGACCTGTCCATCTATCTGTCTACCTAGTATCTATCTATCTATCTATCTATCTGTCAGTCTATCTATCTAAAGAATTATTATGCAGACATACAGTCAACACAGTGTCAAATCCATTGACACTAAATAATGCAATGTGCCTGCCCTTTCCTTTCAATTGATCTTAAAAATATATTTTTTTAGGATGAGCTTAAAAGCTCACTAATGGATCATATCAAGCTAATTAATTAACTCTAATAGTGCTTTTCATTCGCCTCTGATGTGGTACATAACTGAGCAGCTGTGAACAATTATCAGATTAGTTTCAGGCCTTCCTTTTCATTGTCGATACAATGAAATCAACCCTACTAAGTACATCTGCTGTGGTAGGATAGGGGGAAGGAGTGTTTCAGTAAAATGGATAATGTATTTATTATTCATTCATTTGTCTTTTTTCTATAAGATGGCTTCATCAATGATTGAGCACTTTTTTTCCATAGCGGCCCTACAACAAAAAATTATACAAAGAATACAAATCTACCAATATAAACAACGCAACTAAATAAACAAAATTCATGACAAAATACAATTTCGGTCAATAGAAACAATACATCACATTTGCTGGGGAATTTCTTCTTTTTTTTTTAAACAGCCTTGATTTCACTTAATTTGCAAGGTCTTTGTTTAGAGGTATGGCAAAGGTAAAGAAAATATACAGTTGTGTGGGCTTAAGTGATGCTTATGTAAAAATTTTCTCTGAAGTTTCTTCTTGCTGCTTCACAAATTAACTTTTACAAGAAAGGGACCCAAGATGCTAGGATAGGGTGAGAAATTTTAGACTTATTGTAAGGCGGGTTTCACAGGCATACGAATGATTCACAAGAGATGCGGCATGTTAAAATTTGTCAGAGATGCGAATGTTGAAACAATGGCAATGTTCAAAATTTGTATGTAGGCTCCAAAAATTTGCCAGACATATGCGGGAGTTCGTGAAATGTTCACAAGAAATTTCAAACTTTTTTTAAACTCCCACAGAACTAAAAACAGTTGACGATGCTTCTGAACCCTCACGCAAGTTTGGTGAACTTTTGGGCTCTAAAGTACAAATGTCAGACTTTGGCATTTTTTAGACATCCACAATTCTTTTTGAATCGTTTGGCTGCATGAGAAAGCTGGCCTCTATAGGGTTAGATGTAATAAGTCTCAATACTAAGTGGTGCCCAGGGCATATGTCACCCAAAATTGAGATAGAACATCCAAAGTGTGAATAGTTTAGGAAAGGGCCCAATACATAAAGAACCTAAAACTCCTTTCCAGATCCTGTACGTAAAAGGTTAGTGTGAAGCCCTGGTGTAATACTTGTTCCAGGGTTAGAGTTAAGAGTGTAGGAAATTGAACATGGAGCAGTTGCTGTTGGAGCAGTTGTTGTCAGAGGGTGTGTCATAGAACAGTTTTAAGATGATGTTTTATATTCCCCAAACCAAGTAGAATGGTACATTGTTTCCGTTTCTTCAAGATGATCAGTTGATGACTAGGTAACCATCACTTAGATTCTAAACAGATGCTTGGTTTTATGGGATTATACCCCCTGTTTCCATATATGTACTGGGAGTTTGTATGCATCAGATCCACACTGGTGCACTAACTTCTATAAAATGTTGCAAGGATTTGGGCCACTGAAGATTTTGTGACCTGTAAAGCAGAAACCATATCTTATGCTGGTTTTGTGACAGACTGGTGTATAATGATACAAAACATTATTAAAGTGTGGGTATAGTTTAAGTTGAGGTGCTTCAGAACCACCCCTAAAATTTGAGTGCTGTATAAAAGGGGGCTCGCATGTGTTAACACCAAGCCCTAGGCATGGTGGCACCCAAGACACACAGGGCTGTCACAGCAGTTGCAGTAGTGCCATAGCTTGGGACCTGAGGCCTTTCTTTCTTTGCTTCTCATTCTTGACCCCGCAGGAGAATGTGTGTCATGCTACCAGCATAGTTTAGGCTGTAAAGCCCCCTCATCAGTTATGCTGCAGGCAATATTGCCTCCAATGAAGTATGTTGCTTAAGAAAATGTTTATAATCCTTGAAACATACCGAAGGGCAGTTAGTAGCTTCTAATGATGTGGTAAGACTGAAGTAAAACATGGCGTGCATGACTGTGGGACATATTTCTAATAGAAACAGCTAGTTAATCTAATCTAAAGCTGGAAATGCTTGTGAATGAGCTCTTTGTTGGCACTATGCCATAGCAGTAGTACTATCAACTGTCAAAATATGATTATATTGCTTGCGGCTCTTTCCTAATTTCAGACAGAAATACACCTCTATGAAAGAGCATTCAGGATTCATCTAGCAGCCCATAGGGCTTTCTTTTGGTGTACACATGTGAGAGTGTGTGTGTGGGAGGGGGATGTACTCATGTATTTCTAACATATGCACGGTATAGCCTTTGGTAGAGTAATAGGAAGGGGGCACCATTATTGTAGGACTTGACCCTAGCAGGCCTCTGGACCCCAAAGTTTCCAAATTCTTACCTAGAGCTCATGCATATAGACCCCAAGTATTTCATTCCTGTCCCCCTATAAAAGAGGTTGATGTAAAGTTACAAATTAAAAGGGCTCTTCCTGGAGACTAGTTCCTGATCAAGGCAGTTAAGTCATCTCGCAATCATCAGGATACATTTGCTAGACCCATCACACTGTGGGTCATGAAGGGCCAGCAGCAGTAGCTTGAATCACCACTCCTGACCCTTGTCCCTTCCACACAGAGAATGGCATCTGGAGAAATAGACAGCAGCAGACTAGCCAATTTGGGGAAGGGGCTGCAGGTCATGGACACATAGTTGGTCTTTCTTTTTCTTTTATACCAAGAGATGACACATGGGCAAAAGGGGACCTATAGTCTGCTCTATAACCATGCCCCTGTGTCAAATAGTCGGTGTAAATTCTTTACCCCCACTTTATCAGAGGATTAAGCACTATATACAGTACCCACATGTAGTCATAACCCTACCCAGAAACCTTTAACCTTACACCCAGTTGCAACTCTTACCCTAACCCTTCATTTTTGACCAAATAAAACTGGAAGCATACACTAATAAAAAAAAAAATGTGCAATTTTGCACCCCAAATGCTACAAAAGCAGCACCTTTTGGGGTGCAATCTTGCACCCTACATGACAAAGATGCAAATATGCACCCTTTTGTACTTGTTTGCACCCAAAAATGCCCATCTACACCCTTAAAGGTGCAATTATTATGCATCTCAAAGAGTGCAGAAAGTTTTGCATCTGAAAGGGTGTAGATTTGCACCTTCTCTAAATGGTACAACTCTGCATCCTGAATGGTGCAAATTAAATGAAGCTCACTGCGCCCGTAATGGTGCATAATGCTTGTTTGGGTGCAAAGTTGCTCCCTTAAAGGAGCTCCTAGCGTATCATTTGAAGGTTTTAGTGTGTATGTCAGATCACCATCAGCTGGAGAAAAAGACAACTAAGACTGCAGTAGCTAGAGTAGCCAATTTAGGGACAGGGTCATGGGTAATGGACGTGCAGGTTTAGTTGAAGAGTTCGATTTTAAAAAAAAAACAACGATATAGCTATTTTTGTTTGCAGTTGAAGTTGCTAAAATATAAAGAAAATAATAAGAAAATATATGGTACTTTAGGTCATAATTTCAAGCTTTTTTTCTTGACATATAATGAGTGATGGATCAAATGTAAGGCATTTTTTGTTTCATACAATGGTGGTGTTTCTTTAAAAATGTGAAGAAAAAAATGGCCTTTATTGGTTTTTCAAATGAAACTCTTCAGATGGTCTTTTAAAGTGATAAGAGTAAGAGGTTACTTGTGGGAAGGGGGTCACACAGTCTGTTCTTCATGCAAGTACACATACAACAGATGCTGTAGCCACAATAAAAACTAATTTTATTTCTTAACTGACCAAATTCCTAACTTTAGCACTGGACTGAAGGTTGTGAGGACCCCTTGCCCTAATGAAACCTGACATAAAACCTAGTTACAACCTTAACCCCACATTTAGATCAAATTAATCCAGGAGAAAATATAAAGTTGTCTGCCCTTTTTAAATTAGTCTAAAAGATGACGAAGAGGGGGCATGTAGTCACCAGATTGTCTCAAAGCTGGTAGCAATAGAAAATTTATTCATGAATTCATTATGGTATTTATAGAATGCCTTGAGTGACAAAATCTTGAAGTAGGAAGAGGAAAAGAGACAAGGGAAATACAGTATATTATTTAATTTTTTTTTTCTTGGCAATGATGTGCTTGAAAGGTACCCCTGAAACAAGATTTCTAATGGATATTTTCAATGTCAAAAGATACTTCCTGTAATGGCCTGTCATCTTAGCTAAATCTCCACCATTTCGCACTTATGATATATGTAAGTATAATGGAGATTTTATTAAATATTGACTTATACTCTGATTTATTTCTGCCTTCCAATGATGTTGAATTAGATCAGCTTTATATTTTAGATGTATCAAAGTGAATAGTGTTTCATGACAACAGCACATACATGTACCAAGAAAAAGAGCAGAGGCTTAAAATTTGTTGATATTTGTTTTCATATGACTAGAGAGTGGATCGATAGCCTAGCAAACTTCAAAGTGCTTTACCACACAGTTTTCCTTGAATATTTTCATTTTAATGAAATAAAGAAAAACAGAATAAAGTCTCTTTTCTCAAAGAGAGAGAGAGAGAGAGCAAGGTGATAATGTTGTGAATTCTACTGGCATGCTTTCAGATGGAGTAATTCTGTGTTTGGTAATGTAATTGGAAAATATACTTCAAGGAGACTTCAAGAAGACAGAAAGATGTAGACATTGCTATTAAATTATCCACTAGGTCCACAAGATATATCAGATTTAAGAAAGGAATAATTTTAAAAGTAAACTTTGAATGAAAAATATTTATTTCTGTAGGGATTGGTGCTCTTTCATCCCCTCCTTTTGTAGCTTCACTTTTGAAGGACGTAAAAATTGTATTTCAAGGATCAGAAACACAATAGTCATGCTATTTTATCACAAATAGCCAAGGCCTATCCCAGTGCTGTGCCGCGCATATGAGTGTTGAAACTTGTCAACCGAAATTGAAACTGGATGATGCATAGCTTCGTTTGTTGGGTGGAGTTATTATGGAAGAAGAAAAGAGATAGTATGCAGAGTTGTGCTGTGGTTATCTGGCCTACATCTTTAGTGTGTGTCAAAAAACGATGTAAAGAAAGAAGAAAGAAGAAAAGGGAAGCCCATAATACTCAAGCCCCAATATCTACAAAACCATATGAAGTAAATGAAAAATTTGACAGCATTGAAATACCTGTAGTTGAGTCCCCCTTTTGTTTCATATATTAGATTACAATATATCTCGCTGCATAGCTTCATGGTTTTGTGTACAGTATTTCAAGTTCAGATACTGATTGGTCTTAAAGGCATTGACTAACTTTGTGAGCAGCTGTTTTAAAAAATTCTCAAACTAAGATGAAACGTGTATATGAGTACTTGTATTTGTACTCAGAAACCCTGAAACCAACCATAATTTGAAATGAAAAACTGTTAATAAGACACAAACGCCGATTTTATTAGTTTTGGTCTCGTGAGACAAATAACTAGAGGAGCATTTTCAACCAGTTCAAAAAAACGTTGGCTGCACCCCTCTCCCTGTACTATACATGATATGCATACACACATACACACACACAACCATACTATACATGATATGCATACACACACATACACTGTTCAGGTGAACTCTGTGCACATGCATGCTCCTTATGTCCAATCTGTGCAACTGACCATTATATTTTCTTCAAACATTGGTTTACATTTTTAATATTTAAAAATACTTTCCATCGACATTACTTTGAAACTTTCAGACTGGTATTTTTAAACTATAACTCCTGTGTTTATACCATTGTCAAGTAGCAAAATGAGATTTTTTAAAATTCTCACAATGTTAGCCTTTTACTTTAATAATCAATTGCAGGAGGGATATTAAATTTGATAAATAGTATTTGAATACAAATATACATGTGTGCAATTCACTTTATGCTGCAAGACATGTTGCCTGTAGTAATAAACCATTTGTAAACTAAATGGAATTCCCTCTTTTTTTGACACACTTTGTATTTCGTGAGTGCAGCGGTGAGTGAGCAGCAGTCGGTGAATTCTTTAAAAGGAGAAAATTACAAAAGCTATTGACATTGATTCGTCTTCTCTGAAGAGATTGCGCTTGGCGTAACCCGGGAATGAACTCTGGAATATCCAGGGGTTCGTTTATTCTATTCAAGAAATAGAAAAACATGCATATGAATATGGTCGTATTGCTCTACAAGGCATGCTTCAAATAAGCATGTATATGCATGGATGATAATTTGTACCATGGCCATGAAAAAATGAAATTCTGATCAGTTTTGCAAACAGGTTTGCAAGTTTTATAGAAAGTTTTGGATGCCTGTCCACAGTTAATGCAGTTGATAGACAGGGATTTTTTTTTTTTTTTTGTGGAGGGGGGGGGGGGACAAAATCATATTTTAGAACTACTTATCAGGCAAATTCATGCAATTTTATGCAGTATGGTCAGTGATTTGTTGCAACCCACTGATGAAAATATTATAAGAGCTTCTTTCCTTTTTCTTGGGAGAGGGGCATTTTAAGATTTTGTGAGATGCTTTTGACCTGTCCCGCATGCTTATTTTCCTCCTGAGAATACGCAGCAGTGTGAACATTCCTCTTCAAGGTTAAGATTTTAGAAAAAAAAATGCTCATGAATGGAGTAGGAAATCATATGGCACACTGGTGTGGCAATCAAGTAGTGCAGCCTTGTGGGGGCCAGGGGGCACTAGTCTTCCTAACATAACAGCTGGAAAAATGAAAAATGGAAAAAAAGTGCAAAGGATAAAGAGAGGGAAAAAAAGATGAAAGGGGGAGATTATAGGAAAGGGAAAACAAAAAATTAAATGATTAGACCCCTTCCAACTTATCAACTTTTATTGAATATACTTTTAAAAAACTGCCCCCCCCCCCCCCCCCCCGATGCCAGTGCCCCTTCATTGGTTTGGCTTGTGATATGCTGCTGTAAGAAAGCCCCAATACCAGTTGAAGTGATGTAATATACATTACTGTATGAGTACATATACAGTTTGATGTCACTGAAATATATGCTGGCAGGGTTACAGAAAAAGATAAAGAGTAGCCTATGTATAATATCATATGTATGCATACATGTATGTAAGATTAAGAGACGATTTATTGATGTTTATAAAATAGTACTTATTGCAACCTTTGCATGTTGTGTAACTGTAGTCGTAAGCATCATCATAGCGATATATTCTCCCTCCCCAAACATATGGAATTTTATTTTATTTTCGATGTATTTTTTATTTATTTTATTTCATTTATTATTTGTTTTGTATCTTGCACAAGTCAAGATACATGTAAATGTACATTTTCATGTTGTGGTGACTCTTGTCATTAGGTTATCAACTAAACTATGATATAGAAGTGTATGTCATGACGTAAATGTAAACCATGTAATCATCTTTAATCAATAATTGAACAAAAAGGTATGCAGAATACTTTTGACAGAGAAAAATGGTAAACTATCATAACATTGAAAAAAAGTTTCATATTCAAGTTATTTGTGTGATTGTTCACCATAGACATTTCTGTCAAAGATAGATCTGCTCTGTCTAATTATTTGAATTTTTTCCCCTGATTTATCTGATTTGTGATTTGATTTGATTTGATCAATAAAGAATTAAAAACAAAACAAAACAAAACAAATCAAAACAAAAAGGAAAAGGCACAGTAAACGTATTGTAAATATAACCCATTTTATAGCCTGTGCTATATCTTTGGGGAAAACAGTATCTGTAATTATGTTGTCTTCCAAAAGAACTGCAGACTTAATTAGCTCATAATAAATTTATGAGCTATCGGGATAGTACACAGATGAGCATCTTCTAGTCTTGCAGCTATTGAACTATTTGCACTGCTTATTTTGCCCATTTCGCTGTACTACAAACAATATTGTAGTACTGCACGCTAAATAATTTTGGTAGGGGGCCCAGAGTAAAATTTCTGGATTTGTTTTAAAATTGTTTAATGCCCTGTGTTTAAATTGTTCAATGAGAGGGGGGGGGGGGGGGGGGGATACAGACTTAAACTTTAGGGGCCCATGTGTGTCCAGGGCGCCTGTTAATGTTGAGCCCTGAAATTGTGACATAATGCTGTCCGCAAGAAAAACGGACATTTTGATGTGATTGTGAAAGTTGTTAAGTATTTATCATTTCATCCTTGAATGTAAGACAGGACATCAACAAACTTTTTTAAAATGGATGACTGTGCATTAAAGCAGAAAAATGTTTTGTTCATTTGCAATACATGTGTTAATTTGTATGAGGGTAAAAAACTTTAACATCATACATGCAGATGACATAGAATTTATCAGGTCTTTTTGTAAACCATTCAAGACAGGAATTACTTGAAGTCTTGGTTGATCAGTTTTTCCTCTTCAAATTGGCAACACCAGCATTTTTCTTTTATAGAGCTACAGTTTTCTAACAAAATGTTATACATATATATCTGAAATGAATATGATTTGACGGAAAGTATGCAGAGAAGTTAAATAGTTTCCAGTTGCATGGAAAACATGATTTGAAATGTTTCTATCGCAATTAAAGGATTTTAGTGCATATTTTTCCTTTCAAAAACTTTCAGCATCAAGCCACAAATACAAGTGCAACCAAAATGGACATAACATGTAAAATGTGCATAATTTTTTTTTTTTTTGCTTTTTCTGCTCATGCATAGGGCTCTGCATTAAAAATCATTGGGCCAAACCACATATTGTGGACAAGGAGCATCCATTCAATTGTCGGGGGATTTTCCAACAAAGCAGCGTAAATTTTGAAATTGCTTAAGTTAGCTTCAATATATTGGAGACAAGACCACCAAGTTGGTAGCACACTAGGACTGAAAAATTACAACTCTTAACCAAATAGCACTATATATTTGCCATTTGATATGCACAAAGGCCAGCTTTGTTTTGCAAATACATGTATTCTTCACCCTTCAGGCAATAGTTGTTAAGCTTTGAGAGGCATGGATGATGGTCAGAAAGCAGTCTCCGGAATCACACATTTACAGAGGTGAAACTGGGAGTTTAATAGAGAGATAAAATTAGTTACTTTTGATGGGAAACTTCCTTATTTCTTAAGTCCTTTGTTCTGTGATATATGTATCAACTCATTTTCCAAAGCAATAATTTTTTTTCTTTTAGGAAGCATGAAACTGAAAGCTGAAATCTGTGAATCTGCACCTCTACTGACTTCTGGGTTGAGTGCTTTGTCTGTATACATACCGTAGTATTAAATTTGAGCTGGTCATGTGATTAAACAATGGGGGGGGGGGGGGGGAAGCTGCCTCAAAATATTAGGAAAGATTAACTCTGTTATAGATGAGGTTATTCGTGTGCTGTTAGGATTTAGAATCATCAAAATCTCAAATGCAGTGTATTACTTCTTGCTAAAAATCATGTGCCATGAAAAGCCCTGCCCACAAATATCTGTACTAGTATCTGGGACTACACAAGCATGTGGCATCAAAATCTGGCCCAAAATTTTAATCTATTTCTAGTCATATTCATAATTATTAGGAATATGAAGGCATTGCTAAAGCAGTATTTGTCATATAACACTGCAATTGGGATATTTGTGCATATGGGAATAAATAAAATGAGAATTATCACAATTTTTCTGATTTTTACCAGAAATTCAACTTCATCTTTAAAGGGGGTACCCAATGCTGAAACAATGTTAGCTCATTTGAAAGAGCATGATTTTGTTAGCAGAAAATCATCTGCCTAAAGTTTTTTTAAAAGTCGTGTTGCCAAGGAAACCCCCAAATGTGGTAAGATTTCAGGATATTTTTGACCCCTCAGTTGTGACCCAGTTTCAACTGGGTACCCACTTTTACGTCAAAATGACGTCAAAGTGGGTACCTTGTCGCGCACTTATAGCAAAATGCGCGCAAGGTATAATACATATTGTACAGTCTAGCGCGCACCACAACTGCAATGCGCGAAGCTGGGTACCCACTTTTACGTCATACCTAATCCTCAAATTTCTTTTGGTCAGCTCTTGACTTTTTATAACAAAATTAGCCAAAATGCATTGATTTCGATTGAAAATCATCATATTTTTAATGTAATGTTTCTTAGAATTCTATTCTTGATCATATATCAAAATATTTTTTACCATTGTGTAATCACTTTAAACTTGTGAAAGCAGGAAGAACAAAGGATGATGCAGCTGTGAGATAGAAACACATATGCATGTATTCTAACAATTCAATTGATACACTCCAATGATGCATATGAGTTGGCTCTCATTCTCATTTCTTGTTCAAAATCACAAGCAGAAGTGAGGCTTGTTCACATACTGTTTGAAGTGCCATCCCCATGCAGTAAACCCCCGCATTGTTTTTTTTTTTTTTTTTTTTTTGGGGGGGGGTTGCATGTAAGTGAATGGTATATGGGGGGGGGGAAATGCCAAGGATGAAAAAAAACATCTTTTTTGCCTGGTATGGACCAATCATATTCTTACATTAGAGTAAGCACAAAATATGACGTCACTAGTTTGCTGTGCAACTTTTGTCAAAACTCTCTTTTAATTGAGCGTCAACAGTTTTTGTCCTGTCATTGTGTATCTCATTAACATAAAGTGGCACAGAAAAAAGGTGGGGGGGGGGCAGGGCACAGGGGTTCTATGGGGGTTTGCTGCTGGATATCTGACTGAGCCTTTATGTTGTAGCTTAATTTGATACAGTCACTATTTTATCCCCTCTACATTTTTGCTCAAGTCTTTAAAACCAGATTTACTGGTTGTGAAAGAAGATCAATTACATGTTACTTCAAGTATGAACCACCTCATAATCCACTTTATTAAAATGTAGATCAGTTGCAGAGTTATGTTCTCCAGTAGCCCATAGTTTGAATCATCTGCTGATAGTACAATGTAAGCCCTTTGATTTTTCCAATAATGTTTAACAATAGTGTATGTTCACACACAGCCAAGTACCATCTTGAACAAAGCAATGCTGTAAACAATAGAATATTCTGAGTTGCAGACTACAGGGGTAGATGCAGATTTTTTTCTTGGGGGGGGGGGGGAGAGGATAAGTTTCTAGAAATTGTAGCAGTCAACAAATAAAGTGCTCTCATCCTTCATATGCCTCTTTATTCTGTTAGTCTTTGATGAACAAACAAACAAAAAGGTTAGAGCATGTTCAGAATCAGTGCCCCCCCCCCCCCATTTACACTGTGTATTCATGTTACATTGTTGTTGTTGTTTTTTATTTCTTGTACAACCTTCCTGTTTTAGCTTCTATTTTACTTGTATTTATTATGGTTGACGGACACATTGATATATAATGAAAATATAAATTTTTGATTTTTCTCAATTTTATTTTTTCCCCAAATACCTAGGTTGACAACATTGAGGAAGCAGTGAAAACAGTGAGAGAGAACAACATCAGACCTCTTGGGAAGAAGCCCAGCATTGGAGCCCATGGAAAACCTGTCATGTTCCTACATCCCAAGGACTGTGGAGGGGTGTTGATAGAACTGGAAGAGAAATAAAGACTTTCTGCAGTATCTGATGATGATGTTGATCAGCCTTCCAAATCCAGGAATCAGGAATTGGTTGTGGAGACCAGGAGGGTTGGATACTGTCAACTTGGTTCTTTGACATTTCCTCTGGTGACTTCTGCTCTATGTTTCATGGATTGAAGATGTAGGGTTAGGGTTAGTGTTGGCATTGGGTTTTAGGTTAGGTTAGGTTTAGCTTAAAGTTAGCATTAGGTTTATGGTTAGGGTTAGGATTAGGGGTAGTGTTAGGTTTAGCAGGATAAAGTTCGGTATTCATTTAGTGTAGGATATTAGCCGTAGGGCAATGGTTGCCAGGGCGAGTGTCACAGAACCTGTCAAATTAGCCTAAAAAAATTCAATGGAAGGTGCCACCAGAATGTGTTGCGAAAGTGGACTGGACTATGTATCTGAAGACCTGCAGTTCTTCAGCATGGTCTTTCATAATAATAATAATAATAATATACAGTTCTTGTATAGCGCATATCACATTATGATATAACGTCTCTATGCGCTTCCAAAGGACTTGGATATTATACATACAGATTAAGGCATCTTTTGTGCACTTTATTGAGAGGAGAAGGGTGGCAAGGGTGGCACATATTACTTGACTTGTAATATCTGTTGATTCAAATTGCAAATTTTTTTTTTTTTTTAAATGCACAATATGTAAAGAAAGAAACAAAATGAGTGCACAGTGTATGTTCCCATGGAGATACATGTACATGTATGATATGCTTGAATATTGAATAGTACATTTTTTATGTGCACATCTTCCAAACAAAAAATTGCACCACCTGTAAGTACCTTATTTTTCATCATGGCTTTATCTCACCTACCCAAGATGACATTTGAGCATTCAAGAAATTTCTCCCTTTCAAACGAGTTTATACTACACCCGGGTGAAGAGTGGCAAAGTATGGAGATTGCAGTCATAACTGTTGCAGCTGATATCCACTCCAAATTTCATGAAACACCATTTTAACTGAAAGATTCTTACTTATAGTTTATGACAAAATGTATGTTTGTATGTACGCATATCTTGCAGTGGTTGAATTTGAATTGTTTCCACTTTCCAGTTATATTTCATTCTAAACTTGAGTTAGGGGCCAGCTGCTTGTTTCATTAATTTATCATTGACATTGAATGAATTATGTATAAATCAAATTTTTTCTTTGCATTGTTTTCTATTCATGGGAATATACTTGTATTTGATTGACAGAAAAAAGGGATAAACTGTTTTTTTCAGCTGCTAGGAGCGGCTGAAACTGGTGTAAAAAAGATGTAAGATGTGTAAGTAAGTGGAATGTGAATGAAGATCTGTTTTGAAGAGGATGAACAGAAGAAACAAAAATAGAAAGAAATGAGCTCAAGATACTCTAAAGAGTAATAGTATTTCTTTTTTAAAAAGTTATCTTTATATTTTTTTCTGTGATTGGAATGGTAATGCCAAATCCATTGTAATGGTTATTTATATTATATTGTAGGACTTCATACAGTGTGACTGTGGATTGGTTTATAATGTGTATATTTTTACCTAAAGAAATATCAATTAAAAGTTGTATGAACGATTGTAAATTGAAGTGTGTTGTAAACCATATTTGCAAATATTCTTGTTGTGCAATTCATATTCAATGAAAACAACTTAATGTGTATTTGTTGTTGTTGGTATGAAGTAATGTATATACATGTACAGTGTACTTCCTGAAATTCTTAGGCCACATTCAAACAACCCACTAGATTTTTCTAATGATTTCTGGACATAATTATACCTGATCGAGTAATGCCATGGGGAAATTAGGGGCCTGTTGAAATTTGTGCCTACAGTTTGCATGTTGCAATGTCGGATAAAGCTGAGACAAGTTTTAAAACCAGTCGATGGAAAAGAGCGATGACAGATATTTAGATGTGTGAGTGAAGTGGGATGTTTTTTCATTTGTCCGATCACGTGGCTGATGAGGGAGTATAATGGCAACCAAACAGGGAAGGTCTACCCCATCTCTCTCTCTCTCCCTCCCTCCCCCTCCCTCCCTCCCTCCCTCCCCCCTCTCTCTCTCTCTCTCTCTCTCTCTCACTTTCCTCCTTTTTGTTATATTTTTCTTTCTTTCTTTCTTTCTTTTTAAAATTCCATTTGAGGCACGCGCCCCTAACAAAAATCACTGAACTTGGAGATCAAGGATCAAATAATATGAAAAATTAATTTTCTTTCCAAAGTTTATGGATCAATAAAAGCCAACATTCAATAACGCCATTTTCATTAATTAATACGTAGAGGCCCAAATTGAAAAAGGAAAATATTCTTGATGGACTGATAAACCGAGTGTCAATTATTGTATTCCAACAGGAAAAAGAAAATGAAAAGAAATGAAAATAACGCTGGATGTATTTCAGAAAAAAATTATCGGGTCTTGTAAATATCGTTTTTCACTCGGCTCTTGTTGGTCCATTAAATTCAAATTTCTGTTAGATCAGTCACCTAACAAGGTTAAAAGGATTGTGCTAAATCCTCCTTGGTTCGTCGATCAATTCTACAAATGAAAATTAATTGATTTTCACCCTCGATCAGTTATGAATACAAGGCCGTTTACTAATTGACTGTGTTCGTGTGAGATCGATTAATTTATCCATAGGCCTATATTGTAAATAAGTCTCACTATCACCAATGTCTCTGTTTCCATAACACGACCGTGTATGATCATTTCCCCGTGTCTCTTTTGTTTCTTTTTGTTTATTTATTTATTTATTTATTCGTTTATTTGTTTATCTATTCTATTTATTTCATTGATTTATTTCTGTTTGTATATATTTATTTACCTTTTTATTTGGGGTGGGGGATTCTCGATCGATTTAAAAGCCCTATAGATAATAAATGCATCATACGACATCATAAATTATCCAGACCTATTTTCATAGATGTACTTTTAACGGACAAGCACTCCTATAAATCTTTGAATGAAATACACCCCTCCGCTATGATAAGTAATGAATTTAATGAGAGCAGTGTTTCATAGTAGCTATGATTACAAAAAATTGGAGATTCTATATGAATAGATTGTTGTTTGTAAATGGATGATTGAATTCATCACATAAAAGCTTGGACTTGGCTCTTTGTTTTCTAGCTATTTACAGGAGCTTATACTAAGGGTGGTTGTGAATAGACCAGTTCGGAGTTAGCTCATGTCTCAAATGACCCCCAAATATCCACAGATATTGTAAACATAGAGAGGTCCTTTTTACACACTCGAATAATCACTCCCAACGTGACTGAGGTGCCTCATGAATAGCTTTTATTTTCCCTTTTGACAAAAATGCTTCCACCTGGGTATCATGGAATGCACATGGGTGCACAATAATTAGCAAATTATCAAGACTTCATGTCGGTGGGTTTTAGATTTTTGGTCAAATAACCTTTATCTGCTCGTGCTCAGATTGTATCTACGAACTGGCTTATTAAATTCCAATTTTATCTTCACTAAGTAACAAATTTGATTGAAATACATGTAGTGTATAAAATGATTGCACTCATACTTCCAAGGTGTGTGTAGGTATAATTGTCAATAGGAGCTTCGATTCCCTATTATCATAGGAAGGTGGGGAGCCCCTATAATTATTTGTTGTTGGTTTTTTTTCCTGTGGAGAGAAAATAGAAAATTCTGAGGAGTACAATTGCCCCATCCCCTTTAGAAGATAAGTCGACCGCCCCTGAGAAAGAATTGAGTAAATGTGAGGTGCAACAATAACGAAATGGCTAAACAATGACCTTGCAATATTCAAATTATAAAGGGCGGGTCGGGGACGTACGTTGGTCAAGTCACTGGCGAAGTGCCACCTGACTAACGTCTCTTTTTTCTCTCCCCCCCCCCCCCTCTCTCTCTCTCTCCTGTTTGCCGTGCACAGGGAAAAATGAAGGTGAAGGGGGGGGGGGGGCTTTCCAATTCTTGACGATGTCATCGTATCCCTAATGCTGCTTTTGTCAAGGAACTGATCCGAAATGAAAGGTGTCCTCTATGGCCCTGTGATCTCATTTTGTGGTAGACTATATCGGTCCGGAGGTCATGGAAGAAGGAGGTCAGAGAGACTATTTATAAAATGATTCAAAGATGACTCGGTTAAGATCTGAATCACTGATCTAGATTCAGTATCAAGAGCAGGTGTCTAACCTCAAGACGCCCCCTTCCCGAGCAAGATATCCTCAGTTGCTGAAGTAGCTGTGCATCCCCTTCCCACCTAAGGGAGAGGAAAAAACTAAACTTGTCGGGGAAAGATAGTCTGGGAGGACTGGTGAGACTTTAAAAAAAAAATCATTTCCCAGATGAGAGGCGTATCTTGAAAAAAAAAAACGGTTCCCCCCCCCCCTAATGATTATCATGGTAAGCTCCTATACTCAGAGGAATAAGCCGCGTTTGAGACGAAGTCAGTGAGCTTTATTATAATTGCATAAGGCATTCATCTTTTCATGTTCATACTCTCTAAATGTAGTCATGTTGCGTAGCTACAGGGGACAGGGGGCACACAAAAAACGAATAAGAAATTGGGCAATTCTTTGTTTTGATGTTGTGAGGGGGGAGGTCAATTAAGTGATTAGCAGGAGTTGCTTGTCTGACCTTGACCCACTCTTACCTGTTTTATTTCATTTTTATATATAAAACAGCATTTGCCAAAAGAAATGACCATGGTTACATTGTTTGACTTATTGTTACCAATATGTAATGATGAATACTAAAATTTTCGGGTCACTGAGACGACTGCTGAACAGCATCAAATTCTTTTTTGTACATGTAATAAAAGCGATTCGGATTAAAAAGCAATGAGAATGCCAAGTCTGCATGCATGCACGCATGCTATATCGTGTTCCAGTCACCCCCCCCCCCCCCCGCCAAACCATATTTAATTGCACAAAAGAAGAAGAGGAAGAAGAAATGGGGAAATATTTATGTCCGTTTGCTACCCCCTAAAGAATCAATCTGTATTCGCTGCTATTTGTTACACCAAGTTTTCAAAGTGTTACAGGAACTTTGGTAGTTTTGGTTTTGTGGTAAGAGTTGGGAAGGTGCGGGGGGGGGGGCGGTGAAGAAAGGGGGTAAAGTTCAAAGCAGTTGATTATCTCACTGTGGTCTTGCGTTATACTGACCGAGTGAGCGTGTTGAAGGAAATAAATCGAAATAAGAACTGCCCGCCCTTTTTACCCCAAGTCTTATTGTGGTATCCAGCATAATACGACGAACTGCATGATAACTACCTTGCACATATTTTCCTTCAAAAGTCGAAACAAAATATAGAATTTGTGAATTTATGATATCGCGACCAATGGTTATAGATTGACGTCCTCAGTCCTCACTATCCCCAGCTTACTTGTATGTAGTATTTGGCTGAGTCTATATTTATTCAATGAAATTGTTATTAATGTAGACTGCAAATGCAGACCCCCCCCCAAAAAAAAAAAAATAAATAAATAAATAAATAAATAAATAAAAAGAAAATGAATGAATAAAATAAATAAATAAGTAAATGATAATAACAATAATGACGATAAACATAAAAAAGGGAATTGAGTTGCCTGCGAATAATTAAGTAATTGCTTATGAGTCGTGTCCTATAGCTGGACATAATTATTAGTGTATAGTTAATCAAAATATATTTATATTTTTTTTTTTCAAAGTAAAGCTTATTTACTATATTACCCACTGCACTTCTTTCTGTGATTCCCTTTCAGAATGACATTATTATGCATAGGGTCGGCGCTACGTGGGGGGGGGGCAGGGGGTGCGGCCTATGATTTTTCACGTGATAAAAAAGAAGAAGAAGAAGAAGAAGAAGAAGAGGAAGAAGAAAGAAGAAAAAGAAGAAGAAAGGAAGAAAGAAGAAGAAAGAAGAAGAAGAAAAAAAGAAAGGAAGAAGCAAGAACAGGAGTTTGCAGGATTAAAGAGCGCATGCAGGGTCATACAACTATAATAGCCCTATTTTGTTCATTTAAAACACAATAAACTCACCTGTGGGCCAGGATTAAAAAACAGAAAATTATCCCCCCCCCCCCCCCCCCCCGTCAAAATACCCTGGCGCTGTCCCTTATTATGCAGGCTTTCGTTTTATTTCTTTGAACATACCCTATTCATGCATATCTAATTCTATCTTTTACAATAAGTTTAAATGATATACATGTAGGCCGTGGTCAAGCAAATTCAAACCAACGTTGATCTTGTTTTCTCCAATTCCACAAAACATTGTACTTTTGTTTTGTCTATACATGATGATAATTTATTGTGTAATTTACATGAAATTTGGGAGAGTTTAGCCATCAGCTAGGAGTACAGTGTATATCACTGCAGATGATAACAGCATCACTGCACGGGACAGTATCGGGCCATACACCCGCTCTCTCTTGCTGTACCACTACGCTCTGCTGCATCCTCCCTGAGTCATGTTATGTGTGTGTTGAATCGGGCTTCCATTCATCATACCACGCAAGAGGCCATGGCTGAACTTGAATAATACAGGATCCCATAAACTCACCAATGATGCATCTATTTTCCTTTCAGTTTTGAGACGAGTAATTCTCTTTCCTTGTTATCCCTTCCCCGAACCCACTCCGCAATAATAAATTGATAGCATCCAAAGCCAGCGAGCGCTGTGCGCTGAACGCCCCATGGCTCTCGTCTAATTGTCCGGGCGCACTGACCCTTGCCCAGCCGCCGCGGTGGCGATGCAATGCCATTTTCCTTTCGGTATCTGCCTGAAGTAATTGTTATGTTCCCCGCCATTTTCAACCAGCTTTTACCTTTTCTATTAGGCTGACTAAGGAATTAATAATAATAAAAAAATTTAAAATGAATAAAATGACCCCTTGCCGAGTTTATCGTATCATCTATGCTCTTTGAAGCAAGCTACCGTAAACGACAATCATAAAAAGCGTCAGTTATATGGTGGGGGTGATGGGAGGTAGTTGAAATCATGATTAATTTGCGCCTGTGTCGCATTTTTATCCCATCAGAAATTAACAGCTTATATTTGAACAGATCTTATTACATTTGCCATTAAACTATTTAGCTTTGATATGCCTATATGCCTTAACTGGGAATAGTTCTCGGGTATGTAGGCCTATAGACATCCATCTATGCACGCAATTACCAATTTGTTGACTTTATAATGAAAGAAATCAAATTGTGGAGAATGAAAATGCATTGGCACTGGATAGGAAAATTATGAATTCTACTGTAGATGGGTCATTAAGAGAGATAGACAGATAGAGAGATAGAAAGAGAGAGAGAGAGTATAGGGGGTGGGATAGATGCGCAAAGGGCTGGTGCAGTGTACCTTATACAGTTTATGTATCACTCAAGAATAATATCTAATTAACGAAATCTATATGTGAGAGTTGCATTTTTGGTATGCATATGCATTTGAGTTTGTAGAAACCTCGTCGAGGACTAAGAACGAGGAAATAATACTCATTCGAAATTTAAGTTCAAGCCCATACTTTCCACAATTCAGTTTCATATTATTTTATTTTCGGTTTCCGACATTACATTGCAGGAAACGATCAAAGAGCTAGAGCCACGTTAGTCACTCCATACCGCACATAGTTTACACTCAACTAAGATAAACATAGTCAAAATCATTTTTCTTTTGGGGGCAACGAACAAACGATACTCTCGATTTCCTCATTAAAACAAACGATGCCAATATAAGGAGTTTCATTTGGAAATATATGATACTGTGTTTACGATAAAAGGCCCTCCTGTTTGTTTTCTGAGAAAAAAATTATGAATTTCATGATAAGTCGAATAGCAAGGATGCCGGGAAAAAATGATTTCAGTACGGATGGGTTTCAGCTATATGAATCCTCCTCTTGATCTCTCTCTTTTTTTTTTTGTCTCTCAAATAGACCCTTTCTCAGTAATTGCAGAAATGTATAGCGGATTATAGGATTAAAATATAAGTTTTAAAAAGTTTTGATTTAAATATGTTCTTGGTAATTATATTTTTACTATGAAATTGATAGAAGGTGGAGGACTTTAAGTAAAATGTTATTCTCAAAAGAATTAATCCTACCAAACTGAATGTTTTAAAAGAAATCACAAAACAAAACAAAACTACAGATATTGTAGTACTAGTGTGCTACACTGAAGATGAATCGAGGCAATAAAAGGCAAAACAGTGGGAGAAAAATCAACAAACAAACCTTATACACTTACATGACGTACCAACTTCAAGAAGAGAAAGGGTACCTAAAGTAAGCATTTTTTTTTCAAGCAGCAAGTGCTTATTCACTCTTAGAAAAATCTACCAGTTAGAACATTTTGTTCCGTATTTAGAACCGCCAGAAAAAGGGTTCTATAAAAGGTTATACATTTTCAAGAACCTCAAAAGGAGGTTCCTTGTACAACCAATATTGGCTCTAAAGACCCCTTTAGAACTCTTTAGAGAACCTTTATAGGCTGTTAATGGTTCTTTGAAGAATCTTTAAAGGTTCCAAATGTGGGACAAGACAAGATTTTAATCACCGCCACTTTTTCTGAGAGTTTTGATTTCTTTATCTTTTGCACAACTGTATTTATGTTTGAAGATGTGAATGCATCAAATTTCCATTTCATTTTATGGACAATGAAACGAATTTTATGAAGCTTATGAACCTTATTAATGTTTAAGAGGTGACAGAAAATGTCTAAATATTATCATGTTAAATGGTTGAAGATTTATAGCTTTTAAGACTATTGTGTTTTGAGAGAGTGCATTATAGGATCATGAAAAATGACAATTAGTGCACCGAAGCTTACTTGAGTCCGGATCCTTACGTTATGCCTTCGGAATATAGAGGTTATTCATGAACTGCGATCCTTCTCAAGTGATTTTGCTTCTACGATATTCTCCGCACTGGAATAAATATTTTTGTAAAAAACAATAAAATCTTGTAGATAACCCGATCATTTAGCAATATTCAACATTGTTCTCACATCATTGAATGCAGCACATAGCAGTGCTATGGGCATGATGGGGGTGCCGTGGGGAGCTTGGGGAGTCTCCCTCCACTAGCCGCTCGATGTTATGGCTTGAAGGCTGCTTGATTTTGAGGGCCAGGTGATAAGTTGAAGGGGCATCAACATTCCCCCTATAAAATTTATCTACCGGTCCGCCCCTGGCAGTGCTTGAACTTTCAAGTTCATTGTCGGGAAGTGATCTCCAGCAAACGGACTTCCATAAAATGTTGACTCCAATATTCGCCAAACTCGGGCTAGGTATATTACCATCTGTTAAACACTATCAAGATCAACAACTTGGCTGACCCCAAACGGTTGTAGGCACGCGATAAAACCTAGAATTGTTAACCTGACAAGTCCATAAAGAGTATTTGGTCTTCGAAAATTTTTTTGTCGATTGTGTAAGAAAACAAAACACGATCCAGTTGAGATTACTGCTGTAGATCTTCCTGTCTTCGAAAAGTATTAGTAGTAGTAGCAGAAGTAGTAGTAGTAGTAGTAGTAGTAGTAGTAGTAGTACTAGTACTAGTACTAGTACTATAGTACTAGTTATAACATTATCGATATACTGTCATTATTATTGTTATTATTATTATTATTATTATTATTATTATTATTATTATTATTATTATAATTATTATTATTATTATTATTATTATTATTATTATTATTGTTATTATTATTATTATTATTATTATTATTATTATTAATTACCACCATTATTATTATAAGTATCATCATCATCATCATCATCACCACCATCATCATTTCATCATCATTGTTTTTCGGGCGGGGGTTGGGGTCTCTGCCTTTTTTCTGAGAGGATTTATTGTTCTATTTCTCTTACATCTTTTTACATTTTATAAGATACTTATAAAATTTATAGACGATGCTTCCTATAGATCAGTAATATGGAATGAATCAAAGACTAAATTATAACTCGTCATTGACCTTTTTAAATAGATAAATAGATTAATTTTAATGAAATGAAATACTTATAATTAACGTTAATATGTTTACTATAAGTATTTATTTTAGAAATACTTCGGGTAGAATTTAGATGGCAAAATAAAATCACTGATTAGTCCGTTGATATTGCTAATAATTTCTGAACCTATATTATATAGTCAAATAGGTAAAGTTCATCATATCAAAGATCGAACTGAACTCTGGAAACTTTAGGAAACATTACACAACCCAATTCTGGGGTGGGATAAGGTGTTCCTTGGTAACATTCTCGTTGTACGCATTCTGACACTAAATTGAATGAAGACTGATCTATATGCTTAGAGAAAATAAAATCAGGGTAATCCCCCAGGCCTCCCACACGAGGGAGCTTTTGCATTCTTAGAAATGAAAATGAACGATCTGGTGCACACTTTGGGTGGATTCTTTGGAAAATTTTCAAAATAAAGAAGAAAAGGGGCAATTGCCCCCTCCCCGCCCTGCTGCGTAGGGCCATGGACAAATCCATGCTAACATTAAGTCATAATGCGTGCTTCATTGTAATGCTAGTATGATAATACCATTCCAAGATTTATTCATTAAAAGCTTTTATATAAAGATATATACAGGTCAGTTAACAGTTCAAGGATGAGAGACAAAATTTAGCGAAATACCCATCAAATTTTGAATCAATTTTTAGTCTACGGCTCTCGCCCTCATCTTTCCCCTGTATGATAATTATAATATTTCTTTCTGGTTTTTTTCCTTGCGGGAGAAGTGATATCAAAAGAGTATTTGCAACAATACAAGTTTATTTAACGATCGACTATTATTGTTCGTCGATGCCCTCGTAAAGACGCGTTTCAATGGTTTCGGGCACTGTCCTTTTGTGGTGCGTTTGGCGGTAAAGAATTGGCACAGAATTTATGAACCCATCCGAACGCTGAAGTGGGACCATACGCCGTTCATTGCAGTGGTATAGGCCAGTAATATGTGATCCATGCGAGTATTATGGCACGCAATTATTACGCCTTGTATACGTATAGACTCTTGAATGTGTAATTTTTTAAGGGGCACTGCTAGCAAATATCACTGTGACAGATATCATATCCTGTGAATTTATAATCTGTATTTTGGTTATCTCGAGATGTTTATATTGGAATATTTGAGTAGACAGGAAGATGAAAAAGAAGGCGATCGATCAGAAGAAGGAGAAGAAGCGGAAGGAGGAAAAGGAGGTCGACATAGAATGGAAAGACAAAGGGAAAGATGGAGAGAGAGAGATGGGGAAAGGATAGGGAGAGAAGGAGAAAATAATGGGGGAGTGTGAAGTAACAACAAGTCTTTTTAATATAGGAGCCTTTTAATGATAGTATTTTTTTTTTACTGACGTCCCTGCCAGTACAAGAACAACTGCATAACTGCAGGTGTATGTTCAGCAATTATTTCTGCCATTTCTTTACTGGGAGCTTTTTCTTAAAAAAAAAAAACATGCATGAACTGGAAAAAAATTATCTTACTTCCTTAAAATCGGCCAAACCTTGAAATATTCTCAGTAATGCAACACGTTTTATGCTTTACAAACTCGACCTTGACTTCTATTCATGCACGTTTGAAAATTAACTTAATTGTACCATTTATAAAGGACCGGTGCCATTTCACAAAAACTTGATAACAATAAATACATCTATCATCTAACAATCGTTCTCCTGAATGTTACGTGGAAGAGGTTATTTTGGATATTTACCGAAATCTTTACCGAACATGCTCACAAGTATTGAGAATATATTTAACGGATCCGTATACCTTTTACCTGTTTACATTAGAAACTTCAGGAGGCTCATGGATTTCAAATATATTGTTATCATAATCATTATCGTTGATACTAAAAGCAACCAGACCCTGAAAGGAAGCCAAGGCTGTAAATAGCAAGTATGCTGACCACGTGACCGAATGCTGACCGGCGCCATGGTGGCTCACCGTCGTTTAGCGTGCCTTTCAAGCTGAAAGGCGGTACGTAATATCAACAAAGGATGCACACAGTATACAGTCGAAATACGGGCCAAGTTTGAACTTACGTCCACAGTTTTTGCATTTTGCAATTCCTATAAGCTTGTCCCATCTCGCTTTATATCAAGTTTAAGTTCAAGTTTAATTTATGCATTTCCAATATAAGCATGAATAAATACAAGCCATTTCTTTATCAGCCACTCATACATTAAAAAAAAAAAAAGCTTTTAGGCATATTATTTAGGATGCTTTTTTTTTAAACTTGCAGTCATGAACATTCATCTGTTAGTCATAGGTCTTAAGCTAACATTCATTTCATGTCTATAAGGTCTCTTGTTTGAGTATATAGCTATCTTATAGCACAATTATAGCTATATTTGTGCTGTAATATAGTTACATAAATTAAGACACATCAAATACAAACATAGAGCTGTTCCAGTTAATGGAGCTCTAGCAACCCGGGTGTAAGGGACTTTTGTGGAGAAAAAGAGTAATGAGCAAAACGAAGTGCATGTATCTGTACAGTATTTGAAGTAGGCGAAGAAAAAAAAAACATACGAACTCAACAAAGGCACCGCAGGTCGCCCGCCTGGGCTATCAGTATAGATGAATTCAAATTTCAATGTCAGTATGAGCTGGGAAGAAACTAGCATTTAACTCTATCTTTCTCATCCAGGGGGTCTGAATATTGCACTACGCCTGACTAGGGACGTAGCTCCAGGGGGAGGGGAGGGGAAGAGTATAAGGCCCTTTTGAAATTTTTGCAGGCAAAGCCACATTCGTAAGGTAAGACTTTCCATGGAAAGGGGAAGATGGACGTTTGTTTTTTTTTTTTTTTTTTTTTTTGTGTTCTTCACAAACTTGTCGGCAACTTCGGACCGACATTACTCCTCCCCCTGCATTCACGAACATCTGACAACACCTTTGCAAGTCATACAGAGCTCGCAGTTGTTCCTCCTCCCTCTTCCGTCGACTTCTTTACCTCAAAAAGCTACAGAAAAAAGAGAAAATATCAACTCAAATGGTCAGAGAGCTATGGTCCCGCCAAAAACTCATCGCACGTGTTAAATCATTTGCAGTCGGTTTGCACATTTTCCCCGAGTCGGGCGGAAGGACGGGGTGAAAAGGTCATCGCGAATCAATGGAATATCCAGATCCCTCTGTTTGCTCGAAGTTCAAATAATATACATTTGGAATTGTGAGTACTCGACGAGGCATTGTCATATTTGCACAGGGAAATAAAAGGAGTATCGTTCTCGGAGAGCATGATCCGTATACTACATAGGGGCTAAGCCGCCCATTCATTGTGGCCAGATGTCGACGTTTCTGGGGCACTTTTTTCGAGTTCGTTTGTTTAACATGCTTATCGACAGACACGAAATCGTCACGTCCTGGGTTTTGAGAACGTCTTCTTCACGCAGTCAATCCCATTACACATCATTAATTTCATTCCAACATACATCTAATTTTCTCTTTTCTTCTCCCTTCATGTAAAGGAAGATAACACAAGGTCTGGAGACCATGGTGATGTAAATATAAAACACGACACGGTTTTTCAAAGCATGTCATGGACTTCAAAATCCACTGAAGATCATATAACCTTAGCTAAATAAAATATCAATAACTTCCTTTACCTTGGTAAATAAATTCAGAACATCTCTATATTTTTGGTTATAATTTTGTTATTGAAAAGGGATGAAATAACTACCTAAACCACAATTCCTGAAGCATATTTCTTACCTGTTTTCTTTAACCTCCAAGCCTTCGAACACATGCGATGATGTACTTCTGATTCTATCTTCATGAGATAGCAATTGAATCACCTGAACTAAATGGTCTATGTCATGCAAAATCGGGGCGAAATAGCTTGCAAATTCCATGACCACCTCGAAACTTTCATTTCTTTTTTTCTTTCTCATGTACTTTTATTCTTCCACTCACTTCCACTTCTCCTTCTCTGAGCTCTCCCTCTCTCTTTCCCCTGTCATCCACTTTCCCTCTTTTATATATTCATGAATATGCCTGATTTTTTTTAATTGCTTAATTTCAGTTGCCATGTTTTTTAACATTCTTTTAATGTGATTTTGATAATTCGATATACATTTATTTATTTCTTTATATTTATTTATTTTGTTTTATTTATTCTATACTGCAGGGTTGGCCTGTTCAGTTCTGTTAAACTGCTTTCCAAAGGCGCCCTGCAGCAATAACAAACATTCTACATGAAAATACAAAATACGTAACAGTTATAGGAACCATACATAATATACACATTTATTTATCCACATAATATACATATCTATTTATCCCCGTTTTATATGTTTTCCTTGTATAATGTATTTGAATACTTATTTTCAAATGTTGATGATTGTAAACTCAGATTTTGAGTCTTCGGACTTTCACTGGGATATGTGTCAAATAAACTGGACTGAAATGAATTGAATTTCTTTTTGTTTCTTTTTGTTTTCGTTTTTTCCTTTCCTTTATTTTCCCCACTGTTAAGCAAGATGCTGTCTTGTCAGCATAAATAAGGAAATAATGAAATATAGCAGAGAAAGAAAAGAAGATTTATCTGTCTCGACATGCGACAGGACTATCAACTAAGCAAATAGATGATAATACTCTTGACTGAGTACAATCTTAACATATTGCTTAGGGGTCATGTAAAACCTTTATAATGTATAGCCCCCGTTACTGAAAAATAAGAAGGGGGAAATGTCCTCCATTAATGTGTGTGAATAGTGCTGTCTGACAACATGAATGGAAGATCTATTAAAGTCTAGTCGGTGCTCATCAAACAAAAAGTGGTTCTCACTCCGCTCTCCAGCTTCACTATCTTATAAGCTACAACAGCATGCATGTTTGTGGTTAACTACAACCCCCCCCCCCCCCCCCGCAGAAACACAGTCATCCCCTCTCCTCCCCCACCCCACTCTCCGCTGTCATTGCTGAAATATTAGGGATATTTGTCCAACAGGGAAGCCGCTGTATATAAGTGTCCAAATGTCTGTTTTAGGGATCAGCGAAAATGTCAGGGTAGTTCATTGACTTGGTAACAGCCATTACTATCTGAAAATCTTGGGAGAGTACTGAAATTGAGAGTCAAAAAGACAGAAGGAAAGGACAAAAACAAAGCTGAAGCTGAAAGACAAGTTAGAAAAAATGTTATGCGTTGTCCATTTTAGTTGTAAAGTTACTACTAACATGATTAAGAACATTCAAACCACGATAACGATTTTATATATTTATCATTATGCCACCATTTAAAAATAACAAAGATCCTGATAATTCTTTTTAAAGATATGAATATTTAATAATATCCATGTGAGTAATAATAATTTGGAATATTCCATTTCAAAGAAAAACAATACATTTTCTTTATGCCTAAAAACGTGCAGAACTGACTTTTCATTTCCCGCCATATTTGTAACTGCTTTGCTCTGACTGTTGCTTTTTCTAATCTTGAAAATGATTTAATTAGTATAATTCCTGTTGTGATTAATTTAGATATATATATATATATATATATATATATATATATATATATATATATATATATATATCAAGAGTAATATCCCTGATATGCTTTTTATACTTTTAAATGTCATTGCAATTGTGATATTCCAAGTGAAATAACCCATTAATCCCATCTCCTTATACAGAAGAATCACGGATTAATAATTCACAAGTTCAGAGTTCAATGAATTAAAGAGGTATGAAGGGTAATATATCAATCACTTTTAGGGGGGGGTATTAAAATGGTCCAAACTATGAGCCTAAAATTGAAAATGTCTTATTTAATTTCGTAAGTGATATAGTAATCATATGCAATTTTTTTCTTTGTGTGCGTGGTTGTGTACGTGGTTATGTCTATTTTTTCGGGGGGGGGGGAACTACCCTAAATACACCCTCTGACAGCCTCCACTGTGCATGGGCGTGTGAATAGTTATTGCATCATGCCCCATCCACCATCTGTATCATTACTCTTCACTCTTGTCCAAGCTCCTGGTTATTGCGATTTAATGACCACTGTCCAAGCACGAAGCAAGGCTCATCTAACTCAAATTCAAAGTCAAATTCCCATGGAAGGCATTTATAAGCACGCAAAATCCATTTGCATGGACGGGTGTATATGCTATTTTGTTGAATAACAATATATACCTTTATAAACAGATGTGAAAAGTATTAATAATTGATCAGTGCTGATTACCAAGCAAAACCAAGCCAGTGATTATTGGGTTCAATATTCGCCATTATAATTTAAGAATGCATATTTGATCTAGAGATCCACATCAGTGAAGGATTATCAATGACTTCCTTGTGTAGTTGAGTAAAATATCATTTTCCATGTGTCATTAATTGCCGGCTTACCTGAACTTAAAATAATTGAATAACTATCTTGTATAAGATGAAAAACCCACATTCCATTTGATTTTTTTTAAAAGAATTAATTAATTCAATTCATTTTAAAGTATAATTATCTCACAGAATCCTCGTATCCATCATTTCACTGAGGTATCTTACAATTAGCCTTAAAACACTTTGTTTTCTTATTCACAATCCTACTGATTTGTTTTTCTTCATTAAGATTGTATATTAAATATACAATTAAATATTTTATCTAGATTCATGCAATAAAAGCACATTTCCCTTCAAAGCCATATCTCATATTCTCAATGCATTCGTGATATAATCTTGGAGTCGTCGGTTGTAATGTTCTTATAAAACATTAAAGTTAGAAAAAAGTTGAGAATAATGAGTACGCCGTCACAGAAAATTAACAATTCCGTAGTTCCGGGAAAAAAGAGAATATGATTCTTTTCATATAAGTTAAAGTCCGATAATTCACTCCAGGAAATCTTCTTTTTTTCATTGTCACATTCTCTTATTACAGTCAAGTCATACAATTGAGTCAATGCGTGAATATTCTTCTTTCCCCTTTTCGGCATTTAGCGAAAACCTTATTCTTTGTAAAAGGATTTTGGCAGAAATTTACATAAATTCAGGCTTAACTTTTGTTGACATTGCGGAACGACTTAAACAAACCTTTTTATCTCTTTCCCGACGCTTACCCCATCCATCCCACTTCATTTTTACAAAATGCTTGATTGCAATGAAGTATAATTTTCAATTAAATTATTTTGGTTATTCGGGTTTTTGCCCTTTCCTTTCCCACTTCGTTGGAGAATTTAATCTCGTATCTATGCTGGAACTTAAATATATATACATGATATATGAAGCTGTAAAAGTGCGCAAACGATTCCTTTAAGAACAGGAACACATAAACAAATAAATAAGATTTTTAAAAAAACTGTTAAGATCTTACAATGACTTTCATTTTTCATTTATCAATTAAGATTGTTTTACATGTAGAATTATCTATTCTGTTATCACCATCGAATCATCGCATTTTGTTTGTTTATTAATATACCTTATGTTGCGCTTGATTATTCAAAACACTGAAATTGGTCAACCAGAAATCTGAAACGAGAAAATGTAAACACATCATTTTATGTTAATGAATAGTTTTTCAAAGTGTTAAACAAACAATACAGAAATACGGCAAGAAAATGAAGAAGTGCACAGATGTGAAATCATCAAAATCTACAAGAGGAAAAGATGGCTTCTAAATATTCTAAATCTAAATATTCTAAATATATCTTTTCCCCTTTCGACCCATCTGTATACTGAAAGTAGGTCTAGAGGGTTGAGGGTGGATGTCCTAATGAGATTCCCATCTTGGTAATTAAAAACCCTTTGTTATTTTATCTAAAATAAACTGACTGACTAAAATTCCATTCGGATTACATTTGAATGCAATCTAATAAAAAAAAAAAAAAGATAGAGCAATACGAAAACCCAGATCATCTCATGATATACCGGTATTCTTGGCAAGCAATACAATTTCAAATTCCATAGACTGAGCACCTTTCAACAGAATTACCAGCGGTTAATAACGGCATGAAGACCATAGCCTCTGTTTTGAAATAATTTGCTGTTTCCGGCTGCACTTCCCAGTCTCTGATATATAAATTAGCTTCTGAAAAAAGGCCGCATCCCATAGGATGAGGGTCGCCAAAGGCGTAGCATGTCTCGACCTATGGGGCGGGGGGGGGGGGGGGGAGGACTCAGTCGCTTCGTTACGGGGTACCTATCTGATCTTGGAGAATGAAATGTGTATTATGTGTGTATTATGGTAACACTGTGGGATACTAGTAGAGGCTCTTGACTATTTAGAGGTCCTAGGTTCCATACTAGCTGGTTTCTTAGATCCTTTGGTAAGATGTTTTTCATATAATGTGTCCCACTTGAACCAGGTGGTGAATGGGGACCTAGCAGTAATTGCTGGGGTAAATATAATTTGCGGGGCCTTGAGGAAGATCAGCACTGAAGATGATGAGGCTGCCCTGGGTAAACAAAAAATGAAAACCATTATCACCATTGTCATCATTATCAGTTGTAGTGTTGTCATAGTTTTTATCATCATTATAATGATTTTTTGATTATTATTATCATTATTATCATTATCATTATCATTATCATTATCATTGTCAGTCCTGTTATTATTGGTCTTATCGTTATTATTGTTAATGTTATCATCATCACCAGCATCATCATCATTATTATTATTTCATCATCATCATGATCATCATTATCAACAAGACCACTGAAGAGGGTGCGGTAGGGGTCCAGCCATCTCCCTTCCCCTCCTTTCCCCCATCCCTTCTCTGTATCTCGTTTTCTCTTTATGGAGAGGGGGAGGGGGAGGGGGAGTGTCCTAGTGCCCCCCCCCCCCACTCTCCCGTACCTACGCCACTGATTATCCTGATGGGGTTTGACGCGAGACTGCTTACTGCAAGATAAATTATTTTTCTCTCGTGTGACCAAGGCCGTCAAACTGACAAAAATTCAATTTTACTTCAAGCTCGACAAATTGCCTTTCCCTCGCTGCGTGCCTGTAATATTGATACCCTTTACTGTTCTATAATTCAAGAGTTTTGCTGATACAGAAGCAATACAATAATTTTTCCAACTTTTATCCCACCATTTCTACTTCTAGGTGATTTTAACGATAATGGTATACATTGAACACTGTTGAATCATTAAATATTTAAATCTTCTCTTGTCGATTGTTTGAACAAAATATAAAATTGGATCAAGACATAGATACCCGTACCTGGCATATTGCAAAAAAAGTCCCCTTTCTTCTCTTTTGGAAGGCATGGTTGATATTTTCAGAGCAGCTTAAATGGACGTGGATTTATTGCATGCACATCATAAGGAGGTTAGTACATCACAATTAGCATGGTAAATGCAACGAAATCTTCTTCATTTCTATAGAAATAGCGATTAAAAAAAGAAAAGAAAAGCAAAACCAGAATAGAAATACTATTGAGGGATGGGAAACAATTTTTCAAATATATGTTTCAAAACTGAAGTCAATGACCAGATTTTCCTCTCACGTACGGCAGACAGTATTGCCTCTGATCGTAGCGCCAGGCCTTGCAACTCATACGGGGATGTTCCACTGCGGCGAAAACATGAGCGTGACGCCAGTATGATATACATGTATATATGTGCATGTATCGTGCTCCCTATTCTGTTCACTTTTCATGTAATTGCATAATGGCTTATGCATACCGAAGTACATGATTTGTAGTTGGTAAACTTTACGTGTTTCATATTATGATCAACATGCAATACAAAACAAACAAAAAATGCAAAAACAAAAACAAAAAAATGATAATAATAATAATGATAGAATTAATAATAAATTCAATTCAATGCAGTGTTTTCATTTATATTCCCATCGCGATAGTTAATACTGTCGAGAATATTCACAGGATAAAAATAACCAAAAACAACATCAAAATATGAATTCACATGCAGATGCAGTAAAAGACATACAACGAATTATACAATAAATCACATTATGATTACAAATAACAAAAAAACTTTAACTAATGTACACATAACAATTGCACCAATGAGTTACATGAACTATTACATAAAATAAAATTAGAATCATTATCCTTAAGTAATATCATGATTTGGTTCTCCATGTTAGAATAGTGTAGTTTTAATTGAGATGAGATGAAATGTTTTACCAGGGTGATTACCGTAGTTGGTTTTTTTCAGGAATTCATTGTCAAAGAATTCATTCAAATGATTCATTTCATGGATAGTCAGTAGTCTGCTTGCAACATACGAAGAAAGGAATAAAAAGGAAAAATTAAAATATTCAATTACAAATCAAACAAGTACAGGCCTATGCATTTTAAACTACAATAACAACAATCCATTTGTTAGTGCTTAGACTAATGTAATAAAACTCTTTATAATAATCTCCCCGATACGGTATATATTTTTTTTAATGATGTGTCAAATATAATATTTTCTTTGAACATGAACTCATACATTCGAGAAAGTACATCATCAAATTACAGTACTTTTTAAATTCCTATGTATACCTTTTGCTCATGATTATTGTTATCTGCATTTCTAAGCTGTAAAATGAAACAGGCATGTAATAATGTGCAGTAGGTATCCCTATACAACAATCTCACTAGCACCGAATACTAGTATTTGAAGACCTGAAGTTTTGAGCATAAAACGAAATATTACTATTTGATGAAATGCACCTACAGAACTGGAAAATAACAAGGGAAACTTGCATTACATTATCACTGATAAAAATACACCTTGCTGTTACGGAATACAGTTTATCAGTCTGTTGAGCGAGAAGCGTGTTAAATCTGATGTTATATGAAGTGTTTACAAAATCTCTGAGGGATTTGAAGCAAAGTGATTAACTTTTAAAAAATTTACCCAGCAAAAGAAAATAATAAAACAAAAAGTGGCACCTTATGTATATGAACATATTTGAAAAGATGTTTTTTCCTTTTGGACTAGATATTCAAATATCTTGAACATAAAATGCTTGTAATTTTCAGTTTTAGAATAATGAGAATCTTACTGTCAAACCTTACTCCCAGTGTTAATACATTGCAGAAATTCCCCCCCCCCCCCAAAAAAAAAAAATATATATATATATATATAAACTATGCTTTTGAATGATTTCTTTGTTTCATCTGCGAAATAGATCTGTTTCACTTTACATTTTGCATGTTATAGCATTCAGATAATTTCATTTCATGAATGATGAAATATAACACTTTTTTTGATTTTCGAATTTGAAGAGGAACTTGCATGTTACTTTTCAGCATTCAATTTAGTTTTTTTTTTATAATATTGTTTCAATGTTAATCGAGTATACCGAAAGACAAATGAAATAGAAAAACTCAATTCCATTCCATTTCTGTGTGTAAGAACTGTGTAATCTTAAGGTCAACTTTCATTCGCCTATATAGTGCGCTGCAAGAGAAAATATCAGCACGACTGTCAGGACTGATAACAGATCCGCCAGACCTTAATTGGGAGCATGCGCAGAAGGACATTTTATTGACCGTCCGGTGACCCAGCAGGAGGAAAAAAATAAGAGTTTGCTTTCTTTCGTGGTAATTAAATGACGAGCAACATTCCCAGCAAAAATTCAAACTCATGGCCGACTCATCACATCTTTCTCACTCACGGCAAGAACATTATCGGATCTTTATTCGAAGTATGCAATCTAAGGCTTACAGTAAAGGGGAAAGAATGCTGAATTCAATGGGGGCCTAAGCGAACCACAATGATAATGCCATTACGCTGGGGAAAACCGTAGGAGTTTAAACTGCAGTAGCAGCTCGTGAAAAGAAAAAGAAATACCTGGATTTAGATGTATAGATCTTTTGTATCAGCATTGAAATGGTATTTATAGTAATAACAATTCCATTCGTTCATAGCCCTAAGGCTAAAAGCTTTGATTTTTTTATATTTTTTAGTGACACAGAGAGACAAAAAAATGGTAGGGGTTCTATATGAAAAGATTATTCCACAGTACAAGGACTTGGTTACGAAGGAAGTCCATAGTTATTAAGTGATTAATGAATGCGATACCGAGAAATTATGCATTTCTAAAGGGAATAACATTTGGTGATAAACTATCATCAGTAAATCATCGTAAATCCGTATTAGGGACACCAAATATTACACCAGATTTGAAAGATGAAATATATGGAAGACAGAAAAAGATGTTTACAAAGAGAAGTGGAAACAAAATTGAGAAGGGAAGTAAAATTATCTAGCACGGTAGGACTATCCGTAATTGAATCAACGGATTTGTTTGTGGAATTAATATTTCTTGAAAATAAACTAAATTCGCCATGATTTACAATATTTTGCAACAGAGTGCAATGATTACGGCAGCAAGCTAAATTTCATCTCTGATCACGCACGATTAATCTACCCTGGAAATTGGAACGAATATCTACATTATCTGTTATTCACGGAGTCTCATGGGATCGCTTAGCCTGAACCAGTCGAATGCAAAGATGAAAATTTAGGGTAAACAAAGAAGCATTTCTTACTCATTCCAGCTTGAAAGTATTACTGCCAGTTAACCATTTTGAATGAAAAACAAAACAAAACAAAATCAAAACTAAAAAACTAAAAAACAAACCGAAAAAAAATAACTGACAAGAATAACAAACAAATGAAGATTATTTACTGTTGTATTATGCATGGACTGTCTTAAACACCTTGAAATACATTTGAAAAGTTTCATGCCTAACATTTTTGTGTACATATAAATAAATGAATATATATATATATATATATGCATGCAACCAATATGCGGGACGAAATATTTACTTCTACTGTATTTCTGTGAGATTAAATTTACAACAAACACCATAAATCCTTTTCAGCTATCATTTCAAAACAAATATCAGAAAGTAGTTTGCTTTCCTTTAGTATCAAGCAGTCCATATCGCAGCTGGTTGAATTATTTTCAGAGCCCCTTCTCCACTCCATCCCCAATACCAGAAGAAAAAATATCATTTTTTTTTCGTTCTTAAGTGCAAACAGTTTGGGGGCTATAACGAAGTATCAAATCAAAATTTCGGGGACATCATGATCTGATGTTTACAAACAATAAAAAATGGGGAAAAGACCTTGCCCACGTTTCCTAAGTAATGAAAATAAATGTGTAGTTTATTTTGGCACATTTCTCCCAAGTTTGTTTCAGAAAACAATCATAGAGCGAAGAGGTATGAAATAAGTAAACTTGCCCTAACATCCTAAACATACATATTTCCACATGGCTATGGATCATTTTATGGGCGTTTTCATCAGGAGTACTTATTATAAGCATCGTTATTTCACAAACTGTAAAATATCCTTTGCTTGACCACTTTTCTGATTTAATGTAACTGACACACAATCTAGAATAGCGCTAACAAAGTTTAATGGGAAAACATTCATTTAGAGTGTGGTGAAGTAAAATAAAAAAAAGTTGAGAAGTTGAGAGTTGTTGAAAGTCAATGTTTTTGTAGTCATAATATAAATCCTTTTACAATCAAATGTAAGGTAATCTAAAAAGGAATAAGTGTTTTCGTACAAGTGCTTAAGCCATTGATATGGTTCAATGTTTCAAAAGGCAGGGAGATTTTGAGGATAAACTCTGCTGAATGTAATGCAGAATATATTAGATTAATTCGTGAATGCAGATCAAGGGGGGGGGGGGTGAGGGAGTCTAACATGATAGAAAGAGAATAATGAGATAGGAAGAGAATAATGATATACGTTTGGTAAGAAATAATAATCAAGGAGTAATCAATTAACACGATAAAAAAGGGAATAAACAAAACAAAAACCAAAAACCAAAACAAAACAAACCGAAAGCAGTTGCGTCATTTAGGATTTTGAGGTGTGTCAAAACGGAGCACCGTGCTCTGTCTACTGGAGAGTATTATGACTTGCCATGCTGTCGTTTGACCTCCTCACTAGGTCACGTGAAGATTCACGTGGTGACGTCATGATAACCCGCCACGAGAAGCATCGCTGCGTACGTGGATTAATGGCGCCAAAAAGGCATCGCAGGGTTGGCCCTAGAGTCTAAAATGGGACTCGGAAGAGTCGACTATATAAATGGATCACATGACCCAGCGGAAAGCAACATTTTGCATATTTATTGTCATTATTGTCTTGCTCGAGGATGCTCCAGACATTACTGAAATGATTTCTTTAAATTATCTGCTGTTTTCTGTACAACAGCAGAAAACCTTATGCTATCGCGTTTGTAATCCATAGGTCAAACAAGTTTAATATCTTCTCGAAAGTTAGTAACAATGGTGAAAAAAGGTAGAAGTTGTTACATTTTCTTTCATCTGACCTCCAGAGACAAATATTTCGACAAATTATAAATCGAGTGTCAGGGTACACCCTTTATATATTCTTTTCAAACCTCACTCCATGTTCCTACTCTAAGAATATACGATAAAATTCATTCATGGGGTGTCTTATTTGCTCCAACTGGTAGGAAATTCTCCTATAGTGGCCCTCCCAGCGCCCCGGTTACGCCGGGACGCCACCGGTCCGGGGAGGCATCGGCCTCTGGAATGCAGCGGATGGCATGCAGTTGATATAGCTTGATAATCATCCATTCAAGGCCATATCACGTTTTATCTCCGGCAGAGATGCGGGGGAAGAATCCCTCTGGCTGCCGCATCACCAGCCAGCCAATGATTGCAAACGAAAGGGAAATGAATAAGTGTTATCGTCATATTCAACTTTTGCTGCTCACATATGACTTCTAACCTCAATATCTTCAAGAAATTGATATTTTACTCTTCCCGCTCAGTTCCTTATATTTTTGGTGTGTGCTGGGTTGTTTTTTTTACAACGTTGCATATCATCTTTTCCATACAGAAACTTTGTTGTAATCTCAGTACAAAAGATCGTAAATTTGATAATCAAAGAAATTCTATCCTTCACACTGGCTATTCGAAGACCTGAAATAACATTTTACAAGGAAATGAACTGATAAATTGCCTTGAAATATATTTACCACATGTATGATGAGTATACCAAGGAAATTTAAGATGGTGTCGAATTTTAGTAAAAGTTGAGAAGAGTTTGCAAACTTGCATAGTCGGAAAGAAAGTAAAAGCTATATCACTTGAAATACCCTCACATGTCAAATATGACTGGAAATGCTTTATAAAGAAATGCTGACTCAGTGTCGTTGCATGCATTAAGTCCAATTTTCTAAAACTCGTATCGCGAAGCAGTAATTTTCATGGCTAATTATAATTATAACAAGACTATTTATTTTTGAAAGTGATTTTGACGATTCAAAGACTCCACAGTACACGATTATTCCTTTAGTTTTTTCCCCTATAGAGAATATCAGTCCTTAGGAATAACATCCAGATAGTTCCTTTCAAAGGTTAATCACTTTACTAGTACTCTAAGTGATCTCCTATAGTACGTGATATCATACATATTTCCATATCCTTGAATAACAAGAAGTGTTCACATCCACGAACACAGCACGTCTGTCCATTGTTACCGATATCACGAAGGCCAATATTCCCGCCAAAATGACCATCTTTGTCGATTATTCTAAATGACAAGTTCCGGATTTTCCTTATTGCTTCTACATGCAATGTAATACTGTAACCGTGACAAACACAATTATACCCATTCAGAATCACCACAAATTCTAATCATCATCATAATCATCGTAATCTTTCTGAAAAATTACACCAAATATTAGGCGCATGAAAATTGCTTTAAAAATTGTCGATAACATTCAAGGCGATCTAAATTAAACCTTGGTTTTTTTTAATATCCCTTTTACCTATAAATATTTAGAACACCCCTTAAATATAAGACTTACAAAATAGTTCTCACGAAGGTTTATATGCTAAAAGCATGAATGGTTAGTTCAGAATAGTAACAGTATGAATTCGATATTTGTTAACTTCTTTATCAAATTCATTATTTCTTGTACATTTATTAACTCTTCACTTTTGAACAAGGACCAAAATGATAAACACACCTATAGCAGCAGGAGTGTTTAGCCTTCCCTATGTACCAGCAGCGGATAAAATGCATTATTTCTTGTCCAAGTCCAAAGCATTTGGTCGCTTGATGTCCCATTATGCAGCATTGTGGCATTCTCAACATAAATTCACATCAAATCTGACATGTCACTTCATATTTTATAGAAACTCCAGCACTATATCATCTGAAATAGCATCTTAAATGTGGTATATCGTATGGCACAAAATAATTTGGACTAACAGCAAAAGATGCAAATAGAACTGATATTCAAATGATTATAGCAGAACTCTCAAGAAATCGTAAGATGTTGAGCTAATCCGTTACATCATTCCACAAATTTGAAATTAGTGACTTGTTGATGAGGGTAATCCCCATTTACAATGTGACCCTGCGTTTCTTTTTTACGATGTAATTTACTATTCTTAAAGCCATTGAGTAACTTTTAAAAATCTTAGCTGCATGGCCCTATACGTTATCAGTGTATACAATATTGTGTAAGTAATAATGAAGCCCTGAAAAATGCACCTCAAAAGCATCATCTTGTGCTCGACAATAAGTGAAAATATACAAGTGACCGGAGGTGCTAGACCCTTTTTACCCCATGGACTGCAGTGTAAGACAAAGGCATACCCAAATGGGTTTGACAAATGACAGACAGCAAAATTCAATAATTTATTAGATCTAGCCTCCACAAAGTTACCGGATCCATTTGAAGTACTGCAAGAAAGTGTACAACTTCTTAAGGGAGCTTTTTTTTAGGGGAGGGGGCTAAATTTCAAGAATATGATTGAAGCGTAGTTTATAGGATTAAGATGCAATGGAAATGCAGGGTTCTTTTTAATGTAAGAAAACAATGGATACATGATCTTTTCCGAATTAATTTTATTGCATATTTGATTATTTCAAAGCAGAACATTTTGTGATTCATCAATTTAGTCAATAAAAATATTCCGAAAGACATGACTTAGAATTTATAAAATGGTATTCTTTAATATACAGCGGATGTGTCCACATAAAGACCTAAGTCCAGTTATAACTAATAAATCAGTCAAGATGGATATGTTTGGTTAAACACTCTAAAATCAGGAAGGCTTCCACTTTGGCAATAGTTTTAAGCGCATAAAAGGGATTCTAAAACTTGATTATAAGGTAAAAATGAAAGATATTCGAAAAACTCTTTGCTTATCATGCAATACTTTAAAGCTTAACTGTGTCATCGCTATATAGATTCCTTGATTTACAGTAAGATTGAAAAAAAAAAATAATGAAATACCTCATTCGGCACCTCCACATATACCCGACAGAAATATTAATGGAATGTCGATAGTATTGAGTTTATCTTGATAAATGTTCCTTGTCATCAAAAGTACACTCCGAGGATTAAGTTAAATGAGAATATAGAATTAATAGCAAAACTATGAAAAACTGACCCAAGGAAAAGGGGGGAAATGAAGACAAAATAATGCCTCCCAAAAATGGGTGGGGTTTCACTTACCAACCAGCACCACACTCGCTCGATTTGAAATCCATCCTTGATGCACAGTGCAGCTCCTGTGTCAAGAATGACCTTTCACCTCGGATAGTCTTGAAGAGGGGATTCCCCCGGAGTGTATCCAGGGGCGACATGTGACATCAGGCACTTATCTTTGGTAACCTAGCTTTATGATGCATTGACTTCACTCATACAGCTAGATAACCAAAGACAAAAGCAGAGTCAGAATGAAGAAACCTGTCCGGATGAAGATCCTCCATGGCGCCATCTAATTTCTCTCAACTTTGTTTCATTTTGTTGTTGTTGTTGTTGTTCAGCCATTCACTTTTACGATCACCAAAGTAAAGTATTCACTACTATTATATTAACTCTCTAACTTCCCTAGTTTTATGTAAATCTCTCCTTTCAATCACTATCATCTTTCCCATCTTACATGCACCATGTAGAATAGAATACACATATTTTTCCTAATGAAAGTAAAATCACAAAGACTATCAAGAAATCAGCCATGCAAGTGTCTTATGTACTGTAATATTGATACCAGCAAACATTACAGCGACAGAATACATAATTCGAATTTCTATCGAAGGCAATACAATGGGGAGTTGAAAGTAAATTGAGCTATTTCTTCGATTTTCTTGAATTTTTTGTGATAATGGTAAGCACAAACCAATGCCTTTGGGACTTAATATTCGTGGGTGCTGACTTGAGGTCTCATCAATGAAAATGTAAAGAAGTAAAAATGTATTCTGGTATTCAAAGGCTAAAATTGAACACCATGCATTTCAACACAAATTACTTAGAACACGATAAAAACTACTTTCGAAAAATCATCTCAGGTGCAATCGGATTACTTGATAAGCCATTGTAAAGTCCGCATACTTCTAAAGGTGATAGGCAGGGCTACTGAAGTTGCTTTAAGTTGATTTTTAGTAGTTTTATCGTGTTTTAGAAAATTAAAAAAAAAGTGATTAATTTCACACTTTGGTTATGCAAATTTCCTCCGAGTCCATGAAAGTACAAAGTATGAGACATTATATTCACCACACAGTCCACAATTAATTTCAATGTATTTTATAGGTTTCTAAAAAAAAAAAATAAATAAATGATCATACATATCAAGACCTTTGAAAGCAGCTTCCCATATGTATAAAATACAAAAATCTCTTTACACACTTTTTGTGGGTGTTTCCATTTCTACGAAGAACACCCCTTGGAAGTCACACATAATAGACGGGCATCAATGGCCGAAATAAAATCTGCTCCCCAGCTGCGATTTATTTCACGAATGCAATTACTCTCCTGATTGAATTACATTGCTTCCGCCCTCGTGCATACAGCGTGTGCATGATATCGAAATGATACGGTCGAATTTATTTTATGCAGTAAAATGGGAGAACCTCAGACGTGAGTTAGAACCGAATAACTTGTAATAAAAAATATTGTCGAAAGGCACTGAGATAAGGAATCATAAAATAGGTAAGCAAGAGGAAGAACATACATGTACATATACACGGAAATGTACGCACTTTTATTTGTGATTTACGACAGACTTTCTTATCGAGGCGTTCCATAAGGGCCAATATATTTAATTTCAATATGATGTCGATTTCTGGTTAACCTACAGTAAATCTGTATCTGTATTTACGAAGCGTTTGAAGAACGTTCGGATTACCTTTGATTAAATGTGGTTAGCAATGATCTTAAAAAGACATCTTTTAAAAGAACCAATATTTAATGCGAATGGTGAAAGTCACAAATGCTGACGCACAGCTTACCAGCACCACTTTGCACATATGGGACAAGGTATTGTTATGATACCTCGAAACACCATATGGTCTCCTCTTCCAATTACATGCTGCCATCATATTCCTTTTTTCTAAATTGAATTTGTTTGGCAGGTACCATCCGTTTGTAGATTTTCACAATCACTGTAAATTTTATGTAATCTGTGAAAAATCAAACTTTCATTAACACCCACCCCCTCCGCCTCCCCCCCCAAAAAAAAAATTATTGGAGTAAAACCCGAGAACCAATCCCACAGTGAAAACTACCATCTTGTGATACATGTGGTGTACAGATGGGTAAGTCTTGGTTTCGTTTTGAAATGTTATTAGTACATCTACCATGATTCATAGTGAATCACATTTAGCGCCAGGTTCAATTCAAGGCCAATCTTTCTATTTTATGATTATTCTTAGGCAGTGCTACTCAAGCAAATATGATTTCTCTACTCTAGGAAGCATTATATGTAGGATAGTGCGATAAAGCCATCGTCATTCAATATATAGGCCTATAAACGCGTGTGAAGTAATGTAAAATTATAACGTAGAACTAGAATAATAGACTTGTACTTTCATCATGAATCATCATGAATGAAAAAGTCATAATTAATATATTTCCTTATTACAGAGAAACTTTGATGAAATACTTGTTTACTTGTTTACTTGTGACGCTATAAAATCTGTTTGAGTTAAAATGAATCAGATTACTACCACTCCAAATAAATAAATAAATAAATAAATAAATAAATAAAGCCATATCATTAATACATTTCATACTTTAATCTAGTATTAAAAAACACACACATAAACCCAAACCAAACATTGAATTAGAAATACAATACATATACATTTATATTTTTTAAATGCCAACAACCTGCACAACTTGAAACCTATCAGCGGAATAAATGGGTTAAAGAAACAAAAAAGTATTTAAAAAAAGGAAGAGACTCAAGAGAGGAACCAGTGAATATAATTTCTAATAAATTATTCAATCAGACAACAAACATGTTACAAGTAGAATGATGCATATACACGTACACATGAACACACACAATACATGCGCACACACATGGGTTATGAAAATGGATACTCTACTTTACGTATATTCGATATAAAAACCTGTGCATATTGCAAACGAATTTTCATACCCTTCATATTTACTATGCATCGTCTTTATCGCATAGCAGTACACTGCGAGATATCCGATAGGGGTAAATCATTTATAAACAAACTACATGCATTATACCATATATCGTTCTCCCGAATGACGACTGTACGTATCACATATATTTCTGCGCGCGCTATGTAATGAGCGTGGCGCCACGAGGAAGCTATTTTGGCGGGAACTCACGATTGCGGGGGAGGCAAGATACGGTCAGCATACGTACCCGTGCAGCCCCTGGGGGCTCTAACATGATTCGAGATTAATGAAGGCAATATACACACATAATGAGCACTGTTGTTCATATCCAGGCATATACTTAGAGGATTTGTATTGGTGAATCAACAACAACATGGTTGGTTATCAGTATGACCTCATACAGCATTCTAAAAAGAAGTGCAAATGGTTAGCCTCCATCCGTGGATGCCATTTTATTGTGTCGAATATTATTTTCTTTATCGTTTATTACAGACATGACAGAAGTACTACAATAAGTCAGATTAGGTAATGCCTACTGATAAGGTATTACGAATACCTTATCAGTAGGTATAGTGCTAAGAGTATTTTGTGCGCTTGTCTGTATGTGGATATATATATATATATATATATATATATATATATATATCAGAATAAGAGGGACACTGAATGAAAATTCGTGCATACACTATATGCCATGAAAACAAATACGTTTAATTCACTATTTCGGATTATAAGAGAAAAGAAGTATCATTTTATAACATTGGCCACTGCATCATATCATTCAATTTGTACTAAATAATAATGGTAACAAACACACAGACTCAAAATGAAAAGATTGGATATAACCCTGGCATAAGAAAGAATAATTTGAAGTAAATGTATATAATACGGCTCACATTCTTGGTGTCAAAAGAACTTCATTATAGATTGCTTCGGCGAAAAGTAATCCCTGAACTCATAACCTACGATGTATCAAATGGTCAGAACTGTAAGAACATGTTACATCCGGCCACCAAAAATCCTAAAACTATTCAAAATCTGAAGAATAAAAAGTATATTCTTGGCAAAAAAATCACAGTCAATAAATATTCAAAATATTAACATATCGGACACACCAACTAATGCTTCAGATCTGGTCGGGTGAAATTTTTACACTCACAATACGGGGGGGATGGAGTAACAACAATAATGACAATAACAGATATAATAATAATAATAATAATAATAATAATAATAATAATAATAATAATAATAATACTCACAATAGAAATATGAAGAAACGATATTCAAATATTACATTTAACTTTCGTTCTTACATGAGCAACTACAATCTTTAAACAAATGGACTCGTGGTAAATATGATTCTCTCTCTCCCATTTCTGTCTTCCTCAACTCATACGGAATTGACGCTGTCTTCTTGGTCAATGAAAGTCAGTCATTCAGTCAAATGTTTAAGGATGATGAAATTAAAGCTTGGCTCTCACAAATCTTGGCAAAATGACAATAATCTATAACAATAACAATGAATAATAATATTACTATATTAGATAAGAATAATAAAAATAGTAATTAATTAAAATATACAAACAAAAGCATATCAATCTGTATAATATTTCGCAAGTGTACTGGTAAGTATAATCTTCAAACCAATGTGCTCGCAGTAAATAAAACATTGACTCGCTTTACCATTTTTTCCTCGATTGCTATGAATATTGACGCTGTCTTTTCGGTCAATGAAAGTCAATCACTCAGTCAAATGCTTAAGGATGTTGACATTAAAGCCTGGCTCTCTCAAATCTTGGCAAAGTGACAATAAACACAGTATGTCAAGGGGCTAAGAATATGATCGGTATGAAACACATTGCATGCGAAGCGCTGGGTACCTTTTGCCGTAAGATAATAATAATGATAACAATTATGGAGATATTAATAGTAATGATAGTAATAATAATAATAATAATATTAATAATAATAATAATGGGTTCATGAACTTCTCGATCACTATAATCAAGCTGGAAACAAATGGCACTTCTGGCGCTTCAGTTCATCAGATTTGCTGGATAATTACAGGCACTGACATTTACATTTGAATTATTTCAGTTTTTTAAACTTTTCCTAAAGAAACATAAAAGCAGTGTACTTTAACCTCCTATAGAACCTTCCATAATAGAAACTAGAAATATTGCATCAATTTGACTCCAATTCAGCAATTAACATCGGGTTTAATTAATTGTAGTCATTTGAGCTGAAACACAGCTGAAGGCAATTCTCATGGTACATTAGCACAACATTCATGTTTGTGTAAATAAAAATGAATGCAACTAATTCTCGTAACGTACGCATACAGATCACGCACCTCTTTTCTTTCAAACATGACATCTCCATGATAACCTCCAAATCACTGTTGAATTCCAACGCAATCGATCAAGTTCAACTATGACACGCCGCCTTTAACACAATATCAGTGTATTAAGTGCCACTTCCGAAAAGTCTACATTCTTGGCCGTGAAAAGCGAGTAATCTGAGCCGGGTTGAGCCCAGGGGTCACGCGCGCACGCGTCGCATCGTAAATCTTGCAAGGGGAAAAAAACCTTGTATTTCTACTGAGATATACAAATATTGGTTTTGAATAATCGCAGGTGTATATAGGTGAGTGATCCACAGACTCGTCTATAGAGGGAATGTTTTTTGAAGAAGAATTGGAGAGGGACACGTTTGCTAAACTTCTTCATTGGGGTATCCTGGATCGGGGAACATGAAAAAAAAAAGCCAGTTTACGGTACGAGGATCCATTGAAAAGGTTTGGATATTTAAATAAACTTCAACATCTATCAATATCTTTAATGAAGATACAAAATAATACCTCTGTGCTAACTACTCTCCCAATATAAAGCTTGAATTCAAATAACTTATGATGGATAATAATGATAATAATGGATGCTCATAGCAAAGGTTTGAAAATTTCAGAGTCTCCATTAACACATTTTGTTAATTTATACGTGTGTTAGCAATAATGGTATTATATATATATATATATATATATATATATATATATATATATATATATATACATACATACATACATAGGTCCTATATGTGTGGGTGTGTGTGTGTGTGTGTGTGGAAGCGATTGAGAGAATCATAGTGGCGCAGCTTAAATCAGACTTTCTCAGAGCTGTCCTGTCCTTTTCGAACTTTTTTTCAAAGGTTGAAAAGTTGTTTCCGCCGGGATTCGAACACGGGTCCTTGGCTTTGAACGCCAATACCTTAACCAAAGCTGTTGTTTATGTTATATTTGCTTACAATATATATACATGTATATATGCCTACAAATCATACAAGTTTCCTTTGAAAATGTATGCTTCTAGACTGAACGATTGTAACAAATAAATATGCAACCTATAAAGGCCGAGCGCCTATTTAAATACTGCGATATTCCCATGGCGGATTAATTAAAGTGTTACAATTAGAATCATTCGTGCAGGAATGACTACACAAAACTCAGAATTTAGGTACTTCGTTTCTCTACGAAAAAAGGTGAAAAATCGTCCATGCATTTTTGTTTGCCCCTCCTGCAGCTTATATAAACCAGAAAACAGAAATGGGATGATTTTTCCCTGTAGGCTTTCAAACCAAATGATTGCTATTAATCTGTTATAAGGTAGAAGTGGCTTCTTTTTATCTCATTTAGATTTAGCATACTCAGAAATGACCAAATTTCAAAACATCTCTTGTGCAAGGCAAATGAACGGGAATGACCCGACTGGAGTATTTTCTCTTTCTTCCCCCCCCCCCTCTCTCTCTCTCTCTCTCTCTCTCTCTCTCTCATTTCCCCTCTGGAAAATTTCTATTAGTCATATAATGCTCAAATCAGTCTCCTGACTTTAAAAATCGCTGACCTAAATTCTTTCATAGCCTGCATTTGAAGTTGTTTTTCCCCTTTTGTCAGTCTGTGGCTTCGGAATGATATTGTTATGACCAGAGAATGGGTGTTCTCTCTCTCTCTCTCTCTCTCTCTCTCTCTCTCTTGTAAGAGGCAAGTTCTTCAAAAGATGTAATCCCTTCAATAAATCAGCTAGGAAGCACGGCTGTCGATGGCTTTACATGATCGCTACAGAACACTCCCCAATGTCGGGCCTCTTCTCTCTCTCTTTCCATTCATCTTTTAATAGTGAACTCTTCTATTTTGCATGTGTTTTGACAGGCCTTTTTCTTTCTCACAGAACAGTTCACCATGAAATTCTCCGACGAAGCATGGACAATTCGCACCGTGGATTCATTCGATCGCCCTTTCTCCACGCCGCAGAATTGTCCCCAACTAGCTGTTTCAGCAATACAAATTTTTGGCGCCCTTTTACCCTTAAACCTTCATGCAGTCCTACACATCGTACACACGTCGACATGATCCCACACACACCCACGCACATCAACACACGCACACAACGCCGTGTTGTATTAGTCCAATATGCGGCTGTCTTCAGCGGCCATCTTGATTTGCCTTTCTTTTTCTGCATGCTAGGATGGTCCCAGCGTGATGTAAAATGCATTTTACCTGCTATTTTTAGATAAGCCTGGCCACGTGATGGAGCTGCCTAGAGTAGATGTCATTTGGGCAATATTGCCAGAAACTGCACGAGGTCTTATAACCGTGAAGACAAATCGACAAGCAGCTTAATGAATTGTGACTTCGGTTGGACAGGCGTGCATGGATAACAACCCTCCTCTAAAATGTTAGCTATGCACAGTTTACATCAACTATTCCTTATACAGAAGCTTCACAAACAGGAACCGCTACAACATTTACAAATTACACTACCTTACAAAATAATGTGAAATCGCAGGGTTGACATAATCTGGTGGAACGAACATGTCAGAAGAAAAATGTAAGAAATTAAAATCTGGAAATTTGGCGCCATCCCAAACATTGACATAATAGGCAGGCTTATGTCATGACGTTTTTCGTGTCTTTGTTTAGGCCTATAGGTTTAAGTGAGTAAGGAGCACTTGCTTCATGAAGTGTTTTTTTTTCATATCTGATTTCTAAAAGATTTAAATTTCCTATTCATTTCACATCACTGATGGGCTAGCCTATATAGCAGCGACCGATGCGTGCATTACGGCTACAGAGATGCAAATACTGCATAACAAGCTTGTGAGTGTCGTGGCTCGTTGTTACTGCATTTCGGGTAATTTTGAATCCATTACGAAAGTGACATATTTATATTCATTGAAACGATATCACTGAAATTAATTATGTTGTACAGACTTAAAATCTGAATGTCTAACTCAGACCCTGAGGCTTATATTTCGTTTGATTTTTTGAATACCATCGTGGAAGACTTCCGTTGTAACTACGCAGAGACCTAGAAAAACGGCTAAAAAGTAGGCTTCCTCATAACTCCAAGACGAAATCTTCATAAAATTCATGGGTAAAACTTTTGTTAGAAATAATTCGCATAAACAATATAGCATAAATGGAAGTGTGTTTTAAACAGATAAAACCAAATGGGATGGAATATTATACCAAAAATGAATTCAGATTACGATTCCGATCAAAATTCTGTCATTAACCGTTTCAATTTTCTATTCTATATATCATACTTCTCAGTAACGTATCTTATATAGTTTATATCCAAATATGAATAAAAAGGAAAAAAATTATCAGGCAAATCAATCCCCCATGCGACTGGATGGAATTTAAGCACAAACCTTCCATCATTTGAACCACTGAATCTTAAAAAAGAAAAGAATCAGAGCAAGCAGTACTTGAATTTATTAATCCGTGTACGCCTGGTGTTTATTCATGTTTGTTTTTTTTGTGAAGTGTAACAACAAATCCTTTATCGCCCTGCAATGATATTAGGTATGCACATAAGCAGTCTGCCGAAAAATGACCTCATAGTGTTAAAACACTCAGACAGGTCAAGACCACACCTCATTTTCAATACATGGGACTGATGGAAATGCCAGCAGGGTTCTAATTAAAAGGAAACCCTACGTGACCTAGGTCATATGAAAATGGAGTCACGTGTTCTTTTACTCTAACCCTAACGCAAATGTTGCTATCAAGAGCTCTCTTTTCAGATCGGGTCAGGCCCATTCATATCTTTCAAGTTAGGCCCACTCATGTGATAAAATCTTAAAAAGTACATATAATCAGGACGAAAATTCCTATTGGGCTAATTAAGTGACGCTATTGATATGCTGCGCATCATTCTTCATCAAATTAGTATTGTAATTTTAGCCAAACTCGTGGCTTTTATTACATACACATGAAAAAGACTGAATCTTCTTTATGTCCATATCAAATCAACATCACTTAGCTGATTTAACCTAGACCTAATCTAGCTTTAACTGGGAGGTGCTCATAAAATATTACTGGCACCCCACCAAAATTCTTCTGTAACACGAGATGCTTGATTAGAAAATTCGAGAATCTAGTTTCTGGTTTAAAATTTGGGGCTTTGTCCTTCTAAACTACACCTTGGAGTTGAATCAGAGGTCTAAATAAGGCAGAAACTTTGCCCGGGTTCGCGTGACTTGGACTAAAACCGCAGAACGCCAACCGACACACATCTGCACTTGCGATTTCGGCGTCGGAAAAAGTCATCAAAATGTCGAAAATTAGCACGGTGATGGTGAGGAAGAGATGCCAGCCAGAAACAGGGGAACAATATGGATGATATGATAAGAAGGATGAAAGAAATGTAAGAAGACGAAACGAAAGTGAGAAATCTGATGAACAGAAGGGAGAAGGGTGGAGGACCAAGAACATATCCGAACGAGGGAATGACAACGGAGCGACATTTTACTACCACTCACAGCAAAGCCGTCCCGTATTTTGGGACAGTCTGGCATGCAAACACGCCACGGCTGTGGAAATATTGTGGTTTTATATTACCCGATAAGTACCCGTGAAAGAAACTGACCTAATCTTGACTTATCGGGGTCTTTGAAGCTGATAAAAAGCACATTTACTTAGGACTGAAGATTTATTACACGTCTCGTACTTTTACTCAGTGGTGGATTGGAAATTCACTCTAAATTAGAGTGAAATTCACGCCATGTATTACTCATCTCAGAGGATTCCACTACGATCCCCAGTCATAGTCATCAAGGAGTGGTTCTCTTCCATTGTATGTCATGAAATGATGATGACGATAATAATAATAATAATATCAATACATGAATAATAGTAATAAATAAATCAATACATGAATAAATAATAGTTATAAATAAATAAATACATGAACAATGATGATGATGATAATGATAATAATAATAATTACCATCGTCATCATCATCATCATCATCATCATCTTCATCATCATAATTGTATAATATTTACTGGTTATTTGGGTTTGCATTTGTGAAGCGAGTGAAGATTTTGGAGGTGCGATCTATAGTGTCTGATGTCTGGAAGTGTGTTAAAGATATCTAGTGGATAATTTGGACTAAGCTCTGGTTGCTTGCCAGAACGGAAGAGGTAGCGGTGGCGATGATGGTTAGAAGGTGGTCGGTTTTAACTTTGAACACCAGAGAGGCTGTTCTTCGTGGTTAAGGGAGATTTCAATCAAACCGACTCATCTTCATACGGAAGAGAAAGTGAATTGTGTATAAACGAAACGAAACAAGTACAGTTTAATAGTAGGGCCGAAGAAAAATGGAAAATAAGAGAAGGAAAATATAAAAATCCAAACCTAGTACTATAACGTGTTTCTTTAGCTCGAGAACAGTATAATAATGACATTATTCAGCTCTCGTAAAGCACATACATTATCACATTAATACGGATCTATAATCTTATAAAGAACTTTGGAGAACTTACCCTAAAGCACAGCTGCCCTAATAAGGCGATGGCATTCAAGGAGTTTACTAATCGTTACGGTGCCCACTTAAATAATCTTGTCTTTCTGGATGCCGTAAATGTAAATAGTGTATATGTAAATATCTCGCCAAAGGACCCAGGCGGAGACTCGACCCCCATACCTTGTGATCCACTAGTCCAGAGCCTTATCCTCAAGACAACGTCAGTTCTATAGCACAATCCTCTTTAAATCATTAGTCAGGTTAACACAGGTATGAACTTGACACCACGTTCAGTCAACCTATGGTCATGAGTGAACATAATCCTTTAACCATTGGTCATTTCTTAGTTAAACTCAGCTCGCTGACTGTAGGCAAAGCATCCATGTTTATACCCTTACCTCCTACGCAACCTCCCACGATACAACATGACTTGTGTACGACTCTAACTCGTCAATGAATGTTAGGATTTGTACTTTGTTCAAAGGGCACGGGGATTTATTTTTTCTTTAAAAAAATACTCACATTGGATTCACGCAAGAAAGACCTTCAATAGACGTTTCAAATGTTGGAGGTCGATTGCAATAATAAGCAGCACTCATGGAATTGAATTGATACACTTCACAATGCAGTGCTATCATTAATGCTGCCCCAATACCTATAGACGTTCGGTCTAGACGGTTTGGCAGTTGTACCAAGGTGCGAGGAGCATGTTTGAAAAGCATAAAGGTATCCTTTGTTAAATAAATAACATAATCTACACAATAACAATTGTAACATCATCAAATTACCATAAATGTATTTATCTTGCTCTTATTCTAACGGGGAACAAATACACCATTTTTTGACATGGAGTTTGCAACATGATTCATCCGAATCATTTATCCGTACATATCCCTTCTGATTATTTGTTTTTCCGAATATTAATACCAATGATTCATAAATGTATGAACTGAATCAAATATCTATTTCTATTTTTTTTCTTCAAATTTATGTTTTCTGAAGAAGTGACATGTCTTTGTGAATTTTTCTTAGCACGAACCCCAGTTGCAGTTTCTCCATATAGCAGGAATGAAAAATATCTTTCACATTTTCGGACTTTCTCAGTATCATACACATATACATTGGTGAAGTATATTCATATGTTTAATTTCGATCAAAATGAACCCATTTTGTAAACTCGGTGTTCCATTGAGTGCTCCATTAACCTTAAAATAATTATAAGCTATGAAACAATAGAGCTCGTGGTCTCAAAATTCGCCTCTTCACTGAGAAAGCATTAATTCATGACGTTACAAAATTTAACAAATACATACAAGTTGGTTGTAAAACCTTCAATGATTTCATCAAGATTTTGATGAACTATAAAAAACAATTTTTTAAAAATTGTCCTACCATTAGGAAACGAACATATTTACAATAGGGTAATTTCCATATAAAACTGCATGATGATGTTTATGTAAAGAAAAAATTACTTTGAATAACCTTTTCGAAAATCTTCATTTCTTTTTTTAAGGAAAAGGATTTTTTTTTTTTACTACGACTGATATTTTTGAGTTCTTAACATTTTTACATCGTCAAATGAATGTATTCAGGCGGTTGTACTGCAATATGAACAGTCGCATACCATAACCAAAGGAAAAATATATATATTAGCCCGCTACAGGATAGTCTGAGTAGGCCTTTATAGGTCTTAGCTGTAACCCTACATATAGTCTTGATAATGAGGATGAGGGTTGACCCGAGCGGAAGGACCAACTGTGCATACTTTCACCCCAGGTTATGCCCCTCATCCAGTCTCGGGGGTATACGTAACCCCGTCTCGACTTGACCTTGTCTCCCTTTGTAACCCAACAAGCCCAAAGTGCAACGGCGGGGGTTAAGCCCGGGCTTGCAAGGTGCCTTAAAATATATTTCCTGTTTCGACTTCTCGTCCGCTATTTGTGGAAAATTAAAGGCGGTTCGAATCTACGGTGGTAGGACTATGAGATGCGTCTGCTTTCAAGGTAGGTCTATACATCACGTATGCATTCAGTGATATCCCAGTTCTATACAGATTGCTAGAAACAAATACAATAATGGAATAACTAACTAAATTTGGAGCACTAATGATTTTAGATGTACCCTCGACACGCCATCGGACCACTGAATGGCGTCCATTGTCCAATCGTAGATTGGGGAAGTGATGATGGTAAAGGAAACATAATTAAACCAGCATATATCATAATGAAATATAAAGGGCAATGAGAAACAAAGCAATGGAAAATTGTGTTGTCCATTAAAACGCGTAATTCTTAGTGAGTTAAAGAAACAACAAAGTAAATGCTGTTCTCTAAATGTAGAAACACAGGAAATTTGTAGGTGGAATAGTTTAAGAAAACATGTCAATATCCTCTCATAAGGCGACCTACAACCGCCAAACGACACTAAATTACTCCGTGGCGTATTTTCTGATTTCATGAGGTACGAAGCTTTATCATTCGACATTTCCGTTATGAAAATAATTCATTTATTTCATATCTTTAGAACTAATCAGGTTAAAGAAACAACAACCCGAAGACACATTTATTCAGAGACTTCGCAACTGCGGGAGTTGGGTCCTTTAATCTTGGGGGGTTGGAAAAGAAAATCATCAACAAAGAGGAAATATCGAGACTGGAATAGGGTTACGATTCGAGGTTGCAGGTTACACGAAAGCTAACTTGGGAGCCCAGCTGCCGTCACCGATCTGCTGGCGCCCATTCAGTGGGACGATCCCGGCAGGAAAATATATCACGACTCGGTTGGTCGTTACAAAGTATTTAGTGTCTACGTGGGCACTGCTAAAATTTCACACACATGGCCTACAGTGTATGACTTCTGCATACAAATACTACAATATCAGTGTGGATAATAGGTTCGAAGGGTTCAATCTGTAAGAGAAATGTTCTTTACACAAGGAAGGAAATGGAAAATTTTGTTGTCTTCAATCAAATTTAACTGTCCCTTTTCTCCGCTTCCTCCTTCTAGTCACCTCTGACCTTTCGGTGTGCATCTTTTAGGATTTAATACTTCACATTAGAGGGAAAATCCCAAGAATTCAGAAATAGACTTTTCCATTTTCTACATTTAGCATAATAAATGGTATGAAAGCACGAAGGTCAAATCAATTGCAAGTTAATTTCATTTTTACATATAAATTTACTATATTCTTCGAGTAAAATAAACTTAGAACAAAGAGAAATCTGTAATAACGAGACATGGAAGTCCGTGCTTGGTCATTTTTCAATTGGGTTATTAGGGGACATTTTTCCCTACAGCAAAAAGGTCGTTGAATGATGATCTTAAATTATCAGTTAAAGAAAGTATACATTTTTAAAGGTAATTTGGATTTCTTTAATTTTGATAAACATCATCATTCATTTGGAACGATTATGATATTCTCCCAAAAGAATATGCAAGGAAAATACAAAACCACTCAGCATATCGAGGCCTTAGCTTCAGAATTCTTACATGCTTTATATAATTATTTCATGAAGAAGAGTCATCTTTTTAAGTGAATTCAAATATCATTCAAATATATTCTTTAAAAATAATTTTAACACAGATCAAACTTTATAACACTCCTGTGCTTTTATAACAGCAAGTATTGATATAGTGATTAATGTAATATTGAAGAAAAAATATATGTCAAGGAAGTGTGCTAATCGGCTTATGACATTTTCTTCTCTTCATCTTTATAACAAACGTCACCCCATTAATAATCATTACTATTATCAATGACGGCACAATAAAGACATCATCGAAGCATAGCACCCTAGGAACTCGTGAATATGTCTACAATTTGTGAAAAACCATGAGTGCTTCTACGGAAATATACAGCTTATCTAAGGCACGCGAAATAAAACTTAAAAGAAAGCACAAATATTTCATCATAACAATGATCACAAGATCTTAACAAAAGAAGATCATTCTCTAGACTTCAAAATGAAATGCAGTAGCTCAAGTAATGCATATTTATTATGAACAACATGAACAGAAACTTGAAAAGAAAAAACATGAATATTCCAAGAAAACAGTAATGAAAATATATTTGAATAACAAAAGATGAGTACCTTCCAGTAGATTTTTCCATGAGATGTAATAATCAGATGTGATCAAGTTGTGAAAATGGGATGTTGGTGTATGCCTATAGAACAGAATTAGGCAAACTGGATCCATCCTCAGTGCATGCTTGTTGGTATGACTATGGTATAACATATCATGTGTCCACATGCTACAGGCAAAACAAACACCCCTCCTCAGTTGCAGATTGACAAGTTAATACATTATTTCCTTTCTCAGCCAAATCTGACCGATTTTGCATTCATAAATAATTTCAGCTCAATTTCCATGGCTCCGTTTTGCTACACAAGGATGGCCATAAACTCTGTTAAGGGTGTATGTATTTACGACGGACTTAATATGTGCTGTAAGCGCGCGCAAAGCAACGACGACAGAAGCGAAATTTTTATGACCTCAGAATTTAGAAATGTAAATATGACTAAAAAGTATATTTGATATGGAGGAGATACCCTATTCATTTCTTTCTTGATATGTTTGTTTGGCCTGATATTTTGTAACGTATTCCTCCTAGGGTATTGTAACGAATTCTCTTCACATATACTTTGAGAGACTGGTTATTGAACGAAAATGAGACAATGATTACAATGTGATCTTGTTGCAAATATTGAAAAGGATCCTCATTCTACGATTGCGCCGAATGAATTTTTCTTCCTCTTTCCCAAATAATTTCATTTCAACCTTTTTAGGGAAAGGTCCTAATGAGATCATAATGTTATTCAGATACGTGTTATATCGTTTATTTGGTGAGGAACAGTAATTTTGTTCGCTTGTTTGATGATTCCAACAGCCATCTCTACAATACACCTGCTATGCAATTAAATTATTCACGAACGTATCTTTGTTGGCAATATTCCATCTCTGTGCATGCCTCTCAGTATATTTCCGCAAAAAATAAATACATCTTTCCTCTTTATTCGTACGAAAAAAAATGAATTTGGTAGGATGCGCAAAGTTGCAGCAATATATGAGAATATTCATTATATGTCTTGCCCTCCTGCAAGAATGAAAGGGAACTCCAAACATCTTGTTATTTGGGTAAATTCTTTCACTCTTCATTTTGAATCTAGATGTGTCGTCATGATGTACAGCATGCGTTTCAGATGAATAATAACAGATGCAAGCAGAAGCGACATAAAGCGATATTTGTCAGTACTACAAAGTGACGTTCTGTGGTTATCTAACGTCATACATGATTTAAAGCCATCTTAATCGGCAAAATTACATAAAATGTATTGTGATTTAGATTTAAAATGTTGGTCAACAGCCTTAGCGGATGATTATAGGTTAACTTGTCCTCCTTTTCTATGCGTTATATTTCCATGCTGATTTAGAATTCATGTCACGACCAACAAGAACTTACATTCATGGCAACCTATTAATAACAACAATTTTATAAGAATACGAATATTATGTATAATTAACATGAAAAGTGGAAAATATCGAAAAATCGTGTGAAGGAGAGTTAAATTAGGAACATCAAAGTAGTCAAAAGTAAAAAGGACAGGTTCAGGATAATGATAACGGAAGACTAATTGAACACAAAGGTGCGCTACGCAGCCGATCCCGTGGCCATTTTGCCGCCATTTGTTGTCGAGTGAGGAGAAAACAATTGTCTATATTTGGCGCGCAATAAATGCATAAATTTCTACGATACATACGACGACGATTGCGCTTTAAAAACCTGATCGTCCTTACCTCAACCTGTGACACAACCAAGCATCATCTCGGCTGTATGAAGGTACTTTGGGGTTTACTAGTGAAGATGATGATGTTTTTTCTCACATGGCATACCTGTCTTCGGGCTTGGGAGCGTGTGAACCAGTGTGGCCCTCGCCCTCGGGGACGTCCTGCTTTCGTCGCTCTATAGCTCGACGACTCACTCACTGGCAAAGAACGATCGCGCAACTTTGCTCATCCCATCTTTTCGTAGCCTCATCAGCACTAAGGCAAAAAATAATAATAATGGCACACTGATCATGTGTTATTCCTTGCAATTCATCACATTTCGTCGCAATCTCAGAAGCTATCTTTTTACCATGTTTTGAAGTGCATCTTTTTATGAAGAATAATATATTTGTGGGCAGTACTTGAGCGTCGAGAGGGTGATACATCAGTAATAACTGGAGTCCCGTCGAACGTTAAACATCTGGTGCCAATCCATTCAAACCGCATGGTGTCTGTGACCTGAAAAAAGATCGAATACCACCACATAAAAGAAAATGGAAATCGCATAATGAAATCCATGGGTTAGAATGATCCTAGTCTTATTCAGTCTTGAGCATGGAGACTTGTTAAAGAGTCAAAGAAGGTGAATGTGACTTTGAAAAGAAAGTAAGTGATCGAATCCCGGTCAGAAGTAGCAGGAACGACCCGTCCACTCTCAATCGTTTACCGCGCTGAAATGACACGAGATAACGCGCGTGGCGCTCTAATATTTTAATACTGGAATCATATTATAGGAAAAATCCGGGAGCGCCTTTCACTGCTGCACGTTTGAAGGTTGGTTTGTAAACTGCCCTTGTGCCCAAAATTACCATGCCCCAGAGGGAGTGACTAGTTGTCGCGGTTATCGGATCACGTCTAAATATACACGCTGTGGTTGTTGCTTATTTTATTCATGCAGGCCTATATCATGATAGTCTTTTCTAGTCAACCGTTTTCTATCTTAATTTCCCTTTCTCCATCTCTCTCCTCCTCTCCCTGTCTGCCTCTATCTCTTTCTCTTTTCCGTCCATCTCTGCAGCTCTTATGTTTGTAGCTTTTCGCTTCTCCATGATTGTCTGCGCTTCAACTCATTCGTCAATATATAGCCTATCTGTAACTTTTACTGCCCTCTTATCTCTTTTACTCGCTTAGTCTTTTCCTTCCTCTTTCATTTCCCTCTTTCATTTTTCCTCTCTCCCTCTTTCTCTTCCATTCTATTCCTTTACATTGAGGAAACAAACTAAAGAACGTACAGATCGAATCACACATGAAACAGCGAGGAAGAAAAACATGTGTTGTTCGTCTGACTGACTCGCACGGGAAGTTACAAGGCGAGTTCACGGCCGTACTTGGCCGCCTCTGGCCGCGTCGAGGACCCCTCGCGTCCGACACCCCAGCCGGAGGACGGACGTGGAATATTTCCTCCCAATGAGGGTACTTTATGACCAGTTAATAATAACTGCTCCCGTGTGGACGATACATCCGAATCAATAGTTTGCATTAACTTAGGGTTTGTTTCACTCACTGGACTATTATTGGCCAGTGATCCTGAAAGAGTGTGCAATTGCCATATACTGTCTTCATATTTGACTTGAATTCAAGATAGACAGGTTAAAGAGCTATATTAGATAAGTTTGAAGCGTTGTGTTTTTTCTTCTTCTTCTTTCTTTTTCATGTTGCTGGAATTTATGCAAACATGTTACATTAACCCAAGGCTCGTCCCTGCTGGTCATATATCTGCATAAGATTATTCTTTACTAAAGATCTAGTGTGTTAAATCGAATAATATTCCACATCCATCATAATTATAGCTTATATGCTTACCTTTACTGCTTACTTTACTTCTACTGCGATGTCGACTTTACAGGGTGCAGATTTTAATTTTTAGACTACGAACAAAACCAAATTTACAAAGCTTCTAATTTTTTAAAATTATGTCACCTAATGTCACTTAAAGAACAAGCTCCACGCTAGTAACCCTACAATTTCTTAGAAATACTTATCGGTGCATTAGCAACTTCCCTTTTTCCTCTTCCTTATACTGTATGAAAACCTGTTAATGAAATCACAGAAAAATTACATTTCAAATTGGCATTGCTTGTTGTGAAGGGATGTTGATAGACACGCCAAGGCGTTCATAAAACATGTGTCTAATTATTTACCTAGGGTAGGGCACAAATACGATGAAATACATAATACTGAAACATGAAAATTTCTGAAATATTAAGTATAAAACAAATAAAAAGTTACTATCATGGGAAATCCTATTACCAATTTTAATCAAAATTTTATGATTTTCGCAACATTTTTTTTTTCATTCTGCTTCATAATTTTCTCAAACCCCAGTATTTTACTTCTGTCATTGAAAATTGACAATTAAATATTGATTTATTGTCATCTATATATTATTTGTTAAAAATACATATTCATGTTCCATTGCATCGATGTGATATTTTACATTTTGATTCATTACATTTAATACATTTTCAAAGCAGTACAAGAAATGGTGTAGAAATTAGAAGATGTATTAAAAGAAGTTACATCCCACACCTAATGCATCCACAATGTGCATGATATGACATGTAATACAAGAGGGCTATAACGGACTTTCCTTTCATTAAGTCTAATCTTAAATGATATCTTGTGGGGGAGGCGGATAAACGCGATGTCGTTCAAAATTCTTACCATGAAGTTCTTCAGTGAGGAAAACGTGTGAAATTTCCCTTACCACTGGCCCGAACTCTGTGGCTAGATGCTGATCATGCTTGTGTGTATCCTCCTGTAACTAGGTTGACTTTTATCACATCATCATCATCATCATCATCTTCTTCACCTGGCATCTCTCTGTATGGGTAATGAATTGTGAAGTCCAAAGCCTCTCATCATCTGTATAGGAGAGGAATACAAGGCATCCGAAAGAGGACCCCAATCCTTATTCTCTACCATTCTAAGTAGGCAGGCATTTGTATTTCTACGGGAACAAGAAACAGAAACGCTGCAATGTTTTCAAAGAAAGTAAATCAGAAAATATCATATACATATATATATATTGCAATATAGCATAAAATAATTGTAAGTACTAAATGATTCAATGCAGAATTTGCATTACAATCTGTTTCGTAGTGTTCATTAACATTTTAATTTCAATTTGATGGTAAATATCTTAATTAAAGCAATTTTTTATAATTCAAACGTAGTATTTGTAAGACTGTTCCCATGTATTTTATCGTTGTTTTTGCTAGTCAAGCGAGAAGAGAATTCAACTGAAGTTTCCTGAAATAAATCAAAAGCTGAAAATTAAGTAAAACTATTTATATTAAGGGAATTTTTCATGAAGGTTCGCATGTCATTTCTTTGTCAGTATCATAATACTGAAGGATCACTTTTTAAAATTCTAACATGCTCTATATTTTTATGCTTGTTAAAATCTTATCACAACGGCACGCATGAATTGTAAATAAATACTGAGTTATTATTTTTTTTGAAGTTTTTCTATGTTTTTTTTTTTTTTTTTTTAGTCATACGACCACCAAGCATGATTGCATCAGTCTAAATAATATAACTCAGGTCTATTCAAATCTGAATAGATAAACCACAACAGTCATATGGACGCTTTCATTACACAAACGAAAGAATTTGACTGGCAATGACTAATATCTTGACCACTATTACGACCATCAACATGAAGAGCTCGATTCCAAAAAGGCGCTTAACCCACTATGGCAATTTAGAAGTTGTTAATAGTAAATACTTGTCCTTAAGCTACAGTATGTATCAGTAATTTTGTACATAATGTGCAGCTACAAGTCTCGATTATTAGTGCAGTCTTTTCGGTTGACTTTAACATTTTTGAAGAACTTTTCTGAGGATTTTTTTATTTAGCACGTTTTGCACTGAAGCACACAAAATTAGCACAAGGAGTGAAAAATAAGTAAAGTTGCAAAAATTAAAGAAACAAAAAATTAGTGTTAGCAAAATCAATGTCTTTTGTAGTAACTTTGATATTCAAAAGTTTTTTAAACACTCAAAAAGGACAATCAAAGAGGGTTTAATTCCAAAGGGCGCTAAATCCACAGAAATTACAAAAAAAAATCCTTAAAAATCGCAATACACTGGTTAATGAACGAGAATGAAAAACTGATTACCATGTGGTTTTAAAAAATGATAACAGCGATATAAGCCGGCAGACCATTAATGTACAAAGCCCACAATTATCTACGGGACAAGGAAAAGTGGTAAATTAAAAACACCCTGATTTACTAGAGAAACTCTAGAGAAGCTTATTTAGAGCCTTTCGGAATTACACTCTTCATTTTTTCCCACTGTGGATGAAGATATAGGGTCAGTAAAATGGGATTTAATAAAATAAAATACATAAATAAACGGCTTTGAAATTACTCTTCAATATTTTTGTATCAATATAGCTCTCACAGAATTCTATCACCAGTTTTACTGGTCCTAGAATTTGGAACTTCACTTCGTTTTTATATCATGGTACGGAAGAAGACGCGGGTTCTTCAAAATTCGAGCGACAACAATAGGGGGTCCGACCATTTGACCGAAGGACCGCGAGACCAAAGGCCCACGAGGCCGACTTTTCTCGTATCGTATTTTCCTTCATCAGGTGCCGTGGTCGAGTGGTTTAAGGCGCTGGATTGGAGACGAGAGAGTCGAGGGTTCGATCCCCGGCACGGCACCTATGCCCCTCAGAAAGGCATTTTATCTACATTGCTCTTTTATCGTAATCAAATACATGAACATGCTATATAGGCATTCGAATAACGTGTGCAAGCGTCGTTGTTGTTGTTTTTTTAATAAAAAATAACGCGCTATCGGTATACAAAATAATTATGTCTCCTTAGGCATGTTTAGTCCCCGTTTCCCGATGTACCCACACCTGCAATGAAAAACTTTCCACTGTCCTTTAATACTTATATTATCTATTTTTTTAACGTAGAGTGAAATACCCTGGACTCTTATTCCCTATTCATTTTCTAAAATACCTCGTCGCATGAATTATGATAGCAATCAATTAGATTTTGAAGTTAGAAGTTGATTAAGTTGCTATTAATAATATAGGGTCTACTTTTGACCAATATCTCTCCTTCATTTTTTTTTTTTACATTAAACTGAAATACCCACAACTCTTTCATTCCCTAATAATTTTTCTAAAATTGCTTTTAATACCTCTCTCGATTAACACTTGATAAGGGAAATAATTTTTAAGAGTGAAACTTCGTATTTTAAACCTACAACACGGTATACAGTAGGGTATTGCGGTGAAGGGGGGGGGGGGGGGTCTGTGACGTCACCTTCCGAAAAATTTCTTGTATGAGAGGGAGCGTAGTGAAACTTATGGCGCACTCATACTCCTCTAACATGGTTTACAACATGGCAAACCATTGAATATATTACCAATTCTACTAATCATTTGCTACACATTTTTTTTTAAGTTGCAAAATATAAGAGGGGGTATGCATTCCCCATTGCATAGTGTGCCTAAATGCTTTTTAATTTTTTGGCGAATATCTGTCTATACTATTTTTAAAAAAAATTGAAAAGATTTGTACAATTCAGCACATGCTGCGAGACATTTTTTTTCTTCCGTAGAATGATGACAAAAGCATTTTTGCAAACTATTCCAAGTCTTATAAGTTAATACTCCGACAGAAGCTGAAATATTATCTAAGAAAATTGATTTTAAAAAATAAGGAATCAATGAATGAATAGATGAATGAATGAATGAATAAATAAATGAACAAATAAATAAATTGATTAATAATGCACAAATAACTTCATTCATTAACAAACTTAGTATGATAAGCATTGACTTAAATTTCTCTAGAAAAGTTGGTGCCTTCTGGGAGAGCCGTTCTTCTGGGAGTTGTCCTCAGGGAAGTCGTCCTCCATGGGAATGTCAGATATAGGCCCTATGGAGTCGTCCGTGGGGCTGTTGTCCTCCAAAAGAGTAGTCCTTCCACCTCACTTGCACCCCTCATAAGTACCTCTTTGAAAAACATTAAAAACCTATACGCTATTTAGACATGATAGAGAAAAAGCTCAAATGAAAAATTAACCGATTCCGAAACAGGTTTGACTTGCTGTAATCTCAGTTATCATGACATCATTTGGTGTAAAAAGTATCGGCCATGCAATTATCAGCAGGATTTGTCGGCTTTGCAGATGTCGGCGTAGCATTATGTCGTCCGAGTGAATTTAAACCTTATCCATTGTTTAATAATGAAACTTCCTTCCTGGTCATTATAGATTAAAATGTGCTATTTTCGGCCTCGCGGGCCTTCGGTCTCGCGGGCCTACGGTGAATCAGTGGATTACTTATCTATGTAGTCTCTATCACATATTGCTGGGGGCGTTTCATCAACATTTGTTGTCTGACAAGTTGTCAGATCTGACATCTTTCCTTGATTTTGATTGGCTGAGAAGCATCATTACTATGCAACTGTCGGATAAAACAGACTTTGTCGGATAAAACATCCGACAAGTCCTTTCATGAAACGCTCCCCAGATATCATCATTGATGCTTCATTTGTCACTTATTTCCTTTTTATTATTGCACGTTTGCATTTGTTTTTTACGATGTAAAATCTTGTCTCGTTTGGTGGCTTACTCACAAGTTCCATGCAGTTAGGGAATCTCACCTTTTATTTCTTCTATATTCATTTGAAAATGTTTGAAACAAGGAGATACTTGTGTTTTGTTTGAATGTGCAGAAATGACAAGAGAAGGTGTCTTTGAGATGGTTTAAACATCGGAGCACATGGTAATAGAGATCGGTATGCATCCCACCGGGTTTCCCGCCATACATACCCCTGACCGTGTTGACCCTAGATGTACTTCTTGGTGCTGAGGGTGACTAAAAACCAACCGCACCTTCCCTGGCGCTGCAGCAAGAGTCAAGCTACGCCTGTACTTGTGGGATACTCTTTGCTAAAGATTAAAGGCTGCGAATGCTCACTCCATTCGTGTGGATCACCTTACGTCCCGAGTTTTTTGTATGCCTGTTGCAAACTTGCACACAAAGCGTCGTTCTGACTACGTTGCGGCGTATACGTCTTACGACGGACGGTATTTCAACGCAAACCTTGCATTCACGTTTGGTACATCACTCTCACATGGTACGTCAAAACTGACGCAGTCCTCCGTAAGGAAATCACACCTCGCTTTGCGAGCTTTCAATTTTCTTGAAAGACAGACATTTCGGAATAACGTCAACAATGAGGTTGGGGGTGGGGGGGGGGGGGTAGAAATAGTGTTCGGTCTGCTGTTGAAATTTCGTATTCGCACGGATTTTTAGATTAACTTATAATGAGTGAATGTTAAATTAGGTATTCGATTATTGCTCACTGAGTGTTTAAACTGTATCTTTTACTGTCGTCGGATTGTGTGTTATACCACTGACATGACATTATCAGGGATTCTTGAAGACTTCGACACACAGTCCTATACAACTTACCTTGGTGGAAAATCTTTACATGAAACTCTGCTCAGCTCATACCATTTTTCAAAAACAAGTAACATCTGACTACGCAGAGGTGCATGCCAAATTTTAAATTTTGTTTTCGTTGTTGATATCTTGAGCACGAGTATTTTTGAGTGCCTCTGATATCTTAATGCATCCCGAAGTGCTTTGTCCTATAGATACCGGAGGTTCTCCCCACTACCTCTAATCAATTTGGAATTATGTAGCATGCCTCTGTGCTGCATGGCCACATGGCAGAAAGCCTCCTAGTGACCTTTCCTAGAGGAGATTCTCCTCCTGCTTTGTCCGCTTCTCAGAAAATGAAGAAGAAAGATGAGGATAATATTAAATGAGCGAACCAGGAGGACAGTATCCTCTAGCCTGGGTAAGGATATGAGACGGAGATATATAAAGATGGGTGATGTACTTAACTCATCCTGGAAAAGAAAATTTCCCGAAGACTATATATATCTGATATTCCTGACATAAAACTGGCATCGTGGATGCTTTCTTTTACGTTTTCCTCTAAATCAATATATCAATTCGGAAAATCACACTGCACAAGTAATTATGGCATAATAAATTATTCATGCTCTTGCATATTACACAATTCCTGTTCTAATCATGTTTTGTTGTTGTTGTTGTTTTGTTTTGTTTTGTTTTGTTTGGGTTTGCTTTTTCTTCATAATCTTCCAGTCCTAACGACTTGACGCATTTCAAAAGGAAGACATTGCACCCGAAGTCCTAAATTAGGAAGACAAAATGACTGATTTTGTTTTTAAAAAGTAGATAGATTTGAATATGATTTTAAAGTTCATCGAGTTTTCAATCACAAGTCCCTTCCCCTACATATTCTGTTGAAGCTTTTTCTTTGCGAGGAGAGAAGATGGTGGTGATTTGTGACACAGAACAACCACAGGAATGACCATTCAGGAAGCCCCGTCACTGCCAATTTATGTCTAGATACCTCACTGTTACGACCAACCTTGACACAATATTCACTTCGCGAAATAACGTATAAACCTAGCAGTAAACGACAGTCATTTTGTCCTCCCTAATTTAGTTTCATACATTTTTGCTACAATTTTCTCATTTCATCTTTCTGTTTTTGTTGTTTTTTAAAGAAGTATATATATATATATATCTTTTAAAAAATACAACAAAAATTTCTTTATACTTTCTTGATAAATATACTGCACATCATTGCCTAGGTATAAATAGCAAGGGAATAGGAACAACTATAATTCTCTAATCAGCTGTTGGGTAGCAAGAGATACATGTATACCATAAATAGTAATGGAATGGAGCAACTTATCTGAATACAGCAGGACGACGGCCTTCAAGTCATTGCCTACTGGCCTGGGTTACATTGTGAAGGAAAGGGTATCATCTCCCATTCTATGAGATAAAGAAAATGAAAACACTATTACAAATAGACGAAAATCACAAACTATCGACAGTTTTCTTCTGGTGAATGAGAGTTGCTGTTAAGCTGATATGAAAAAAAATGTTTCGGAAAAAAACTGTTATGTCAATAATAATAGTAATAATAATAATAAAAGTAGTAGTACAAGTAGTAGTAGTAGTAGTAGTAGTAGTAGTAGTAGTAGTAGTAGTAGTAGTAGTAGTAGTAGTAGTAGTAGTAGTAGTAGTAGTAGTAGTAGTAGTAGTAGTAGTAGATGTATAAGTAGTAGAAGTAGAGTGGTGGTAATTAATATCATAATCAAAACAATATTATAATTTTATTTCACCATGAAGTAAAACTATTTATATTTGCCTCTGTTCAGGGCATCTGTAATAAGATACTACAAGTGATACAAAAAAAGTCGCAGCAACAAGATAATGGTTTAAAAGCTAGGAGAACGTCATACTAATATCATATTATAGAGTAAAACAATATGTTTCCTAGATTGATCTCTAAAAGGCTTGAAGACTAGGCTATTCTTGAGGACGTTCAGTAGACCATCATGCCGCGAGACCGACCGGCCCTTGGACCGGCAGCCTGCAAGACCAGGGCCCAGTTTTATAAAACTTGTTATCAGTAACAACTGCCACATTTCCATGACAAATTTGCTCTCAGCCAAGCAGATGCAAGGATTTCAGTAGCTTATATCAGATTATTGCAACTTGTTATTGATAACAAGTTTTATGAAACGGAGCATAGGAATGTTGGTCAAGGCCTGTGAGGCCGACATGTTGGTTTCTTGCGTCGTCGGTCTTGTGTGTTATTGTTCTCATAAGGTGAGAGAGGGTGGAGAAAGACTAAAGTGTATCTGTGAAAACGCGGTGTTTAAACGTGCCAGCCTTACCAGTGCCAAAGACATTGGATTACAAGACAAATTACTCTCGCCTACTTCCGTAGTACGTTTTGGCCAGGGTAAATGCTGTGTTAAAAAATGGACTCGGAAAATTGCGTCCGCCATTGGTATAACGTGTGAAAAGATGGCAGTATAACGTGTAAAAAGATGTCGAATCTATTCTTGATATTTCATATCTAAAACTTTGTTTTTAAAGTCTGATTTTTGCACGAACAGAAGAATGGATAGTTAAAAGAACATTTCATAAAACTTTATTTTCAATAAATGGCACTGTAAATCTTCAGGATGATGCGTGCTTTTAGACAGAGTCACCTGCCATAAAGATAACACGTAAAACAGGGATTTTAAGATTGATTATATTCCCCTAATACTGGTTTGAATTTATTTCAAATGTGATTTATATGTAATTTGAGACTTTGGAAAAGATTATCAAAGGCTCAAAAAAAAATCAAAGACTCCCCATAAATTTCGGGTACTATGAATGCTTTTGTCTTAAGAGCTGCCATAGGCTAACACGCAAAACCAGATATTTTTAAAATGATTGTAATACCCCTAACGTTTATTAGAATTTACGGAAGAAGTAATTTAAATAAAATTTCAAACTCTGAAAATATATAATTAAGGCCCCATGAGTCAAATAGACCCCCCATAAATCCCCGGGAATATGCATATTTTTTGCTTTGAAAAATCTTGCCTGCCATAGGTTTACACGTGAAAACAAGCCGTTTTTAAACAATTATAGTTCCCCTATTACTACTTTGAATTTATTTCAAATGTGATTTATATGTAATTTGAGACTTTGGAAAAGATTACTAAAAGCTAAAAAAAATCAAAGACTCCCCATAAATTTCGGGTACTATGCATGCTTTTGACCCTCTAGCTGCCATAGGTTAATACACAAAAACAGGGAATTTGAAATTAAGTTCATTCCCCTAGGATTTATCTAAATATATGGAAAAGGTAATTCATATAAAATTTCAAACCCTGAAAATATATAATTGAACCTCGATGTGTCCAATAGATCCCCCATAAATCCCCGGGAATATGCATGCTTTAGACCAATTTTTTAATGTTTGTAATACTACACATGGAACCGTTTGTTGTTATCGATGGCTATACCACGTACTACAATACGTACGCGTGCTTTATTTCGGTACTGAAAGTTCTTCGTAAATATATATTCTTTGCCAGTGCCATCTAACAATTCCACTCCTGTGACTCTTTCACCTCAAAGACTGTACCTCACTTCCAGATTGACACTGGACAACCAAGCAAATTGGGAACGAAATATTGAAATTGTCGTTTTACAAGACTGCTAAATGAAAGTAAACTCAGAAACTCAAAGACGAAAGGTTACATCGATTTAGGATTTAAACTCGACGACTCTCAGTTTCCAGGGCAAAATGACCGAAAAGATGTGGATCCAGGATTCGAAATGGAGGGGCGGGTAACTCTAAATCTCATAAGAATGGACGACACAGTGTTCTGGAGGGTGTTTCATAAAGCTGTTCGTAAAATTACGAATGACTTTACGAACGACTGGAATATGGCAAGCCAAATGGGATGCCAAATTTTTTTCCTGATGCTTTAACAAAGTATGACTGCATTTCCCATAATCTTGATTAAATTTTTGCAGAAAATATACTTTGCAATAAAAATGTTTGTAAACAGTAGTAATGTTAATCTATGTCTGCATATTTCACCTTTAGCTGATGCGATTTATGATGATTGGGAATCCCATTTAGCCTGCCATATTCAAATCGTTCGTCAAGTCGTTCGTAAAGTCGTTCGAAACTTTACGAATAGCTTTATTAAACACCCCAGGGTTGTTTAGTTGCGACTCAGTTCAAGATAGTTAAGGTTTAGTGTCGGGTCCATGGATGAATTCAAGATTACCACTATAATTACAATATACTAGCATAGCCAATCGACCGTGTAAGATTTTTTTTTTAAAATTGTTCAGTATGTATACAATTGTCGAAATCATAATTATGTGACCGCTTTAGGAGTCTGAAAACAGAGGGGCGTATACACTTCCTAGATCTCCCTCTACCCCCCCCCCCCCCGCCCCCCCACACACACCTTCCTAATATCTGGCTCCGCCTCTGGACGGATACCAAAAGATGGAGAATACTAACTTCAACATTTTTCCAAAAGAAGACAGATTCACCCTGAAGCTCGCCAGGTTTGGCATTTTGCTGTAGGTGAATCTTCGGTCAAGTTTTTTTTTAAGGAAGCAATTGAGGATTATTTTACTCCCATGCTGATCCAACCCCTTTGGGAGGAAACGACCATTAGGCTATCGCTACTATTTTAAACTCACCTACCCTTTTTTCTCTCTAAAATACTCGCCTCCTATTTTCTTTTTGTGCCAAGTCTGTAGCTCTTTGGTCATACCTGAGGATTTACTCTTTCCTTTTCTGTCCGCTTTGGTCGATCCATTTTTCTCGAAGTATGACTGGATTGCAATTACACAGTGGAAGTTACCAATTGAGGAGCTAATGTTGATCGGAATTGAGAACATCCTGAGAGAGACAGTCCATGCTGGTTAGGCTTTGCTGTGATGCTGCCTAACATCCAACATTCTTAAAGGCATGATCTTTTTAAAAGTTTACATCCCAATATAGACATGGCAGAAAATTTATCGTTCATGAGATATCGTTGTGCCAGAGATTAACAGAACGTCTTTGAGTTCTTTAAAGTGGACCTGGGTGAAGTTTCTACAACTGGAGCTCCGTCAACAATTTTGGTCAGTCGTACCTCTTATAAATCCTGGAGCCAATATTTGAGAATACTTGAACCTGGACCCAACACCGTACTTAGACCTAACCTATAATCTTAACCCTAACCCTAACTTTAACCCTAGACCTAACCAACTGCCACCGGTCCATAGCGCTACTACAATCCTTGACCAAGTTAATCCCAGAGAAGATGTTATAGGAGCAAATATCCATTCCTGAGAAGGATGTGAGAAAAAGGGAAACTTTATTTCATCGAACTGTCATGAAGATGCGACATCACGTTCACGTTAATGAGCTGCCAATTTGTCTCCAAATAAGAAACCATATCTTCATCGTTCAAATTATCATACGTTAAATTTTAGGGAAGTAAATGTCACTTTACACACTCCATTCCTAGGAATGTTTTCTCCTATCTTCTGCTTTTAGTCAATAGCATATTGTCAGAACAAAACATTAAAAGGGGCTTTACCATACTTTTCTGTTTTCATCCAAAGCCGGTCACTTTAGGACAAAAGATCTCCCTAATTTATATCGCATCGTTTAAATTTGTTACATGTAAGTACCGACACGTGGACACTGCACTACATCACTCTCCTATTTTGTTGAAAGAAAGCCTTTAATCTTCGGACACGATAATGTTGGCTTATAGCCATTTACTATTCATAGTGCCACCGCACTTAATGTAAAATTTATGAGTCAATTTACTTACTGACGACAAGTGGACACACATTTTAAATAACCCATCGTCAAGTGCTCTATTTCAATCTATTTCCAGATGAAATTTCATGGACATAAAAGTATGTCTGAGGACGAAGGCTCATAGCATAGTCTAGGAGATGAACCTGGAAATCCAATGTTTTTGGGAAGACTAGTGTCTATATGAATCCAGTCGTTGGACTTGGACTTGAGTGGTGTCTACGCCCAAATTAGTGGCATCCAAGCCCCATTGGTTGCATCCAAAGACTCTCAGAAGGGAAGCTCAGCTATAGTTTCGAAGTGGAGTTGTTACTAATATAAGCGCATGTCCAGAGGAAACAAACCGTCAATGACTCCTAAATTGGGTTTTTCTTCTTTCATTAACATGTAGAAAGCATAGTTACGATCTTCAAGAATCATTTCGAAAAATCTATGATTATTTACCTACATGTATATATTTTCTTTTTACCTATATATTTATATTCAACTTGGCTTGCATTTACATATTATTTATTAGTCATTTTATTCAATCATTTATCCATTTATTATTAATCAAATCATTCAGCTTTTAAATCTAATAATGAATTTATTAATCTGTTTATTAATTCATTCATTTGTTTATACATAACTCAATTATATTCATTCTTTCATTTGTTTGTTTAATTCATATTTTCATTTATTCATTCATTGCCTTTTACATTGCACGTTTATGATGCAATTCAACTACAGTTTAAATTTGGGTAAAGACCGGGTAAAGACAAGTCCTTTTAAGGCAATGCTGGAAACATGAGCTATACAGTGACTGCATGCGTTCCAATTACGGAACGGAGTTTATTTTTGGCATTTACACGGCACATCTACAGGACAGCATTCTGAATTCAAGCGAGCAGCGCTGGGGTGAAACGGAGTTCATGTGCGCCATCATAATTTTAGCAAAATGAAAGAACGACATATTGCGCTCAAATGCACTGTATGATTTTCCTGAAATGCATGGATGCAATCAGAGCTATCGAAAGCCAGGTTCACCTCTGAAATGATCACAGTGTACTGGCCTATCTTTAGATATTAATTTTTATCGTTTATGGTTTATGGTTGTGTTGATGGTTTTGGAAAGCAGAAAAGGTTAAAGGTTAATGTTCGCTTGAGAGGATATTCTTAAAAGCTGCTCATAAAATTGTGCTTATGGTCGTATGAAGCGTTTATACCATTTCTTGTTTTCTCCCCGCAGAAAAAGTAACATGGGTACCATGGTATTTTTTAAAAGAAATTACCATCGAAACCATCGAAACCATTAAAGTATACCATGCAATTACCATCAAATTACCATGATTTGATGACAATTTTGTCAAATTACCATGGTACCCATAGTACTTTTTACAATGCTAGGAGCTATTAGTAATGACACAGTTAAATGTTTATCTAAGTTAAATAGAATTGCATTCTTCACTTCTATGCTTAGGCATGTTAGGTAATTGCATTTATCTGTTTATACGATTACTTGTTTCGCTCAAAAGTTCTAGCAAGGTACGTCACCCTCCCCCTCGCCCCGGCAAAACTGTGCCCTTTCACCAATAATGCCTATGGGAATAGGTCATATCTTGAGCTTCAATGGTCAGTCGAATAGTAGTTATCTACTTGAACCTGAAAGTAGTCGAGATAGAGGTGCAAGACATTGCAAAGCCAGGTCATGGCCTACTTTAGTGTTATCTTATAGTAGCAGGAAGTCTTCAATTCCCATCACTTCCAGTGTCATTATCTCAAACTGTAGACATGATTTGACAGAAACCAAATTTTCTTTACTTTATGAATCACACCTCGCATTCCAGTTCTTGTCATGCGATTGTATGTTGATGAAGAATCTGTGTAAATCTTTCTAAAGAAGGGTAATTGCGTTGTAAATAAGAATAATCGTGTATTGTGATGTTTGGGAATCATAGTCATGATAACTGAAATCACATAGGCCTACAGCGAAAAGCATGGCACACAGATACCATGGATATGGTTACATGGGACAACACAATATTATGTGGCATTGTAAAAAATGGTAGAAAATTTTAAAAATGTTATTTATATGGGGGAAAGAGGTCATTTCAAGAGCAATGCTCTGCGTGCGACGTTGTTTATGGCATAGGAATACAATAATGAGAAGGTTACAAGTCAAATTTCTTATTTACCAGAACTTTTCTTTAATTTAAAAGTAAAAATGAATAGGGCGTCAGAAGTGGATAGTTTTGACAGGGTTACGACTTTGGCATTGCTATTTTGGCAGTAGTCTCAACTTCCCTCGTAGACGGTTGTTTTATCTCGGTTAAAGTAACACTGTCATCGCCATCAGCTTAATTGCATATCCTTTCAGGATTATACCTAATTAATTTAATCTTCTGTGCTAATTAATGAAAATCAAACGGTCTCTATGCCCTAACCATCCAATCTTTTGTTTTACAATGAGGGTAAGTAGTCTGGACAGGAGGCTAGGGCTAAATTTATGTGGCCTTTGCAGACAAGGGGTAAAACAGAGAACTAGTTTTGGAACACCCAAAGCTGAGGATATACTGCAGTTACAGATGAAATCTTTTAAGATTTTCTTTAAAGTCTCAAAAGGTTTTGGGGCATTCCCAAGAGGTTTCTGTCAAGTTATTCAGGGATGAAATCGTCTCGAGAGAGCGACGCGGATTCGAAGGTGTAGACGTTTTAATTGATTGCAAACTGCTGCTAATTTGCCAATCATGTTAAACGAATTATCACGTCTTGTGATTTGCGATTGTAAGCATGATAAAGCGTATTTGTATTTTACTTAGAAGGAAGTCATATATCTTGGCCAGACGTTAGTTTTTGTTGCTGATTAGTAAGATCGCTATCCAGACTTAACGCGTTTCCGTTAATCCTGTATCCACGATCCTTAGTGATTTTCCTTGATAAAGTATGCAGGCATGAGTGTGCAACAAAGGGTGTAAATGATTCCAGCAGTCCCCGTCAAAATGAATAAACGCCCATAAACAATTTGAAACATGGTCTATCCTTAATATAATTGTCTCAGACTTTTTCGTCAGATTCTTTTTTAAAGCTGAGCTGCATTGCTGACATAAAGAAATGATATTTTCCAATTTCTGCAAAATTGTTTCCTAATTGTTTAGATTGTAGTCAGTACGGAGGAAGGTGGTAGTATCATGCTGTCCAAAGTTATTTATTTCCTTTTTTATTTATTCATTCATTTATGTATTTATTTATTTATTTATTATTTATTTATTTATTTATTTCACATCTTTATACTGAGTAATCTGTTCAGCTACATATCAAGTCAAACATGAACAAAATACATAAAAACATGGATAAAATAATAATGATAATAAAAATAATCAAAACAAAATAAAAATATAACAAAATAATAAAAGCAAGATTCATGGGAGAAACTCCCTTTGAATCCACCCCCCCCCCCGAAAGTTTGTGTGGTTGCATGGTGCTTTGTATTCTTGCTAATGTCTGTATGTATATTGCAGGACTCCACACTTTTTTTCAGGGGGGCGCCCCCCCCCCCCCCTACGAATTTCCATATTTTGTGTGTCCTGATGTTTGGGCCAATGTGCACAAACAAGCTGTCAATGTCAACCCCTGTCAATTATCTGTGCACGGCAGCGCTTAGAATCAACAACAATTCAGTTTAATTTCTAAAAATATAAAAACAAAAGTTAACCAAATATTTTTTTACTGCAAAATGGTGACGGGCACGGTGAGATTAAAGGAAACCAACATCCTAAAGTCAGTTAGTTTTAAATCAAGGCTACGACGGAATAAAACAGATTTCGTTGAAATTTTCGCTGATCTGTATTATTCTCTCTTACCTTTGATTTAAAAACTACTTGATTTGAGGATGTTGGTTTCCTTTCAAATCGAGATGAGGAAACTTGAAGACGACTGGACAAAAAGAAAACCAAATCAAGGCAAACGAACAAAACAAAACACAAAAAAGTGGTTTTCTATACGATGAAGGCATGATTATGATCAAAGACTGAGGAAGCTGACAAGGAGACAGCGTGAGTGTCGTGAACTATCACCAAAGGGTCGTTGAATGTTTGGAGTTCAAGTCATCACGATGTTTTAAAGGAGAATGAAACCCAGGCATAAGTGTGCTCTTAGTGAATGGAGATGACCAAGAAGAGTAAACAGTGAAAGTTTGAGCAAAATCGGACAATCTGTTCGAGAGTTATGAATTTTGAAAGTTTCAGTAAATCCTTATTATTGGGATCCATGAGTTGGCAACTTTGCCAGCATCTGTGATGTCATCGTGGACAATTCTCCATTCATTTTTTGCATAAATTTTCTCCCAAAAACGATTTCTATGAAATTTCAAGTCAGGAATCAACATAATTCTTCCCAAAATGCAAGAAGAACTGATGTAGCCATGTCATACTCAAACAATAATCAAACAAATTTCTATTTTTCTTGAAAATGAAGAAAATGTGAAATTCTGTGAACAAAATGAATGGAGAGTTGTCCACGATGACATCACAGATGAAAGTTGCCAACTCAAGGATCCCCATAATAAGGATTTACTTAAACTTTACTTAAACCTGATATTTCGTATTTCCTCTGTATACCCTCAAGTAATTTCTCCCCACCTCATCATTATCATTATTCAATTTATTTATTGTCTTTCAGTTAATCATTAATGTTTGCTGTAAAAGTGCTATTTCTAATGTCTTTGTGAATCCCACTGTGCTTCAGCTCTACTCGAGGCTGGCAAAAGTGTTTCCGTACTAAATTTATAATCAAAATTTAAGTCAAAAGTGATCGAAACATTATTAGGTTGATAATTGCCATACGATCAGTATCTGGTACTACTGTCATTTCCAAGGGTAGAGAGGATATTATTAATACTTTACAGAATAAAGAATCACGTGAACATGAAAAATTACTAACAATCTGACGAAAGTCATGTAAAAACACATGGAAAGAGAATAACTGAACATCTGCTTGAGTTTCGTTTCGCGGTTTGTTTCAAGGATAATACCGTACACATTCACAGAAACAGGCGGCGGTGACGTTCACATTGCCAACTATATCTGAATTATCGAGAACTTGATTTCATTTGTTGGTGTGATCTTCTTGCTTTTAATTGGCGGAAATAGATGTCTTCGTTGCTGTGGTTATCGTTGTCATTAGTATATTGATAATGCACATGACAGAGGGCGTTTGTAAGAATTATCCATCCGATATCAACTTTGGAGTGTGTTTTGAACTCTTCCAAGTTACAGAGGATGGATAATTCTTACTAACCAAGTCATGTGTATTGTTTGTCTTATGAAATAAATGGTGAGTTGCCACAAGTTTTATATAGTACGGGAAGCCAAATGAAGCAAAGTAACCTTTCAGCGGTCATTACTACCGGTCATAAGTACCAGTCATTAGCAACTTTCGCAGTTAGGCAAAATAAAAGAATGATCACGTGATAGGTCTCAGCCGATCATTTGATAAGGACCCATATCACCATTTTATAATAGTGGCTACAACCCCGAGACTATAATAGGTAAACACAGACTAACCCACAAACAAATTACCCTACGATAATTACCCTCACACAACTATTCCTAAGCTATATACCTCACATTCAATAGGTCTTGATGGGAAATGTTATAGAGACAAGTTATCTCAAGATTCATTTTTGTCCGAGATAACTGTTTTGTAATCCCATGATTATGATGTAATTTGTAACTGTATTGCATCATTATTTGTATTTGTTTATCTATTGTGCGACCTGCCATGATTTCGGTATGGGAACATGGACCTGGTCATGAATGTTTACATGTATTCATTTGATGAAATAAAGACATGATTTAACAACTAACAGGTGTATACAAGGGGGCGTAATGGCTCAGCGGGAGAGCAGTGTTATACCGTCAGTGGGTTCGAAGTCGAGCGGATGCGCGAGTGCCCATCGGTAAAAAATTAATCATCACTATCAAGTCCCTCAGAGAGAACTAAGCCGTCGGTCCCCTTGTTGCTTACTTACAAGCATGTACTTGTTAGGCTTTTTTTTTTAGCTGTATTCATGTGAAATAACTACGCATGTAACCTTATAACTTCAACTTCGCGCACATCTGAATAGTTCCACTGACCTTAACCTTGCGCAGACACTATCAATCTGCTCATTATGCTGATTATCCTCGTAAATCAATTCCACTGATCTACAATCTTCACGCACTTCATTATAGGCTATAATGCTTTACTATTTGCATTATACAAGAGAGGAAAGGAAGGAACATTTCAGGAAAATTGTTATTGAGAAACAAGCAGTGAGAACGTTCTCCCGAACTCATTTGCGGTTAATACACCGACACCGATTGACTTTCTTTGTGCGTAGTGTTATCATGATACCTTCCTTTGTCTGAAGAAAAAAAATGGAAATGAGAAATTGACTCCATGACTGAATGCGATATGAATGAAGTTATATAGAAACTATCCGTATAAAAACCTATACAATAAATAACTTACATTAACGAGAGCAAATGTTGCAATGTGATTGTTTCTTGACCTAGATTAATTTCATGTCGCCTTCACCTTTTTGAAAACTAGTTCGACTATACTACTGTAGATAGCTATTTCTTTCAGTATACAGTATGATTTCAGTCTTTTGTCGCATTGTATATTGATAAGTTCGATTAAGTAGAGTAGGTTTTAGATGGTGCGATGCACTTGCAGACTGTGAAATGAATACGTGTACATCAATAACATAAAGCAAACGACATGAAATAATTATAAGCCGTGCATTAAGCGACAAGATTTAAATGGGGGGAAAAAAATGTCACACTGATTTTAGCCATTGCAAGTGTGGCTTTGTGTGGCTTTTTGTGCCTCAGTTGGCAATGAAGTATTTGGGAAATTATTTCATTAGTGACTTTACAGTATTCATACGATTATCATTATCACCATGCGCATATTACTCCAGCATAGTATTGGGAGTAGTAGTTGTAGTAGTTGTAGTAGTAGTAGTAGTAGTAGTAGTAGTAGTAGTAGTAGTAGTAGTAGTAGTAGAAGTAGTAGTAGTAGTAGTAGTAGTAGTAGTAGTAGTAAGAGGAGGAGGAGAAGGAGGAGTACGAAATAGAAGTAGCAGACACAACCGCACTAGACTTAGTATAAATGGAAGTAGTGGGAAAAGAAGTAGTAGAAGTAGTAGAAGTAGAAAAAGTAGAAAAAGTAAAGTTAATAACTTGAAAAGGTAAAATAAGAAGGTAGCCATATTTTATTTACGTGTAGCTACATGAAATCATACTCGATCACAGTGGACAGCCCATATCCCCATAGACCAGTCCCTGTGGTTTTATTAAATTAGCGTAGACGAATCCATTCATGAATCGAATTATATTTTCTATCATTCAATGAAATGCATCCGTAAAAGTGATAAATTTATGCTCTTATACGGCCCCATTGTGGCCATAGATGCGAAGTAGAGCGCTGGAAGCTTTTCAAAGAGTGAGGGAAAGAGGAGAGTGAGAGAGAGAAGAAAGGGGGAGATAGAGAAAAGAGGAAAGAGAGAGAGGACAGAGCTGGGAGAAAGAAAGGGAGTGAGAGGAAGAAAGGACGAGAGGGAAGGAGGGAGGAGCGGGAAGCGAGACGGAAAAAGAGAGAGGAAGGGAAACTGTGGAGAGCAGTGATCTCTTTATTGAATTACTCCCCCACTGAATTGCGCCAACAACCAAAGCCAAGGCAGAGTAAACAATTATTGCAGATTTTCACGCGGTCCGGCGGTTTAACATATAAGGCTACTTAGGAAAAGAAATGCCCTCCAGCCCCCACGACCTGTGCTAGAAAAAAAAAAAAAAAACAGGACGCCCTTCCAAGGCGAGAGGTCATTTTGGGCGAACGTGGCGATCTCTGCACCGCTTACATGCATTGTTAATTTCAGTTTCATTGTCACTTACTATATTAGAAAAAAGTACTAAAAGAGTGACTATAGTGGCTTAAATATTTCTCGTCTCAACTCTCAACCATACTAATTTAAAAATAAACATTTCTTCGTCTTCAACCTGACTCAACAAGAGTTATTAACGACATTGTTAACACTAATTAAACCGTTATACGTAATCAGTCGATATACAGTGTCTTCTTTTAGTGACAATTTTGCTCTTTCTTTTAATTCAGAATGCTAAGAATAACATATCATACAAGAGAAGCACTGAAAAACTGAAGTTCATTTTCAGTGCAGTGCCGTTCTCGTTTTCTATCAAATTTTTACAATTTTTATTCTTTTTAAATTCATGTCATATACAATTTTTTTTTTTTAAACTGTGCATGAGTGAAAAAAAAAATTAGGCCGAATAAATTATCCCTAGTTTCTTATCTCCTCCTTCCTTTTTTCGGTGAGCCCCTAAATTTGTGTGATTTTGTTATTTTTGTTCTGAAATGAAATTAATTTTAAGCTGAGTACATCTAGACGACGAGGTTACAAAAAATAATTAAATCCATTAATTTTCACATTGTTTTGAGCCTCTTAAGTGCTTATATCAATAAAATATCAAAAAGAAATATAAAAAAGAAAAAAAAAAGGAAATTTGTATTAAATATGTCCGAATAGCATTTTATGTACAAAAAAAAAAATAATAACAATCAAATATCAAATAACATGGAACCCCCTGCCTCCTCAATTAGAAAATATCCCGACGAGAAGTTCTAGGAATCAATTTTACTTGGCCTTAATTGTTGCCAATTCGAGGAGGGAAAGCTAATTAAATCATACCTTAAGAATACTCTGTAATCTGTACTGCTGTAGGTTAATATTTAGAGGAGGCGCTGTGGCTCAGTGGATAGAGCAGTGGTCTCGTAACCGGGGGTACCCGGGTTCGAAACCAAGTGGATGCACTAATGCCCTATGGTAAGGTATTAATCCTCATTACCAAGTCCTTCGTCGGTCCCCTGGTTGCTTACTAACAAGCATACGCATGCTTTCTTAGCGATCAGGTAAATTAGCCAACCAAATTATTATTATTAACAATTATTATTATTATTATTAACAATCCAAGATGTAATGCAGGGATACAATGTTTTAGTTTGCATCTCAAAGTGTTACATAATTATTTGTAACAGATAGTTACATGCCCATTCATTTATGATATAAGAGATGATCAATGTTTTATCTTTTCATAATTTCATCTTGAAACGAATTTAGAAATCTACCTGATAACAAGAATCAATCTAAAACTTAATCCAATTTCATTACCACATGCAGATAAATCATTGTTAGCTACATTAATTTACAAATGCATTGTGCCACACAAACTTCATTAAAATAAAGGTAGACTTTGGGGGGCAATTTGGGGTGCCGTACAAGTTACTGTGATATCACCTCATCACGGCATTTAATAGGTAAGTATTATTCTTTTTTTTTAACAAATGAAAACCAACAAGATGAAATAGAGAATGTGATCGTTTTTATTTCGCTCCATTGTAACTGAAATCTTCGTGGGTTTCAATATTAAAAATATTTACAAGAACTTGCATGCATATCTTATGATAAATACATGATTATATTGACAATTCACAAGAGAAACAATATTAGTTCACAAAAAGGAAGGGTCCAAGAAATCAACCTTGTGGAACATCCCACATTCCTGCAACAACAAAAATGGGTGCACTTAAAAGGATGTGCGCTTATTGTTATTGTTCATTAATACCTTTCATATGCCATTTCTTCTACCACTTCTATTAATTATCAAGAAAAAAACTACTGCTAAGTACTGCTTCTACATCTATTCGACTACTTATCTTAAATTTTAAAAAAAGAGAGATTAGCAAAAACTGTCTTCTTCCTCTTCTTATTCTTTTCTCACTCGCTCTTTCTCATTCACTTCCTCATTCCCTTCCCTCTTTATGTACACCTACCTCACTCATCTTTTATTATCTCTTTACTCTCCCTTCCACTCTTTCTCTCTCTCTCTCTCTCTCTCTCTCTCTCTCTCTCCTGAGTGTCATGGGGTCATGTAGAAATGTATCATCACCATTGATGTATACAGATATTCACGCTCTTCGCCTCCACCTGCACAGTACTCACCGGGATACCACAAAGGTCTGATTTAAAGCATTTCTCTCCTCTGTCATTTCCCCACCCTATCCCACCAATTTTCTCCCCCTCTCTCTAGTCTATCTCGCTCTCTTCTCTCTCTCCCCCCCCCCTCTCTCTCTCTCTCTCTAAATATCTGCAAAAGGGACACAACATTGGTGGCCTATAGCTCTTGCTAGCTCTGTTTCCGTTTGGACCTTTATCATGTTTAGCTAGGCAGTAAAACAAGAAGAAGAACTACAAACAAAGGCCTTTCGTAAACACTATAATGGACGGACAAGAACTCCCGTAGTGAAAAAATAGCAACAAAATATTAATTATGATATAATAATAATAATAATAATAATAATAATAATAATAATAATAATAATAATGATAATAAAACAAATATATACAACTAAAAATTACCGTTAAAGGGGAAAATGAAACAAAAAATGACAGAAACAGAGTGTGTGTGCATGTGTGCATGATGTGTAGCGTGTTACAAATTAATGTTGAAGATCGCCCTAAACTGCTAAAACAGATGAAGTCCCCCAAAGCAGAAAAATCACTGTTAAAATGTGAATAAGCTAGAAGATGTCGCTTTTAGAAAACGAAGAGAGAGAAAGAGAGAGAGAGAGAGAGAGAGATAACATCCCCGTGGCCAGTAAGAAAAGCGAATGGTCTCTATGGTTGGAGGGGCGTTGGGGTCGCCATGCATGCATGGTGAGCGGCGTAAAGCCACGCTGTTACGGCCCATTGCTCGTGAAAAACGGAAAAAGCAGCTGCAAAGCCGGTATAGTGTGGTACCGGTGAGAAGAAAAGAAAATGAGAAATGTACAGTTTAACGTTGAAAGAGGATGAGAAAAAAGTAACCATGTACCACTGTGGAGAGAAAGGAGGAATAATTTCGAATGCCTCATTGAACTAGTGACACACAGATGAATAGAATGAAAAATGGACTAATCTGCATAAAACCATAATGGGAAATTTACTTCCATTTTTCTTTCCGCCCAATTTTCATTTTCTCGCCGATGTCCATGTGGTTTTATGGAGATGCCGTGGCAACAGTAGTTCTGCTTGATGAATGTGCCGAGGAAACTAATAACTGTACCTACTTGTGCCGATGGCATTCCGCCTATAAAAGTTTTCTTTGTCATGATGCGAACTGGTTGCATTATTCGCTGTGAAAATGTTTGCCTTTTCACTTTTGTCGATGAAAAATAATGGGGCTTAAATATAGGCCATAGGCCTACTCAAATGATTTTATCAACTGCGTGCATGAAGAATGTTCCTAACCCCCTCTCTTCTTCTTCCTTCACCTTTTTTTCCTTCATCCATTTTCTTCATTTTTGACAGTTACATCTGATAATACTTTTAAGATAATTAAATGTATTTGTTCATCCATTCCATATAGCTACAGTTAGTGTCGCAAACCATTATAGATACTACACGTATCTGATAGCCTTTTTGTGCACTCTCCTTTGGAGGGTTGATTAAAAAACACTTGTATCTAGGCACTTTCCAACTGATATAGAAAGGTTGTTCATAATGCGTTATGCATTAAATATAATGCGTTATGCATTAAACATTCGGCTAGCTTCTTCAGTATTCAAATGATGCAGTCTACATGCATGATGTATTAGTATGAGTTCAGTAAATGCATTAAAAAAAATATCCGGGAGTTGAAATGCGAAATTCATGTTCAGAGAGCACAGTCTTACCAAATATTAAATTTTCAAATGTCGGGATTTCGTAGAGAATCGCAATTATCTTATGGTCCCACCCCTAAAATATAATCAGAAAAGGGGTTTTAAAAAGACTGAAAATCGAAGATTGTTATTATTGTGCATACTATATCTTTGAATTATGTGCGTGACCATAGTCCATCGGCGGTGAGAAAGCGTACGTTATTATAAGCTTTCAAAATAGAAGAGAACTTCAGTATTCAAAGCACGACGGAAACTTGGAAATATATATTTATTGAAAAGGAATAGAAATATGTGTGGAAACATAATACTTGATGTCATGTAGCTGATTTTCCAGGGCTCTCTTGCATTTAGATGCGATTAAACGTGCTCAATAAATTAAAGGGAAGTCCCAAATACTCGATTCCGATTTGTTGAAAATCAAGTTACGTTTAATTTTTTAAATTGCGTTTCACCGCAACTTGTTTATGTATGAGTGCCCTGGCCGGCTGGCCTAATAGAAAAAAGAGTAACATTTGCTTTTTCAAAGATAACCTCAATGCAGCATACTATACTGTAGTAAAGTTCCACTGATCAGTATGTAAAGATTCTTTTCATGCAGATCAGTGTAAAGTTCAAGTAATTCCACTGTGCAATTTACCGCGTTAGGGGGCGTCGTAAAATCGCGGTCGAGTAGAGTTCCTTATTACGGCCGGACGGACTTGGACCACGAATTTCGGAAGTTCTAAGTAAAAGCAGTAAAAAGTATGAAATAATACACTGCACTGTACGATTATATCATTATACAAAGCAATAAAATTACTCCCCTTTCAAAAATATTTTCATTAGTTTTTATTTTACAGTTCCTATTTCATTTGCATGGATTTCGACCAGGATTTGGAACTTGACTCAGATGGAAATAACTATATATATGTCGCCATTCCCACCGCCTTCATAAGCCAAAGCACTTTTTGCATGTACAGTACCTATTTCTAAAAAAAAAAAAAATTTTAAAGGAGAAAATTCCCCAAAACATGGTAGGTGGAACTTTTTTCCTTCTGCAGTGAAGAAGATTATCGATGGATGAAAATGGAACTCTGAATTAGTTTGCTGAGATTTCCTGTCGCCTGTCTCTGTATTTTAAAGGGCCCCAATGAAAACCAGCAAATATTTGCAGATTTGGGCTACCTTTTTAAAAATATGCCATTTAAATAAAATAGATAAAATAATTCAACATAATTTCGGTCTTTTAACGTGTACACGTCAGCTCACACATCAGTATGATTATTCTTCACACTGTGATAACTGGTGATAAAGTCACGCAATCACCAACTTTTATGTAAAAAGTTTGTCTTTTTCGGCAACCACTATTTCCTTCCAACAGTTGCATATTTTTATCTATTGCCTGTGCCTGCAAATAGCCAGGCATTACGTTGGTTAAGCAGAGTAAGGAAGGATGAGGGGACGAGACAACTAGGATTTATGTTTATTTGGCCTTACATACTTTTACATACACCCAATGCTATACTGGCTCTCAATAGATAATATTTTCAATCGCAGTGATAAAATCATACTCATGATAATGATCTTCCCCTGTGAGCAAGTAGCGAGACATCCAACACTGTCCTCATCATAGCATCGTCATCGTTCGACATAATGATACTATGATTACAGTAATTAGCGTGATCATCGTGACGTCATCGCTATCATCATCGCCATCGTCGCCATATGTCATATCGTTATATCGTCATCGCTATCATACTCATTCATTGTCAACATCTCAAACTGCTCCAGTGGGCAGTGGCATCCTTTGATATCAAAAGGTTCTCAAATTTTGCATTTACAAATTTTCATATGCAGCTTTTTAGCAACATATAATTGAAAGGTTCTCAATGTTTCGAATATTGCGAATATATCACATTCACCAGAGTGCTCACAAGTCAAACTGCACACATACCATCACAAAATATAATAAGGGTAGGGGTTTGGTAACTTGTGTACGTATTCACAGTCGGGAAACATACTAAATCTTTTTCATGACGTAACTATTAAGAGAGTAAAGCTTATCACAAAGACAAATCGTTTGTGATATAATGAATTTCAGTTACACAGTATAAAAGGGAAAAAAGGACGTAGCGAAGAGCAGATTAAGTAATAAATAGTATTATGATCACTGTTAGAATTATTTTTGTTGAATCTGATGATGATGATGATGATTGTGATAGTGATGGCGTTCATGATCAATGATGATGATGATGATGATGATGATGATGATGATGGAATAGTGATGATGGTGATGACGATGGGGTGGTGATGAAAATGAAGATGATGAAGAAGGAGAATGCTGAAGATGATGATGATGATACAAGTAAGCTTAGAAATAAATTTTAAAATAAAGTGTATCGTCTCATGGAATGACGTGCATGGAGACGGATGGGCCAGTTGCAAATGCAGTCACAGCCTGAGATGCCATGTTCGCCACTATACCATCCATGTCATCCCGCGTATTTCTCTAATGCAGGGAACACAACCTTGAAAATTGCGTGACGGCGTGATAAAACTGCAGAATCAACGCTCGCTGAAAATAGCTTGACAAGTAGTAAATGCAATGGTCAGTGGCCAAAAATAGAAGCTCTAAATCAAATATATATTGTTGTTTTTCCCCCAAATAAATCAACTGATATTACTCTATCACTTCATGGAAAGGGTATGGGACGATGGGAAATGAACAAGCATACCGAACATGCCGAATGGCAGTCGATCGTCTGCATGAAGCTCGCCTCCCTTTAGTCCGATTCAAAATTTCACACGTGGTCACATTTTTGCGTTGTGCGTTGAATAATAATTGTGTAGGCCTTTATGCGGTGTAAATTTTGTCAATAAAATCCAACGACTATTACTCTCTCACCATACCTGCTCTAGTTGGTTAGACATAGGCTCTTGCATTTGCTGCATGAAAAAATGTTGGATGTCTGGCGACGCACATCGTTGTAAATCTTTACATAAAAAACTTTAAAATCATGTTTTAAAACACAGAATTTCTCGAGGAAAGGATCAGAGGTTGTTAAAAGACACACTTGCAAGGCTTATTGCGATGCACATCGTTTTCCGTACAAGATCTCAATCCCACGTGTGTTCCAAGCATGTGTTATTTTAATGGCATAGGCTTGTAAATTATAGCCAACGTAAATGTCGTCTCAACGAAAACGTGGACGTAGAGCTACAATCACTGTGCTCTCCATTGCAAATGCAAGCGCATCTGTGGTGAAACTTACCTTTGGTGAATGAAAGAGTTAATGAAATACACGTTGACAGCTAGGTGCCCGTAGACATCGTCATCACCATCATCGCCCTTGGCTTGTTCACTTCATAGTGTTCATCGTGTGGCATGTCACGACCACCTTGCTCTCCTCGTGATCGTCTTTGCACGTTGCTGGACAGTCAGTATGGATCAACGATGTCGAGAGGCAAGCAGCTAGTCACACGTTTCACGAGGTCACGTGATATATACAGATGTCCCATATGATACGTAATATTACCCTTCCTCTCTGCAGGAGTTTCCGAATCCTTGGTCAACAACCCGCGTTATAAAGGTCCTTGATCCCCTTGTTTCGGAAGCTTACAAGATTCCAAAATAGCCTACAAGCCAAGTATAACAGCCAATTTTGACTATAGCATACGCTAGTTATTCTTTCATAAAAATAATGCTGAAATTCACCGAATACATTGTGAGCGAAGCTTTGAAGCTGGGCTTCCTTCCTTTCATTTCGCGGGTTGATGCCCTCAAAAGTCTCTCAATCAAATGACCGGCTCTTGAACCCTGACATCTGACCCTCAACGATCGAATCCTCGCCTCCTCTCTTCTCGCCTAGCGAGCGAACGGGCGGGCCCGCTCGCTTTCTCCTCGGCGGCTCCTATGACTTTAGACGAACCTCGAGAGGAATGAATCGCACCACAGAACGAAGTAGGTCCATGGTCAATAGGAGTCGGGAGGAAGTCAGCGAGACCGCCTGATTCTTATCAAATAAACTCAAGCGATGTAGGCCTACATTTCGAGGAGACAATCCTGTTTAAAAACAGCGTGCAGATTTTGCTAAGATTCTGTAGACAAACAACTCCTTTCCGTATCTACACAACTCAATGGCCTTCGTTAATTTAGCCACTCATGTGGCAGTACTACAACCTTCCCGATTTAATTATCCTAGAAAAAAGATGTGTTCTTTCTTTGTTTTGTTGGGTTTTTTTGTTTTTTGTTACAATAATTATAGCAGACCTGTACTTTTATTGTTATAATTATTACCAAAACAGTTTGAGACTTATCAATATTGTCACAATCACCTTCACCTACTTTCATTTGAGGAAATTATAGAACTGAATGGTAGTGGTAGTGGTAGTAGTAGTAGTTGTAGTTGTCGTCGTTGTCGTAGTGGTATAGAACTAATGTGGTAGTAGCAGTAATAGCAGCGGTAGTAGCAATAGCTGTGGTGTTGGTTGTGCTGGTGGGTAGTAGTAGTAGTAGTAGTAGTAGTAGTAGTAGTAGTAGTAGTAGTAGTAGTAATTGTTGTAGTAGAAGAAGTAGTAGTGTAGTACAATAATAGTGTTGTAATAAACAAAGAAGAGGGAATAATAATAGTAGAGGAAGCATTATGTAAATAAAATTTACAGTATATGAGTTGGTATATTAAGCGTACTTACCAGAACAATTTTTGTACATCCTCAATTGACATGTCCTAAAATGGTGTGGAGTCTCACGGAGTTCATTTCCCACAAGGACCATTTCTGTGACCATTTTCTTTCTTATGTTATACGTTGAAACATGGTTTATATATTCATCCTATTTCGTGATACTTTCTGAGATTTGAAATATTTTTTATACATATGTAAATGTATCGGTGGGAAATATTACAGGACAATCCATACTTGGTAGCAAAAGAAATGTTTGAATGAAAGAAGAAAGATCAGAGGAACATGCAGATGGACGTATAAACGGAATGGGAAACTAAGACATTTTTTAGTATTTGGAAAGGTAAGATCACAATATCAGGGCCTAACTAATCTTTTTCTGCTTTAAATGTTATATAGGCCTAAATCATTAACACGATATCAGACAAAGAGAGAGAAAGAGAGAGGGGGATAGTTCCTTGATAATCATGCAACTAGGCTGGTTTGCAAGCAGACCCTTTTTTGACATCTAAAAACAATAAGCCTTGAATAAAGCCTAACTTTGCCCGTCTCTGGTTGTGTCAATCAGGAGCAGCTGTAGTACAGGACCTCCGTATACTATAGTATCTTAGTTAGTCTCATAGTTTAGACTCGATGCGACTGACGAGGGTTATTGCCTGCAAACTACAACTGGGCTGCCAGCCAACCAATCATGCGACGCGTGAATAATCATATTGCCCGCTAGCATCCACTAATCAGCATAATTATTCCAACTGCCAATTAACGGGCCGCGCTACTGATCAATAGTCAGGGGTACCTCGGAGTTGATGCAAAATTCATCTGGGTGAACTCGGCAAATGACCTTGGTTTGTATTCAGCTAATTACCGCGAATGTACTGTGGAACCAGAGATGAATAATAACTGTGAGTGGGTATAATGACCATGTTATGTGATAATGGGGGCCAATGGCGTAGCCTATGGGCACAAGGGCCATATGCCCTTCGCCATTTAGTGTGGTGGGCCCCCCCCCCCCCCAATCCGGCAATGATGTCAGTGCCCCTTTAGCGTCTGGTCCTACGTAACCTAAACCACTGCATGAGTCTGAAGAGGCTTTGCCATGTACTTCGGGTAAATATTATGTATTTCCTTCCTATACTTAATTGGCAGTTGAAACTTTTAGATTGAAATCAATGAATCGAAGGAATTTTTATTTTGATTTTCGTTTAGACGCTTACCTGCTTACAGGTTATCTGATCAATTAGTCTAAAGACTTCTCACCATTTAAAACGATGAGTGACACCTGCCCTATGCTATTTCGCTGTCAGTCAATATAGGCCTATGGCATTTTTTTGTAAAGAACTCAACCAAGCAGCTTGCCACGTAATCATGACGTCTCGGCATGACCATTTTTATTATCATTTTTTTTTATTCTGCTTTATTTAAGAATACATTTAAGAATATTTGGTCTGAAAATTGTTATTTGTTGTTATTTTTTCAATAATAAAAAACTCTTTAACTCTTTAACTCTTGAAAAATATAGTTAAAACTATTACAGATCATGAATTATACTGGATTCATATTCATATCGATCCTATGTGCGAACTACGATTCCACTGTATTGGCTATAACAATATGGCATCGCGTATTCTTCATAGAAATCACCCAAGCAGCTTGGAACGGAATCATGACGTTATTGAATTTTAGGTTGCTTGTTGCTTCTACAGGGGTCACGTGATGTATAAGATGAACCCTTGCCTTGTATCACTCAGTTGATTGGTATCAAATTAGATCCCAAATATCCTGTGCTGGAATGTAAGATATTTCTTGCACGCGTGGGGAAAAGAAGGTTCTCTGTGTGTCGTCTGCTTCAGGACAGACATAGCCAGAGAAACTGGTCCTTGGGGGCTCTGTTTAGACCAGTGGGGTGGGGAAGGGATTGAATGGGCACAGCCCCTATAGCCCCTTTAAAAATGCAATCTGTTATTCCTTCAGCTCTTTGAAAAATTATATATTCATTTATTTACTTATTTACTTATTCATTCAAATATTTACTTATTTACTTATCTATTTATTATTCATTTCTTTGTTGTTGTTTTTTTTGTATTCTATGTGGCTTTTTCTTTTTATTTGCCTGTCATTTTATTGGCAAGAGAGGAGGGGGATTTACGACCCCTTTCTTTAAATGCCTGATTCTCCCCTGGAAAGGGGTAATCTGAATTGTGGAACGTCAAACTTCAAAGAATATCGTGTTCTTTTGCGATTTGCATGAAATATTGCCACGTATAATTAACTTTTACCGTCATCATGGCTACGGTACGTTGTCATATTTTCCCTTCCTATAATAACTGTAAAATGATCTCTAATATTTCTCTACAACAAAAAAAAAATATCGTTAGCTAAAATGAATACTACGTACACATGGCTTAAAAGCATTCGAAGGTCACGGATTAATCTTTCCAGTGAATATTACATGTTATTTCTTCGTTTTGCCCCTATGTAAAATCTGAGTCATAAATGTCATGGCACTGCACAGTGGGATTTTAGCAAGCATTGCGTGAAGCGCCATCTATACACCAAGTCCAGGCAACTTTAATGTCCTCCCTCAACCCCATCCAAGCCCCCCCCCCCCCCCTTCCACCACAACAAGCACAAGCACCACTACTTACAAAGCTCACACCATGCACTGACTTTTCTTCTTTCTATTGGTTCATTATCGGCATATTCTTACCTTAGGAAGGTTGACCTTGAATATGATATCAAATTCAGCTACAAATACCTCGTCAGTATCAACTTCACCGTTGATATAATTCGTATAAAGTTAATTTTTATTTTCCTTTCAACAAAAGAATCTTTCAAAAACATACTCCGGCACGTAAGCTTACAAAAATGATCAAACAATTACCGCTGTGTACTTTTTTGAGTGTGAAAAATGTGGTCTGCTTTAACGAGGAATGGAGATAATTAAATATCAAATGGTCCATTGTGCGCTCCCATCCACTTAAGGTAATAAGCCAATTCCAAATATTGCACCTCTCTCATTTACAGGCGGATATTCGGCTTTTAACTTATCACGTGACCAGTATGACAGGCGTCGAACAGGGAGAATGTGAAGAGATAATAACTTCATGTAGAATGAGCCTAAATATTGTACAATGACTCTAATCTATTATTTTTATTGCTACTTAATTCACGTTTTAAGAATGCAGCAATAAGAGGAATGCCACAACTGAAAATGCATCAATTTCAATTTTTTTTTCCAATATTAGGTAACAATCAAAGGTGCAATTGTGAGAAGGGTAAAACTCGATTTATGATGCGACAGACAACAAAACAGAATTAAAAGGGGGGCTTTTGATAGGAAAATGTTTGACAATGACAGTAACAGGAGCTATTTCACTAACTGAACACTGAATATCATTTAAGGGAACTCAATACATCTTTCGAGGAACACTCACTATTAAGGTGATCTGTAGGAACTAGAAATTTGAACCAAGTTTTCGCTGAAGTGGTTGCGATATACTACCTCAACATTCCTGGGAGGGGGAACACTACATGTAAAGAATAATTTGTGGTATGGTAATTGAACCCAGCATACTTGACCTTTATTTCTGGCTACGAATTCCCATACCACAATCTCCATTTTGATACCAGACATTGGAAGCCCTTCGGAGAAAACATCTCGTTGCCATGACAACCGCATCTGTTCCTGGGAGTCATCTCGGCAGGGGCGGATGGGAAGGTTGAAGTCCTCGGGTCAGAAGTTCTTAGCCCAGTGGGTCATTCTTTGGCTTGCTTCAGCTTGCCTTGGACTCCCGTGTAATTCTGTGTGCCGAAATAGATTACAAATTAATGGTCATGGATATGATAGGGTATATTAATATCGCAAAGATATTCACGTGGTTAACTGGGGGTTGGTAGGGTGTTAGGTCGAAAAGGTCATCACTAAATATTATGGACATTGCCGTAGTAGTAGTAGTAGTAGTAGTAGTAGTAGTAGTAGTAGTAGTAGTAGTAGTAGTAGTAGTAGTAGTTATTTCCGTATAAAAAGCATAAAAACAAAATATAAGGGGGATTGCCCACATTCAGCTAAACCAACATGGGAAAGCGGGTCTTCCGCGGGGTCCGTAGTTTGTGATCATAGGCAAACACGCATCTCCCTTATTCAGTATTGATAAAATTATTTCAGTACATATTCTAACCAAAATGAGCAATCCATCATTTCTGTAACTGACCATTCCCTTCATTTCTCCCTGTAGCACAATATTGATATGCTAAGAATGAAGAGTACTGTCTTCTGTAAACGATTAATATTTTTTGAAGGAACATGCCAGTTTTGCCAAAGGGGGGGGGGGGGGGGGTAGTAGTATTCACAATTGTCCATTTTAGCTATTTTCAATAGTATATTTATTTGTGTTTGTGTGTGTGTCCTTATCAGATATCAGGACTGAAATAGTTTTGCTATTTATGTTTATGTTTACATACAGTAGGTTTCATTCATTTATGTACTGGACCGAAGGAAGAACAGCGTGGAAATAATCACCACACTGAGTTGGCAATCCAGCCATTCCAATATTTCTTTACCCTGTTTACTGTATGTATTTCTTTCCGTATTTCATTCTATTGCTATTCTGTGTGTATTTTTATTATGTCTTTTACATGAATACAAAATAATACAATACAATAAAATAAAATAAAATAAAATACAATAAAATAAAATACAATAAAATAAAATACAATACAATACAATACAATACAACACAACACAATAAAATTCAGATTTTGCACATTAAAGGCATTGGTTAACATTGTTATAATTTCTTTAAAATCTAATTTTGTTACTTGAAAATGGAATAAACATAAGGGTTATAGTGTAAAAATACCAGTTTGGTATTTTCAAAATATAATATTCACGGGAAGTATTATGTGAACCAATGTTTGAAAAACATGTAAGGGTCGGTTGCACAGACTAGACGTAAGGAGTGCACATGCGCACATGGCTCACGGGACAGTACTGTGTGTATTGGCGGGTAAACACTAAATAGGCACCAATCCTGCAGCCGTAAGCTCATAAATATTCTTAAATATTCATAGGATTAGGATTAGGGTTTCAGCTTACGGCTGCAGGATTGGTGCCTATATATTGCTTACCGTATTGGCGTATCATGCGGAGGGAGGCACTTACGGTTTTTTTTTTAAATCGAGCAAAACCGTACAGTCCTCTTATTTATTGTCTCTGAGACGAAAAATAATAACATCGCGGTTTGCGTCTTACTAACAGTTTTTCATTCCAAATTATGGTTGGTTTCAGTTTTTTTTTAGTACAAATACAAGTACTCATACACATGTTTCATCTTAGTTTGAGAATTTTTTTAAATCGGATGCTCACAAAGTTAGCCATTACCTTTGAAAGTGGTCACTGTGATGGGAGATCTGTGGAGGTATCGTGCCAAAATCTCCCCCCCCCCCGACACACACACACATCACACACACACACATACCCTCTCATCATCTCTTCTTTTCTCCCCCTCTCTCTCTTTCACTCTCTCTCTCTCTCTCTCTCTCTCTCTCTCTCTCATTTTTCTCTCTTTCTATCTTGTCAGCATTCTATATAATCATTTGTAATGAAGTATGTGCCTATTCAATGATAATGGGGGAAAAATATAAATGAAAACGCACAATAAGTCCCCAAATGAGTAAAATTTAAAAAAGGAAAGAAAAGAAAAGTGTTTACTTTCGTTAGTAGTAAATTGGAATGAAAGCAAATTTATAACATTCAAATAGCTTCATGTTTAATGACTATGTTCTCCATTATCACACACAGAAGGTTACACATTAATGAAACAAGCGGGAATACATGATAGAGACCTTGAATATATTACTCTGACCTTCCTGTATCACACGACCGTAGTCGAATTACATTATTCAGGTGATCTAGGATACTAAACTCTTCAACCAGTTTTCCCTTTTGACAGAGAGGGCGTTCTTGAACTATTCACTGCGAGGGCTCCGATTCGCAGTAGAGAAGTTGCTATCTCACGATACCTAACATTACAATAGTTTTGTATCCTGTACTGTTATCATCTTCTTACTTTTGTTAGATTAAAAGAAAAACATATCAAGTTCATTGATAATCCTCACCGTCATAACAGGAGAAAATATATTGACCCTTTTCGTTGCGGTCTTTTCGAGGCGTGATAGCAAATTTGGTAGAGCAGTGGTCTTATAATCCGGTGACCAGAGTTCGAAACCAAGCCGATGCGCTGGTGCCCTTTGGTAAGGTATCAATCCTCATTACCAAGTCCCTCGGAGAAGTCTTAAAGCCGTCGGTCCTCTGGTTGCTAAAATACTTACAATCATTCATGCTGTCTTAGCAGTCAGGTAAAACAAACCAAAACCAAACCAATCAAACCAACTTCTCCTCGACAGAGTGACGGTTCATTCTTTTACAGATTGTAGTTCAAAAAATTTGACGTTTGCATGGGTTATAGCTCCATTATAACTACACATGTAATGCAGTTTTTCGCTGTTGAAATTGTCATTTTTGTTACAATATACCTAGATTTTCAAAACAAGACCTTCGTAACAAGACGATTAAGTACATTTCAAAATAAAATATATGATTTTTTTTTTTTTTTTTTGGGGGGGGGGGGGTTGACATGGTTCACTCCTTCAATCAAATGATAAAAGGTATTTCATCAAAGTGATAACCCCCACCCCTCATAATGCCGATGCCACCTCACCAGTTGGACCCACACTACATCGTGTATACGGCATTTCTGTCCCGGGGACTTTAACTTTGACTTTGACTTCCTGCCGACGTGACGATCGTCGGATGAGAAAACCGTATAGCCGACTTCCAAGCAGCAGCGATCAATAGACACTATAGACAAAGATCAATAGCGCCACCACATTCAGATATCTGGTATGCAAAATAAAACGGAGGGATTTTTAGACAAGATATCAATGTCGCCGTGTGTTATTTCCCTTTTGTTTTTCTCTTAGTCTGTTTTTATTCACTGTTTTAAGGGAAAAAGTTCTACATGACACTAAATTGTGACTCTTCGAAACAAAAATAAGAGAGTTTTTAAACTTAAGAGTTATCTAGATGTAGACAGAGTATTTATCAAACACTCAGGAAACAAGAGCTCATCTCCACTAATATCACCTTATATGTGTAGATTTTAAACGAAACTCTCTCTCCAAGAAAAATATGGAACTCTCCAAATCAGTTTCCATATTCGTTTAGCTTACAACTCGAAATAGGCTTAGGATTATAGTACTGGATGAACAGATCAGAAGTTAGAAAATTATTTGGGAAATGTTGGATTTTGACCATGCACTCTTTGAAAAATGGTGCTGATTAGAACCTTTTCTTTTCTCACCTTTGGAACCTCAAAAGGTTCTTCAAAGAACTATTTAATGGTCTATAAAAGTTCTCTAAAGGGTTATAAAGGGGTCTTGCATTAGTAATTGTACAAGGCACCTTTTGGAGTCCTCGAAATTATGAAGAACCCTTTTGTAGGCCTAGGACCCCTTTTTGCAGGTTCTAAATACGGGACAAAAAAAGGTTCTAAATGACGCATTTTCTAAGTGTGGAGCAATAATTATCACCAGAGAAGTGTCGAAGAGCCTTCGGTGGATGAAGCAGATGGAACATAATCCAAAATGGCCTCTACATTGGGCCATATTCATGATGAGAGTCTTCCCTCCATGATGACTAACGCGCGGACTCATCCAATCACATGAATGATCTCCACTGTCTGTAATGAAAATTATATCGACTCCCTTCGACCCTCAGCCATTATGCAAGTTATCTTCCTTGATCGCTTTCCGAAAGATGATAATACAGTCACATATATGCTGTCAGTGTGGCATATTTTTTGTACATTTCTTCTAGCAAACTATACAGTAACACACTTCATAGGGTGCTGAGGTACGGATCCATCCGCTATATAGGTCGGATGTGTCCCTCCCCTTTATTAGCCATTGGTATAGAGACAACTAAGGACTACTCATGTTCACTGATGAAAAGGATGGAGTAATAGGGAGAGGGTTGCAGAAAGGAGAGCCTCTGAGAGAGAAAAAGGAAGAGAGAGAGAAGGGGTGGATAATGGCTTGAAGAAGAAAGAGAAAGAAAAAGAGGGAAAAAAAGAGAAAGAGGGTGACTACGTGAATAGAGAGAAAGAGAGGGAGAGGGAGACGGGGGGGGGGGGGGAGATGGAGAAAGACACGATGTTAACGCGAGAGAGGAAGAAAGAGAGAAGATCCCGGGGAGAAGATAAAGGGGAGAGGAAGGAGGACATGGAGAAAGACGGAGATAGACAGTATGACACAGAGTGAATTGCTTGATGTGAACAGAAAGAAGGTGATGGCAAGAGAGAAAGAAAGAGAAAAAAGTAAGAAGGTGATAGAGAGAGAGAATAAGAAAGGTGCGTGTGTATGTGTGTGTGTGTGTGTGTGTGAGAGAGAGAGAGAGAGAGAGAGAGAGAAAGAAAGAAAAAGTCAGAGAGAGAGAGGGGGAGGAGATGGGGGGGGGGGGCAGACAGACAGACAAACTGATAAAAGGAGAGAGCGAGATTACATTGCCAGAGGACATTCCTTTCGACTCCTCCATTACGTGCACGGTTATGAACCCATCCACAAAGTGGCGTGTTATCAATGAGTCACCAGCATCCTGATGAGATGAATACGAGATGAAGAATCTCATTTCATCATCATCGTCATCCAGACAGACGATCGTCTTCTTCACAGACCCATGACCACCACCCAGAGGCCCCATTCCAAGTAAAACACGTACCATCATAGTCATAGCAATGGAGTCTCGAAAGGCCATTCTGATTTTGTATATTCATGGAAACACCGACCGAATTTGCAGAGGCACCCTTTGTCGAAACCCAAGTCGATCACATGCTGACGAACAGAGAGCCACAAAAATGTGCTCTCCCTGGAAATTTTCGTTTGAAAAGGCACTTGAAATTTCTTCTAAATGTTTGAGTAGAAAAAGCACACAAACTCCTGATTACGCTTCCTCTGAACTTGTGAGAAATATTTGCTGGATGGCACCCTCCCCTTTCTCTCTTTGTTGTTCAAAACAAAAATCTGCCCCTGATCTGCCCTGGAAATATATGAATTTCTTTAGAATCAGGCAAAAATAAATACAAATATGATTATCATAACTATTTATGGGAGTGAAGGACAGGAAATACGAACTATGAAATAATGCGGTTGTCCTTTGTCATGTTTCCATTGCATGTGATTTCCATTTTCCCTGTTTTTTTTTTTTTAAATTTAATACCGTTGGAATTTTTCCCCCGATATGACGATATGGCTGATCTACCGTAAAAAAACCGCTTTCACATACCAGGTGGTTCACTGTAATTTCCATAAATGTATTTTTTAATACATGTATCTAAAGATCTAAAATTGTCACCTATAATAGTAATAGTTTTTTTTTTTAAAAAAACAGTCACAATACATCTCACACAGTCCACGATGTACAATAATTTTCCCTGACGACAGCACGATTTGTCGACAATGATAGAGAGATGCAAATAACACTCATTACATACAGTTTGCACATCTTATATGATAGCAAATTGTGAAAATAAAAGTAAAGTATTTGCAAAAAGAAAAAACTCATTCTCGTGTTTACGTCTTGGCTATGTTTACACTAACTGTCTTTTCCCATCACAAATTGATGAGTCGCCGTTGCGCGAAATTATACTATTTTGACATTTAAACAGAGAGATAAAAATGAATATGGAAGTCGTCCATAGAGTTCCCTCGCCATAATTCGAAAGGTTCAGAATCGAAAATCATTCATCGATTGTTTGGTTGAATGTGAAGGATATGGTGATTAAATGGGAACAATGAATCTCTCGTTCCCATCAGGAGATATGAATTGTGGAAAAGTAGAGAAATGTTATTAGCTATCAGTCATGGGCTAAACCGAATGAACGATTATTGTGGCAGAGCAATAAGCGCAGTGCTATTTCATTTCGTGTTTCATTGATATTGATGAATGGTATTTTTCTTTCCATGCTATTCTTTGTACAACTGGAAACAAAAACCGTGGCACATATGATAAATGACATTTACTTTTTTTCGAAATTTATTCATGATATTCCCCCACACCCTCCCATCCTCTCTCCTCCTCCTCCTCCTCCTCCTCCATTTTATTGGGATACCACATAATTATTTTTACACTTGTTTGTATAATTATGTGTGTATTTATTTCTCTTTTTTGTTTTGATACTGGTGCCTGTTTTTATTGATGATTGTTATTGAACAGGGCCAAAAATACCATAATTGGTGAAATGTAGCACCCTGTAACAATATCATAAAAAATTAAACTGAATAAATAAATTTTAAAAAATTATATATGTGTATATATATATTTGTGATCAGGTAACATATACAGCAGCTTTGGCAGCTCTCGGGGAAATGAATACATGTGAGATCAATTGAGAGAACAATAGCGTAGCATGAATCAAAGTTCCCCAGAACTGTCCTACCATTTTGGAAATTTTGCAAAGGTTGAAAAAATGTATCCGCCGGGAGTCGAACCCGGGCCTTTGGCTATGAACGCCAATGCCTTTGCAAAGTTTCCAAAATGGTAGGACAGCTCTGGGGAACTTTGATTCATGCTACGCTATTATTCTCTCAACTGATCTCTCTTTCTCTCTCTCTCTCACACACAAACACACATACACACACGCACACACACATATATGAATGAATAAATAAATGAATAAGTAGATAAATGAATAAATTGATAAGTAAATAAGTAAATAAATGAATAAACAAATAAATATATAAATAAATATATGTTACCAATACAGTTTTTTTTAAAGTAAATTGACTATTCTTTTTCTAATACTCATTGGTCATCCCTGGACAAGGTGCGGTGATGGCTCAGTGGTAGAGCAATGGTCTCGTAACTGGGAGTACCTGGGTTCAAAACCAAATTATTGGTTAGGCCTGCTGGTTTGTTTTACCTGACTATTAAGAAAGTATGCGTGCTTGTAAGTAAGCAACCGATGGATTCGTTTGTGCCATTCGATTTAAATCCAGTCCCTCGGAGGGGACTTTAAGCCGTCGGTCCCCTGGTTACTTCCTAATAAGCATACATACTGAGTATGCTTTCTTAATAGCAGTCAGGAAAAATAAGCAACCATTAAACCCTTTTAACTCTACAGTCCCTTTAATCCTCAGAAATTCATCATATTCATGACACATACAAAGCACACGTGGCTGCCTAATTAAAATTTGTATACTTCTAGTGATATTGACTGCGATGACATTCTATTCGGGAATATATTATATTGTGTGGGACTGTCACATTCTTTGTTCGATCGAATCTAATTACTTTATCGAATAGAGGCGGATCCAGGATTCGGTAGCGGGGGTGGGGGGGGGGGGGGGGGAGGTTCTAATATCATGAATTTTTATCAGCTTTATATCTAGATTTTCTGGAATTATGCATCATACCTAGACGAGGAGAGCTGCTTCACCCCCAGCATTGTTAGTGTAAAAAAATCCACTAATATAAGCATAATCATGTAGAATGATCATTAAAAAGGGTCTGCAATAATGATAACCGTTGCTAATTGGCTAATGGAAGGGGGGAGAGAGAATGGAATGGTACGTAGTCTTCTTTATTAAGATTGCAGCATAAACACTTTAAATGGGTCTTGGCCAGTAGTGTCCAGAGTAGTGCCCCTTTAGCCCCCCCTTTCGATTAGCCACGGTTATCACATGGCAGACCTTCTTTTTTTTTTTTAATTACAACGGACACCGTAACATGTACTCATCGAATAACGTATTGAATTTTGGCTGCCAAATGATAGGATATCGTTCGTTACAATAATTAGATCATATCCTGTTTTTCGACAGGTTTTTTTTTTCTTTCAAACATCTGCAGGAGTAGGGGAAATCAACTTTTTTGTTAGAAAAGCAAGTTTTCAGTATGATATGATTTTTTTTAAAAAATCTAAACAGGTGTGCTATTTCGATTTTTGTCATTTTACAGAAAGCTTGTGTGCATGCATTGTCATAAAGTGAAATAAAAGTTTATTCTCATCAATTAAAAAAAATACAATTTTTACTGAGGGCCAAGTGGGTGTACCCTAAATCACCGCCATCACAACCATCACCACCACCAGCACCACCAGCACCACCACAATCATCTTTCTTTCATCATCGGTATCATCACCATCACCTCATCATCATCATATCATCATTATCATCATCATCACCACCATCATCATCACCTTCATCACCACCATCATCAAAACCATCTCCTCATCACCACCACATCACCACAACCGCCGTCACCACCATCACCACCACCACCACCACCACCACCATCATCATCATCGCCATCACACCATCATCACCACAATCATCAAAACCACCACATCATCACCCCATCATCACGACCGCCGTCACCACCAACACTACCACCATCAGCATCATCGGCATCATCATTATCCTAATAACCACCACTTCATCATCATCATCACTATTATCATCATCATCATCTATAACCATCACCACCACCATCACAGGGAAGAGCTGCCTCAAGACCATCTTACACGCAGGTGTGAAGCAATTACTTGAAGTGTAACAAATTTGATTTGATGTCCCCTTCGCAAAGAAACGCGTCTCTAATTTCTTCCTCATCGCTTGCTCTAGTCTAAATATAGGAACCTTCTGCAAGAATAGTGTCCCAAATTCACTTGCTCAATTGGGATATTCTGAAACTGTACGTACTCCATACTCAATTCTGATTACCCCAAAATTAAATATAATGACCGGCAGACAAGAGTAAAAGTTTCTCCAAACTATCTGCATTAAGTTGGGAAAGCCGAAAATAAATAAATCAAAATGATGTACCCTATTTCGGAGAATAGAATAGCTCAATTCATTCTGTTGTGTTGTGACTATATTTTGAACAACATGTTCTAAAGAAATAGTAGATTGGGACAAAAATCATGAGCTTTAGGCAAAATTATGTCCATAAATTATTGTATACACGCTGTAACAGAATACGGGAAGAAGAAGAAGAAGGGGGGGGGGGTATAACATTAATATACACAATCAGTCATAATACGTTCTGTAAGTCACTGATTTGCAATGAATATTTCATGTTGTATTCAGGTGTCTCTGGACATCAGAAGAAAGTCTTGTTCGGCTCATGAAATGGAAAATCGAAAACAGCACCATCATTCTCCAAGTTTAAACGTGTGGTTTCTTGGCTATAGCGGTTACTAACATACATCTACCTGCTGAAATGCCTGTTCAAACATTCAGCAATACTCCGAATAATTATAATGATGTTGACTTTAAATTCGCGACCCTCGCTGAACTTCGAATGATCGTTTTAAGTACACAGTCAAAAGGTGAAGACAAGTTCTTTACCATTGTCATGATTGTGACGTTTGCTGATAAAGCGAATAACTGTTAGCCTGATTCCTGCTTTACGAGATATTTTTTTTTCACTCTATTTATCAAATTATCTAGACAAAGGCAACATTTTGCAGACACAAACGCCCATACTTATATTGAAGGTGCGAAGGGGGTGGGGGTGGAGGGGAGGGGGAGGGGAGGGGAGAGAGGGAGGGGGAGAAATTGAGTTTTGGGGAATGCGCTGATAAAGCTAACGATAACTGTTAACATGGATCTACACGAAATTCCACTTTTGATTTGTCTTACAATGATTATTTTCCAATTATTTTATTCACATTATTCTACCATGATTCCTCTGTATCGGCCACGCCAACACTGGTTAATTAACGATCATCTGGTGTCCGGGGAGGGTACGGTTTAATATAAAAGACAAAAAGATGAACTGATAAAGCTGATAAAGAAAAAAAAATGGTGGTCGCGGTTTACTGGCAGATTTACATTTTTAGGGGGTCTTATTCATCCACTTAATAATTTTGCAATATACTGTCTACAGTCAAAGCTGGGATGCCAACATTGGCAAGCATAGGCATTGATAATTAGGGGCCGGGGATGATTTTAGAAAATGAAATTGTTTGTTCCTATTCAGGGTCGGTATGGTAGATAAATTAATATTCTAGTGTGACTTAAGATGAGGCTGTTTCTTCCACGTCTCCCTAACCACACATCAGCCATTCAGTGTGTGAGTCAGACATTTATACATGAGTCACTCGATTTCACTTAAAGCTGCGGTGCATGTTCTCTTAAAGACGCAAGGTCGTGGGCTTTCATGGGGAGTGAATCATAATTTGCTGACACCAGGCTTTGTGAAAAGCACTTGAAATACCTGTAATAGAGCTACATTTCTGGAGCACAGCAAAACAAGCTGTCCCACCATAAGTATTCTTCGGCCTGCTTCGGGCATTCTCGGGCCAGGAAAAGTGAGATAATGACTTTGCCATATGGGGCAAAGGGTGGAATAGACAGAACATTACATAAGGTATTTTGGTCATAAAACTTAGTGATGGACAACACCTGTTACTGGGTAAGCACCCATGGTGTCAAATTCCTCATGGAAGCCCACGACCTTGCGTTTTTAAGTGCTGAGTCAGTCCAGGGAGGTGGTTAACAGATTTGGCAAGAAAAAAAATGTTCCATAGAATTTAGAAATATCAATGGCCTTCTAGATGTGTTATGGTCTAATGAATAAATCTCTGGACTGTGAACCACATGGTATACGGAGTTCAAATCCTAACGTCCCTTGACAAGAAATTGGCACTCTCCACCCAGGTGTAGAAGGTGGGTACCTAGTAGGAGTTTTTGAATGTTTTTATGCTATTGTACCTATTTTTTTTTTTTTATCAGATTGTGGAAATAAATAAATCTAATCTAATCTAATAGTTATTCCATAAATGCACCGAAAGGTAAGTTGCCGGAACTAAAGCCGGGGTAATGGTATCCAAACTCCTTGCTCACCAGAGGTTAGATCATAATGTGATATGCGCAGTAAACAACCGAATAATACTTTTAATACCACTTTTATTCAATAAAAATATTATGTTTCTTGAATAAATACAGAGATCTCTCACTATTCTGTAATGATCGATGAGATCAGTGAGATAGTCATTTTCAGATGCCTTGCATTTGTGGGGATGGTGGGGCGAAATGAAACTTCGAAATCGTTCATATTCGGCTCATACTAGGCTCTACACGGAAGGTTCCAGTGATGATTTCTTTGCCTAAGCCGACACTAGATCCATTGAAGATGACTCTTTGCCACACCGGCGTTCTGTCATCAGCTTGTAATAGATAAACATGGTGATGATGATGATGATGATAATCACGATGATAACAGTGGTGGGTAATTCAGGATTACCATAAGTATAACACAAAAAAGGATACAGCCCCCCAAACCGCCTTCCTTTACAGATGGAATCCCTATCGCGGATCTCGACCTTTTCATATCATGACGTCTGAAGTGATAATAATTACAAAATGTATTTCATACTAGCTGAAGCTGTCACCTTCTTTCAAATACGGCTAGTGCATGAATGGATTAATTCTCAGACCGGCGTAATGAGGTAATCGTCTCTCTGCAGTAGCATTTATCTATTTATTCATTTATTTACCTAATACTGCAATAGGGTGCCCTTTCAACAATGTGCTGGTATCACAAGGGGCCCTATGCATAAAAACAAACAATATAAATAGAAAACATACTACATTCCTGAGCAAATGAATACCTTGTATACAATGGAACTACTGCGTCAGTACCGTGATAACTTTGAGTTGCATACAAAGGCGTAGCTTGCGGGGGCACTTGAGACACCCCCCCCCCCCCCCCCGCCGAATGGCAAGAGAGAGAGGGAGAGAAAAAAAAAAGAAATGGAAAAACGAAATGAGAAAGGGAGAGAAATAGAGGGAGAAGAGGGATGAAACATAAAAGTAAGACACCACCCAAACCATGCCCGTAATCGGTGGCCGTATAAATGAGAATTTTAGACATTCATGATGCTTGCGACTTTTCAAAGGAGAACACGCACAACACTTCCCATATAATACTCATAATACAATCTGTTACTCAGAAATATTTATTCATCTTATAGTCAGACAAGATGAGTGGGAAGATGACTTCCTTGAGTGTGTCACTATCCATCTATCCTAGCTAGAACCATTATCGATGTGAAAACTGAAGATGAATGTTAGATTTTGCCTTTAAAGTTGAATCATGAGTCAGTATTGTATTAATCGGCCCTGCTCGAATGTCTGTCTCTCCTGGCCGTGGTCTCATCAGAGTACTTCACTACAATATTTATGTCATTGATTTATGCATCTGCTATGCTGATTACGGAATATTGTTTTTCGTAATTAGCTTAATGATATTTAGGGCAACAGCTAACATCTCCAATGTGTTACGTGAAAGATAATAGATATTGCATGCAAATGCATTCCAAGTTTGTCTCTTTCTCCTTCTCCGACTTTCCCCCCTCTCTCACAGGCTCTCTCTATCTCTCCCTCTCTCTTTAATGTAGTCATGAGCGTAATATCACCAAAAGAAAAGACACTTTTAAAAGGGCTTTAATTTGAGAGGCTTTTTCCGTGACCTAGTTTAAAGGCTCATGCATATTCAAAAGGCGGGATTTAACTTTTTTTTTGCATATTACCTGGGAGTTACCAAGCAACCTTGCAACATCTTTTTCCTTTCATTTTATTTCTGGCATCAAATCTTCATCCTGTCACCGTTCTAAGATATCCATGGGTGCGGTGCAGAAATAATCCAATGAAAAGCCCTCTGTCATCAGTCTCCTGTCAATGGAAAAGTTGAGCTTTCTCATTGGTCGTTCTCTCGTAACCTGAGCGGGGATAGTCTAAGAAAAATGTTCCCCTTTTCTTTTTAATAGTTCATTATCTGCAATCAAAAAATTGCTACAATACACCAGATATCTGTTCCGATCGATAGATATTTTATAGAAAGCCTTTTCAAAAGAAAATAACATCAAAGTAATTCAACTTTTCGAGGAAATACAACGATACCCTTAAATCTGTAGTGCACGCCTTGTACACATTTCTGAGTCGGCCCCTAATGATATGCTGCATACATCATTCCGTCTGGCGAGCTAGCAGAAATCGTTCGCTCCATCTGTCGAGCAGTCAAAATTCCTTAGTACACCGGCAAGCGCCCAGACGCCCAACACGTGAAAACCGGCCAAACTCCTTTCCTGTCAGACAACTCTTGAGATCGTCTCTTTCTTGTCTTTTTTTAGTCAAATAAATCTGTCAAAATGCGTGAAATCGTTCATCTGCAAGCCGGACAGTGCGGAAACCAAATTGGTGCCAAGGTAAGGAATTGATTTCAATATTTATATTTCCTGTGATTCCAAAGAGGATATACAGTAATTATACTATCGTGACTATAGTCGCCTGCAGTTTTTGCTATTTTTTTGAACTCATTCATTTCTTATCTATCACAAGTGTTGTCATTATCATGATTATGAATATTACCACGGTTCGGAACATTGAAAAGGGATCCTCACAGTTTACTAGTATTCGGTAACTCAATATGTATTGTTACAAATTGTTTAAAATCTTTCAATGTATTTTATTTTCATGCCTAGATTGAACAATGACACTGTTGGATATCGCGATTTGCATGATGAATATTCGTTTTGCATTGTATTCTTTCTTCACACATTATATTTCCATGCTGATGTTATGTTTTAGGAAAAGGGTGCATGTGGAAGCAAAATTGCTGTTTTGTACGATCATTATGATCTCATGATGAATGATATTCGGAAAACATTTTTTTTTTTAAAGAGAGAGCCGGAAACGAACATGCAGCCGATCAACAGATAACAAGGAAATTTGAATCTCGCCGCGTTCACACACTGGATGTATGTTTAGGTCATAAATATATCCAGTGAATTTATTGATTTCCCTATCGATCGCAGAATAGAAGCGGGGAGCATTCAATAAAAGGAAATCACTGCTATAACCCCTCCCCCTTCCGCCTATGATGCGAAAAGTCGTACTCCTTGCTTTCTCTCGACGAAGTGAAAAAATGTCAAGACATTAGGAATTTAAACAATAATAAGTAGAACGGTTTACCTCGAGGTCAAAAGGCCAGTTTGACCGTTGTATTTTGGCGATCGGTGAGAGCGCTAGCTCCCAAACTAAAGAGTGTGAGCATGCGCCAGACCCTGCTCTTTTGTACGCGCGGGATTATCTGAAATACAAATTATGCTGGTAGGTTCTATGACTGGTCGGCTGAGTGGTCGCTCGTCGTCGTTTTGGTCACGACAGTCCATAGGTCAATAAAAACCTAATGGCCTTTGTGATTTACACTGCGACTCAGATGAGTACAATCTGAGAGCTTTACCTTTCATTTGCTATGAATGTACATCTGCACATATTAGGCGTGCCACAAGTTTGCAGAATGGTTCAATAAATAAGAGATTTCCATGTGTATGAGAAAGGCTGCAAAATAACCAACTTCCGGTCTTGGTAATTCCTTAATCAGTTAGCTAATCATATGAATGTACATGTAAGTACTAACTGGAAAGAGGAAACTGTAAAATAAACCTGAACATGCTGGTTACCTCCTGAGCAATATACTGTGGCACATGCAGACGCATGTACCTATTTTGAGTGGCACAGAGTTAATGAAAGCATAATGATCTCCAAGCTCCCATAGAAACCAACACAAATCACAAGAAACTTTTTATTTTGAAATTTGAATAGATCTTTCTCACCAAATTATTATAAAAATACAGAATATCCTTGGGGGATGTCTTAGGAAAATAATGCTTACAGTGCAGCCTCAAAAGAAATCAGTGAAAGAAGCCCGTCTTGCGAGTAGATAATTTACGCATACATTAAGTATACTAAACTAGAGTAAATATCCGTGTACACAATGGGCCAATTGTTGTTGAGTAATAGAAAAAACATCTGCAGTGCAGCTGCATTCACCATACATTACGCATGATCAGAATCAATCGATTCTTTATAATTCAAGTCACACCAGCGAAGGCGGACACCGCACTGTTTAAAAAAAGGAGTTGCCTCGAATGGCCAAGATTCTGTTGATTTAGAATTGGTTCAGCAGTGTGACTGCTTCTGATACCCCAGGCACACCGAGACCGACAATAGACAGGCAATATATGTACAAAAAGCATCCTGCCTGACCAAGAATACCAACTTCGGACTGACTTCACCCAGAACAAAACTACGTCACCCTGAATCACAAGAATAAGACCAAAGCCTCACTGTACAGACAACAGATCGGCCAGAAAATTACATTGACTATGATTCTGTCCATGTGGAGTAGGTTTGACGCTGTGTGTCTTGGGTACTTATTATTACTCAAGGGTATTACTTCTAGTGTCACAGTCACACCGAACGAGACCGACAGCACACGGACAAAAGACCGATCACAAAATTACATATTACTCCGAATGGAAAAGATTATTTTAATGTGGTGTCGGTCAGTGGCTGTGTGTCTTGGGCATCTCTGCTTACATCCCAGTCTGTGGCAGTCACACCAACCGACAACATACCGACAATAATTGCACTAAACCATGCTGAATACAATATATTGCCACCAAATTGCCAAAAATTCTGTCGATTTGGTACCTGTAATGACAGTCTGACTGGGGTTGATATATTATTCTTTACCTTGATTGCAGATCTTGTTGAATCATTATGGTCATGACCCTTTCGTGGAATAATTGCTCACAGGACCTTTGATCCAAGAGCCATGATCAAACGATTGGGAACATGGGTAAAACCGTGGAGCGCTATTATAGCTGCGTTTGCATTTTACACTGCGTGTTCATTGTTGGCATGTCCTTTTCCTGACTCTGTGCCTTTAGCCGCAAAGTCGATCGCCCTTCTATAACAAAAATTAAATGTATAAACATGGGCAGTGACTGCCAACATTTTTATGATTTATTAAAGCAGTTTTATTGGGACGATGGTCAACCAATTTTTTTATTAAATGAAAGGTATTTATGACAATTATATCTCCGATGATTCCGTAACTTGTGGGAATTTGAAATAAGAGATAAGGTGATGATGATCATGCTTCAACTGGTATTCTCAAGGAAATTTAGTAATGATAGCTTCCGACTATGGTCCATTTTTCTACCAGCGATATAAGCATATTCAAACTAAGTTAATCGAACAAGTTGATTTAAATCACCGAGTTATAATTGGCATTAGTTTTCATGATTTCAGCTTTCATCATTTTAATATAAGTATTGCCAGTGAAAGAAAAAAGAAAGGCAGCTAATAATAGGAAGTTTTTTTCAATCAATACACATGAAAAAATTCTCAGAATCTTGTTTGCCAGTAATCAGTTTACCATTATTATTTTCACTATTTCAGGATGATTAGTATAATTATCATATACCCCTTCCGTGATAAGCTCTGGTATTGAAAATCATGTGTGCAAATTAGATGGTCGTGTGCTACAGGAAATACTTGAAAGTTGAAACCTCGCATGCCGGGTAATCTAATCTTCCATGCATGTGGCATTATATTTCCTTGTTCACTTGGTAATCATGTTTCATTTCACATTAATGGTACTTTAATATTTTAAAGGTATATTTTAACATTTCAAAGGTACTTCAACTTTTGAAAAGTATACTTTAACATTTCAAAAGTACTTTAACATTCTAAAGGTATATGCTTAAACCGAACGAAAAATCATGTTGGTAAAATCGTGCATTCATCTGCTTAGAAAACGTGTTAGTTTCAGGACGATAGAAAATTGTTTAGTGTGTTTAAAGACACTGTGGTCTCTTTTATACTTATTTGTTTTAACTCTGGATGGTTACTTCTAATTTAGATACTTCGATAGGGCCCCGGAGCGCCACCCCCCCCCCCCCATCTAAAACAAAAACAAACACAAGAACAAAAACAAACCCACCTTTTAAATTGCACTATACGACATTCGGGCTTACTGTGCAAAACGATTCCGCGATGTTAAAAAAAGAATCCTGCGAATTAATCTTTTAATTTGCAATATAAAATCTCTATATATACTGGGGTGAAGGTTATATCTATACAAGCGTTCGTCCAGTGTAGAAGGTAAACAAAAGAGGACGAAATTTCTTTTGAACACATCTGCGTCCATCATTTTGCTTTAAACTTCCCAGTGTACCAGTATATAATGTTTCTGTCATTTTCTTTTCAAGACAGATTAATGCCCACATCCACCGAGTTTATTTTAAAGAGCCAAATATTTATAGCCTACTACATTCGTGAAATTTGAATGGTAGTTTCTTTTTCTTTTCTTTCCTTTCCCTTTAATAGTTCTGGGAGGTAATCTCAGACGAGCACGGAATTGACCCCACTGGTACCTACCACGGCGACTCCGACCTCCAGCTCGAGAGGATCAACGTCTACTACAATGAGGCTACCGGCGGCAAGTACGTTCCACGAGCCGTGCTCGTCGACCTCGAGCCAGGCACCATGGACTCCGTCAGGTCGGGACCATTTGGACAGATCTTCAGACCGGACAACTTCGTTTTCGGACAGAGTGGAGCAGGAAACAACTGGGCTAAAGGACATTACACAGAGGGCGCTGAGCTGGTAGATTCTGTACTCGATGTGGTCCGCAAGGAGGCTGAGAGCTGCGACTGCCTACAGGTGATTACCGCTAAAGAGAGCTAATGAACCTTTGCAAACCTTTGTCTCTCTGATCTAGAAACGTTATGCGTATAACGCAAAGTTTCTCAAAATATAGCATTCTCCGTACTGTCTCCACTTGAAGAGAGGCGCCTTGTTGGTGAAGGGACGATTAGGAGCACGGGAGGTTTTAGGATACTACTTTTGTCAATTAGACATTCCTCGTCAGTAGAAAGAAAATAAACACTGCGGATTAGTATTCCTTTAATTTTCTGTTTCGTTTGAATAGCAACAATTTTTTTTTGTAATGTGAGGAGATGAGAACAAAAGGAATGTTAAGATTGTAAAAAAAAACCGCTTACTGGAGTCACAAATGACAACTGAATTATTAACAATCCTGAATAATCTTGGTTTCCTCATAAATTTAGATTCTTGCGTGTTCTCTCTATTTTAATGTTTCCTTTCGATACTTACAAACCAATTGCTTACTTCCTCAGTTTCATCATTGAGTACGAATTTCGTTTGTCCTCTTTTATTCAGGGCTTCCAACTGACACATTCCCTTGGTGGTGGCACCGGTTCCGGTATGGGAACCCTTCTCATTAGCAAGATCCGTGAGGAGTATCCAGACCGCATCATGAACACATTCAGCGTTGTGCCATCACCCAAAGTGTCAGATACCGTCGTCGAACCATACAACGCCACACTCTCAGTTCATCAACTAGTTGAGAACACTGACGAGACATACTGTATTGACAATGAGGCTCTTTACGATATTTGTTTCCGCACCTTGAAGCTAACGACGCCCACTTATGGTGACCTGAACCATCTGGTGTCAGCCACCATGAGTGGAGTCACCACTTGCCTTCGTTTCCCTGGACAGCTCAACGCCGATCTACGCAAACTTGCCGTCAACATGGTGCCATTCCCCCGTCTCCACTTCTTCATGCCCGGTTTTGCCCCTCTGACCAGCCGTGGCAGCCAGCAGTACCGCGCCCTGACCGTCCCTGAGCTCACACAGCAGATGTTTGATGCTAAGAACATGATGGCCGCCTGCGATCCCCGCCACGGCCGTTACCTAACCGTCGCAGCTGTCTTCCGTGGTCGCATGTCCATGAAGGAGGTCGACGAACAGATGCTCAACGTCCAGAACAAGAACAGCAGTTACTTCGTCGAATGGATCCCCAACAACGTCAAGACCGCCGTCTGTGACATTCCACCACGAGGTCTCAAGATGGCCGCCACCTTCATCGGTAACAGCACCGCCATCCAGGAGCTCTTCAAGCGCATCTCTGAGCAGTTCACCGCTATGTTCAGACGAAAGGCCTTCCTCCATTGGTACACTGGTGAGGGTATGGACGAGATGGAGTTCACAGAGGCTGAGAGCAACATGAACGACCTGGTGTCCGAATATCAGCAGTACCAGGACGCCACCGCTGAGGAGGAGGGAGAGTTTGATGAGGAAGAAGAAGGAGACGTCGACGAAGCCTAAGCTAAAAACCCATAACATTCCTTTACTGGCGTCATCATTCTGTACTTGCCGTCAGTTCAGTGTGCAGTGAAAATGTTCAACAAATACAATCCATTGGTAGAGGCTTAAAACAGTGAAACGAATACATGTACAATCTAAACACTGCAAGCTAATGAATCTCTAAAAATCCAAACCAGTTTGTGTGAATCATAGTTTTCAAAGCATAACAGTTTCCAAAGATCTTGTTATTGATTTCTTTTTCACTGTCTTCTTCGACAATGCGATTACATATTGAAGAATAGTTAACTCCAATACATGTACATGTATGTTATCATGTCAAACGAACAACTCATCACAGACTTCACAGTCATAACCGACTCAAACTCTGTTATATTTCTCGTTACCGAGTTCTGATAAAGACTCAAAGTCACTATTTGAAATACTATATTTGTATAATTTTCTATATTTTTATGCAGTCTCTTACAGTTCTAACTCTTCTGATCTATGATTTTAGATATGCATAAGTCATGTCAGTACTGATCGCTTTTCTGTATTTCTCAAGAGAAGAAATAATAAACTCACCATGCAACTTTAACTTGTGGTCCTCGAAGTTTTATGTGTTTTTTTTTACCTGCCAGGGTCAGAAGGGGTATGTCCTATAATAGACAGGCCTTTGCGAAAAAGAAAGAGGGACGGATGCCGATGGGATGGGGAGTGGGGGGGGGGGGGGGGGGGGGGGGGGGGGGAGGGAAGTTGTTTTTTTTAGCGGGATGTCCACGAACTTAGACTTATGACTGTTGCACGAGTTATTGCCGAAACTTATTGGGCAGCACTGATGATACCTGATGACAATTGCTGTGCGGTCATATTAATTTCCCAACCTTAATCCTAGACCTAGATCACGCATTGGACCTATATTTTGAAGGGGAAAAAAAGAAAACCGGGGCAATTGTCTATGTTGTCGCCAGTGCCGACCATAAATCGGGGAAGACATGGCCACCCTGCGTAGTTTTGAGGAAGTACTGGAGACATTTAGATCAAAACGAGGTGGCTTTTTTGTTTGTTTTTTCTTTCTCATTTTGTGTGTGTTTCTCGTGGTTTGAGCGAAAGCAAGTAGAGCCTTAAAGGAATCACTGAAGATCTAAAAAAAAAAAATAGGTCCTATGAAAGCTGCAGAATTAGTGAAGTGTTCCTGTGACTGTGGTGTTTATGTATTCATAATGTTCTTGCCGTCCAGTTCTGCAGTCTGGTACATGTATATTGTACATTAATGTTGAAAGTATACATGTACGACATTGCAAAAATTGGAGACTGCTAGAGTGAAAAGTGCATGTACATGTATCATGACAGAGGTAGAATGGGAGAAATGAAAAGAGGATAAAGACAGAGAGAGAGAGAGAGAGAGAGAGAGAGAGAAGGAAGTCGGTTGGGGTTACGAGGCGGATGCTCGTTTAAACAAACTGTCGACTGTTCACTGACTACAGGGTGTCGAATGTAATTTATAATGACGGTGGACTTGGTGGTTAAAGCAGGCGGCAGTTTGCCGACATTTGTCGCTCGAAAGAAAGCCATAATTATGTCTTTTTAGAATGATGAAGGTAGGCTCTGACAACTGGGAGCCTCAGCGAACTGTGCTGGAATGGAAGCTGATTATCTGAAAATGTTTAATGAAAGTTTGAGAAGCAGCGCAAGAGAAAAAAATAATGGTTTCGATGGTTTCGGATTTTCTAACAGGCGTCCACATCCCAAACTTTGATGTGCTGTTGATTATACAAAGATTAGTGATGTTGATAAATTCTTTGAGGGGGAAAAGGCATCGCTGGACAAGTTTTCGAGGGGGGAGGGGGTCGTTGTATTTTTGCTGACAAAGGTCAAGACATACATATTTATATTTCCTCATTATAATCGTTGATATTTCGAGAGGAGTATACTACTCAAACATATACGAATAAATCGACTCAACTGAGGTAAATTTGATGTGAGGAAACGCCCCCCTCCCCCAATCTGGTGATCCAGATATCAAGTTACGGAAGATAGAAGAACTCGACTGGTATTTATTAGTTATTATTTTGTAATTATTTATTAGTTCATGTATTAGTAAATTTTCTTCAACCCTTGGCAAAATCGTATGGGATGTTAACAATTATGTACAGGGATATGTAGCCAGACATAGACTGATAGTTCAAGTTGAGTCTCCGCCACTGCAGATGTACAGGGTGCATATTTTGTGACCTTTTCTATAATCCGATTCGTTGAACAATACTCGATCTTATTACACATAACTGGATAGCGGGTGCAGACAGTAGAAGTAATCAACGACATCACTTATTATTTGTGCTTGGTGTGTTCCGACCCTTATCAAGGGAGGCTGAACAAGGTGTTCTTTAAGGGCCGGGTAAGAACGAAAGATTTTTCCCTTTTCTCCAGTTTTCTCCCAAAATATATGTGGCCACCGCCGAGCTCTCCGGGCTCACTCAGTGGAAAAGGAAGAGGAAAAAGGGAAGGGGAGCCCGGGGGGGGGGGGGCTGGTGAAAGTAAAGTCACAAAAGAAAGGATATTCTGAAATCCTCTTTTCGGTCATCGACATCATTCTCTTGCAGTAATCACACCGGCTATACCGGGTGCCTCAGAAAAAGCGGAACGGCGGATTTTCAGTATTTTGCCTTCAAAAAAATAGATAAGTTTTCTACATAAATGGGTAAAACATCTTCTACCAAAGAGAATTATCTCTGAATTTTGTGAAGTAATTTTGATTTTATGCCCTTTTCTCAAATTACAGTCATTTTCAAATTTTGGGCGACCGACGAGAGTAGAATTGTGTCGGGATGGCCTTTCATTATACGTTGTTAAGCCCACTGATGCATTGTAATTACTAAGCCTGTCATAATTATGAAAGGCCATTCCCGACACAATTCTGTTCTCATCTGTCGCCTAAAACTTGCGAAATTTCAAAATGACTGCATTTTAAGAAACGGGCAAAGAATCAGAATCACGTTACCAAATTCAGTGATCTGGGTATCATTCTCCTCAGTGGAAGATCCTTTACCCTCTGATGTGATAAGATCATATACTTCTTGAAGAAAAAGTACCGAAAATCCGTCGTTCCGCTTTTCCTGGGACACGCGGTATATGTCAAGGCTCATGAAGACGGTATTTTCTCTTCTTCTCCTTTAGGTGGTTGGCGCTGTCCCCCTGTTTTTATCCCCCACCCCATCTCCCCGTCCCTGGTAATTTTGCAAAAGTGGAAATGATGGATGCTTGGACCCATGATGCATGTAATTACATGGTGTCAGAGCAGTCTAGTCAACCGTGTAAGGGGAGTAGAGTAGACGTCCTTATGTTAACAACGTCCGCCTTTTTTCAGCTCGGAGGGAGCTCTAAAATAAACTTGCTTCATCTGAAATACTAATGTGCAGAAATCCCGGGGAGGGAGACGAGACAAAACATTAACTGTCTCTCCCCCCCCCCCCCTCCCCGATTTCGGAAAAGCATACTCAGAAAAGGCAAGCTTTAATGAAGGAAAATAGAAATCACCAACACCCTCCACTAACTCATCCTCCATCCATTTCTTTCTCTCTCCGAGAGAATTTTGGGGTAAAAACAGACGCCCCATCCGAAAACCCTATTCACCCCCCCCCCCTTTTCTTGCATGTCAGAAAATTCCAGATGTCCCCCATCACCGTTCTATACAGATTTCCGCACATGAAAATACCCACCACAAGCCACGACTCTATTATATATTCTATCAATCAACAATTATTTCGAACATGTCGGAAGACTCGGAACCGGTTTAAAAAGAATAATTATGTAGAATTTTGTTCAGAACCTGGGGGTGTTTCACAAAGACTAAGACTGACTAAAATCGCACTTAACTATGGCTGGCCATTCATGCCACTGTTTTCTTTCACCATGGATCTCTCAAAGGATTTGCAAATCATGGTCACAAATCTTCAGAACTGACAATTTTTCATAGTTCATTGATGAAGAAAAAAAAAAAAAAAAGTAAATTCTGCAAATATGTGACCATGATTTGCGCATCCCTTGAGAGACCGATGGTGAAAGCAAACAGTGGCATGAATGGCCTGCCATAGTTAAGAGTGATTTGAGTCAATCTTAGTCTTTGTGAAACCCCTAGGTAGAGAATGTAAGCCGAATTATGCGAGTTGTCGCAAGAGCATACTCTGAAACGGCAAGATATAAGGAAGGGAAATATATCATCAACGCCCTCCATTAACTCACACTCCATCCCTTTCTTTCTCTCTCTGTTTCCTCCCTCTGTTTCTGTCCTTCCTCTGTTTCTGTCCTTCCTTTCTCTTAATCTTCACAACGCCCTCTATTTCTCATTCTCAACACACCTACAGCACAAGATAATCTGGTTTTTTTTTTTGTTTTTTTTTATATCATATTTTTCGTTCTAGAATGTCTGCTCTTTGTGAAACCATTCTTTACAAGATTAGTGGATTTCTCAGGATACATGTATGTTCGTCACTAGAAACCCAAGTCCAAAATGATTCACTTAGAAATTGGTTTCAAACTAACAGCTCACTTTTAAATCACTACACATATTCGTGTTGACTATTCCAAAATATATTAACAAAAAATAAATTTAAAAATACAAGAATTAAAAAAGAAAACAACAACAATAAAAAACATAAATCTAAACCAGACCAAACTAAAACAGGGGGAATTACAAAAAGGTGAACAGTACATGTATAAGAAAAACAAGAAATATGTTATTTGGGCACCTCGTTCACCCGGCTTTAGCTTTGAAAATTGATTTCAATAAATAAACAAAACGTATGAAGAAAAAAAAAAACATTTTCATCAGTTCTACACTAAAAGAAATCGGCATTATAGTTAATCATTCCAGGCTTGAGATCTACATAAGAACCTTGGTATTCCTACAAATAACAACATGTAGACATTTATTTGGTCAAGCCAATTTATTTGGTTGAAGTGAAGCTCAATAGTGTTTCATTCAAGACAACTGTATAATGGTACACAAATATACTTTTCTGATATACATGTATTCCACGTAATTTCATGTATTTCTCCTCCTCCTCGTTCTAGTCATTTTCACCACCCAAAACTTCCCCAAATTCATACATTTAGGTAGCTTATCAAAAGTCGCGCCCATCTGTTTTCATCGGCTTCTCCGTGCCCGGGTATTCACATCAGCTTTCCCCGATTCCCCGTTGTTTTGTCTAAGAAGGAACGGAAGGGCTAGTGGACCAAGAGACCCTGAGCGAGAATCAAGCTCAAGGCGTGGTCAAAGTGGGCTGTGACTTATGATAAGAAGCCTTAAATCTTCTAAAGGTAGTGTTACCTCTAAGCAGGGGGTCATGGCCTAGGCTTTACCATGATGTCATACATATGTCCTCTACCATATACATGTAAAAAAAAAAATTGTTTGGCATATCTTGGTATAGAACATAGACCCATGTTGTAGTTATCAATCGTGAAATTGGTAGAGATACTGACAGCTGTTTGTGTCTTTGAGAAACCTGGGCCTAAAATACCAATTTTCTCCAACAGAATTCATTTCAAGAAATATAACTCTGCCCATCCTTGCAGGCTAGCCTTCTTGGGGTTACTCTTAGGCTAATTTTACATTTCATTACAAAAATCTGGGCTGATCCAATTTCTTTGTCCATTTCATGGATTACCTTTCAGGGTAAACCTTTGTGCTCATAAAGCAAACAGATTTGTTTTGGTTACTAACTGAGAATAGAAAATACATCTCGGAGGAAATGTCCAATTCGAGGAGAATTCCAAGAAAGATCTCTTTCGTGAGTGCCCTAATAATGCCCCTAAAAGAATCATTTCTATTTTCTCTTTACTGCAAATTAATTTGGCCAAAGAAAGTTACATGTGATGCTTATATCTTGTTTTATTGTGGGAATGAAAGAGAGAAAATTACAGAACAAGAAATAGAGAAAGAGACAGACAGATAGAGGGGTAAACAAAGAATAGGTAATGGGAGAAAATCACCTATTGCATTATTCAAGTATTCATTACAATAAAGTTTATCTTTAGCTAGCAAAAGAAATGAAAAAAGAAAGAGGAAGAAAGAAACAATTACAAAAAAGTGACTTATACTTCATTACTTAGCAGAAAAAGAAATCAGAAGTTAACTTACCAATGATAAGGCAAGCAGAATAGTTTTGGTGATCACAGTCAGATACAACAATAACATAGTACAATATGTGTTGCAGAAAACAAACACAATCTGTATCTCAAAATCTCATTTTGAAATCACACTTATTCTGGAACACATGAAGTGCACATTTTGCAAAGAAAAACATTGTTCCTTTGCAGCATGCAAATGACACAATGTAAAAACATTTGACCAGACAAACAGAGATTATAACAGGTGGTTTAAACAGTTTTTTCAACCTTTAATATGTTTCTTAAAATTTGTATACTTTGCGTATTGTATCGGTGATTAATTTCAAGTGACGTCAAATACATACATGAATCTAAAAGAGCATGCAATGTACGGGGTTTTTTGAAATACATTTCCTTTAGCGCTTGAAACAAGCTTTTCCTGGAAGTTTGCCACAGGTTTTTGCTGTTATTTACAGAGCAATATGTGAACAAACCTATACATGTACTGGGGGGTGTTTCATAAAGCTGTTCGTAAAGTTCAGAATGACTTTACGAACGACTTGAATATGGCAAGCCAAATGGGATGCTCAGTCAATATAAATCGCATCAGCTAACAGGAAAATATACAAATGTAGATTAACATTACTGTTGTTAACAAACATTTTTATTGCAAAGTATATCTTTTGGCTGCAATTTAATTCAGATCATGGGCAATGCAGTCAAACTTTGTTAAAACGTTAGGAAAAACTTAGGGCATCCCATTTGGCACTTCATATTCAAGTCGTTCGTAAAGTCATGCGTAACTTTATGAACAGTTTTATGAAACACCCCCGAGGAGTACTTTTAGACAAAATTGCAGGGCAAAACCTGGAAGATCTGGAAACCTCTTTGGGCAACAATCATCCTCTTAATCAACATCTACTCCTGACTCTGGTATTCATCACCCTCATCGTCCATCATCCCGTGGTCGTCCAACTCTTCATCATCCACGATCTCGAACTGAACCATGCCGCTGAAGAGGGCATAGCCAATCATGGCGGTGGCAGCAAAGAGCACAGACAGGATCTGGTTTCGTCTCTTGTGAGGGTCGTCAAATGGTTCCTCAGGTGCGGACTGAGACTCTTTTGCTGCATTTTGGGACTCTGGAAGAAAACGGGTAAACCTGGTAAGATATCTAAGGAAGACTTGAGACAGGTTTCTGCAGTCAGTAAACTACGCTTACTTCAATTCCAGAGCAGACATTATAAGTAACCAAAATTCTAAAGCAAAATCCAGCCTGAAACCCCTACTGTAACACTATCTCTCTATCTGAAATAGAACCCAGAGCTATTAACAGGTGGTGCACATGTTTAAGCCAACAGAAAATTTGTTTTATAAAATATAAAATCAGAACAAACTTCAAGATACGTGGATGCATCCTGGTACATCTGTACCAATAACCTCAGTACAGTTTTATTACACAGGTGTGATATTATTGATATATTTCATTAAAAATATATATGCAGGTATGGTCAATTACAAATTTACGATGTCTTTGTTTGAGATGCCAAGTTCATTTGAGTAATGGCATTCTCTTGAGTTGATTTTTTTTCAGATAATTACTACATGCCATTTTTTATATATGTTTGCACAAGGACTGTGGGGCAGCTAGGCTGTTGTTGAATCCATGATCCTACAGCAGTTTGCAAACCTTAATATGACAATGTAGAAACCCAGAAGAGATCCTAAAAACCTTTACCGCACCTTCTTTGAAGCTATCTCATGATTTTGTGAAATTTGTAATAAAATGAAAACATCCTGAAAATATGGGCTGATACAGCACTTCACAATTTGAATGATGGCACATGAGTTCCTTTGAATGACTTACCTTGAGGATCTGGAGGAAAATGGCGTTGCAAGATACGGCTGCAAAACATGACAAGGTTCTCACATGCTTTGCAGTGGATCTGAAGGGCATTGCTAGGAAATGGCACTCGTATAAGGGGAGCCAGGTAGCTGAATACAAGGGCATCTAAAGATGTGGGACTAAAGATGAATAAAGAAGAGAAATTGGACTGCTCTTAATAAATGTTTCAACAGGCTTGATACTACACAGCGAGATATATCTGAATTTCATCCCCAAAACAACAACTACTGCTATTTCTACAAGTACATTAAAGAATACCATTCTATGATTAAAAAATCAAACACAAACAAACCCCCTTTAAAAACAACAATCAAACCCTTCTTAAAACTCAACAAACAAAAAACATCCCCCCAAAAACAAACAAAACAAAACAAAAACAAAAACACACCAGAGTTTCAATGATTTAAAGCCAACACCGGAAGTTATGACAAAAGGTTATTTTGTTGCTGAGAATGTTTTAGAGGATAAGGTTTACTACAAAATACACATCACCAAATATAATGCAAATCTAATACTACTATGAAATAAACAAGGATTCTTTTTAATAAAATTATAAACCAATGGCATGTAAACACACCATTTCAAAAACCTATTGTTATTATCATACCTCAAAATGAGGACATCAAACATGAGAGGAAGGAAACAGATACTCACGTTTCTCCAAAGAAGAATTCCTTCTGTCCTAGTCTCTCGGACAATAAATTGAGGCAGTGCTTGGCATCTTTCAGGACCTTTTAAAAATGAAAAAAAAAAAAAAGATGAATGCCTTCGCCATTGCCAGATCGGAAATATATGGCACATTCATGTTAATTTTTATGTATAAAATGACATCTTGGACCTTGTGACCCCTAAAGCTAATGAGACTATTATGAGACTTCCATATGCATACATGAGCCAAGTTTGGAGACGAACCGTCACAGAGTTGTTAAGTTATTGCAAGAACAAGCAATTTTCATGTATATAATGACCTCTATGACCTTTGACCTTTAACCATGAGACCCAAAAATCTAATTAGATCATTGTCCCTCCCATATGCATACATGAATCAAGTTTGAAGTTAATCCATCAAATGGTTGTTGCGTTATCGCGAGAACGAACCATTTATATGTACAAATGACCTCTATGACCTTTGGCCTTTAACCTTGAGACCCCAAAATCTAATCAGATCGTTGTCCCACCCTATGCATACATCCTTTTTAAATTCTGAATTCTTTGTATTTGCTAAAAATGAATTTTTTTAGAGTTGTGTTCCCTCCCTCATCCTGGCCCTTCTATGATTCTGGATATGCTCCTGAGACCTTCTACTTACATTCTGTGATAGTTCTCCATCTAGTAAGTGAAGTCCCCCTCTTTTGGTTTCCAGACTGCTTTCAGCTGCTCTTTGTAACTGGCCGGGTATGAAGTAGTTGAAAGGAAAGTGGGTGCTCTTCGCAAACCATGGACGGGAAAATTCGGTGTAGTTTTTGGCATCCACCCACCATGTGTATTGCTAGGGAAAGAGTGTGATTGTGAAAGTATGTATGTTATGCTACTTTGCTGTAGTGAAATTAGCCAAAATGGCAACAAAAAAAATAAATAAATAAAGGTGGTTAGTTTGAAAATATGAATATATGGTATTGCCATAATGAAAGATATTAAGACTCATCACATTCTTTTAATGAAATTCATACCACAAAATAACTACAGGTATTATCATTTAATTTCTAGAAGCATCATTGTTCATGTTATCAGAAAATTATATCATAATACTATTTAATTTTGGGAATGCACAATGTTCTAGTAGCTGGCCAATAGCTTACTTGACAGTGTGCTTCTGTAAGCACTACTATATAAATACTAGTTTTATTTTATGCTTCAGTACACACTTGATTGCCCCTAATCCTGTAAGTGTAAAAAAAAAAAAAGGTATTTGATATTTATATAGCTATTCCACAAATCCCAGAAAAGTGGTGCTGAGGGGTCATCAGCATAAATAAGTGGAGAATGGATTTGCAACTCCGAGGTCTAAATCTCCAATACTTTTTCCACATCAATTTCAGGAGAAAGATTTGGAAAGTTTATAGTTATGATCGGTTAACTCAATGAACACTAAGCCCATGGTAAGACGGGTCTGGAGTCTATGGAAAATGCATATTATACTGAAATCAAAATGTGCCCAACATATTAAAAGGAACAGGACTGTGCATTAAGCAACCATGACCTAACAACAGACATGATCTGAAACACATCAATCAAAACTTTATACACACCAAAGCTGGTAGCAGTTTCTCTTCCAGGAGGGAGGAGTAGGCGAGAATGTCTGCCCTTTGCTGGTCATTCAACTCAGCATCTGCATCAAATCCATTCTGCTTCAAGTGGTCTATGATACTATCTGTTGACTTCAATATTTCGCCACTGGAATAGAATACTGGATAGTGTGCTAAAGAAACAAAAGAGAATAATAGGGAGAAAAATCATACATACAATGCAGATAAACA
>CM057156.1:22162268-22284768 GCA_029962745.1 Echinometra lucunter
AACAAACAAACAAACAAACACCTGTCCCTAAACCCCCTCCCCGACATTCCCAATAAAAAGGAAACAAATAGCGATAACGCATTTTTCAACAAAAGGTTGTTCCATAATCCTATATAGACTAAAAAAATTATCAGGAAATATACCAGACGCAAATTTCCCAAGAACACTATTAAAGATTGTATTTTCCCTGACAGATCTAATCAACACAGTCCTCTCATTTTTTCAAGTACAGACCTATAAGATTTGAGCAAGGTAAAACTGATCCACTTTCATTTTTTCCCCCACAACTGTTAAATGGAAAATTATTTTAATTAGACGTCAATTCTCCTTCACACGCATTCCATTTGCAAAGGATTTGCATGGGTCTTTACCACTGGCATACTAGAGGGGGGGGGGGGGGGCTTGGGGGCGTCAGCCCCCCAAATAAATTTCAACCATGGTTAATTTTCAATTTTATATTAGTGATATCACGCGAATTTCAGTATTTCTCCCTAGACTCCCTTTCTATACTGAAATTAACTAACGCATTCACAATTTCCCAAATAGCATGAATAGCAAGGCAGAAAACACGCATAATATCAATACTAATGTGTTTTATGATATAACATTTGATTTTATCTGTTTATCTGACAATGGCCGGATTCAAACTCTGATAGCTAATATTCTTAGATCTACCCAAACTATAAGTTTGTAGTCCCAAATAGTGTTCTTTTACAGAGTTGCAAACCATCAATACTGCAAAAAGCTCCTTTACCATGGGAGTGCACCCGCGTAGCCGGGGGCGATAGGGGAGGTCGCCCCCTCCAAAACGCCAACAAAAAAGAAAGAGAAAAAAAAATAGAAGGAAAAAAGCGGGAGCGAGAAAAGAAAAAGGTAACAGAACGTAAGAAGAGCGGGAGCAGACAAGGGACAATTTAAAGAAACTCCCCCTCCCTGCACCCTCCCCCGGCCCCTAGGGAGCGCGCTTTGCGCGTTCAGTAAGTGATTCACACACTTCGCGTGCTCACTACCGCCCCCCTAAAATGAAATCCTAGCTACGCCACTGTGGGAGTGAAACCCTGGTACCCCACCGCATCACACCCTCTCCATGCTCGTCCCTCTTATTTCACAATGTCTTTGCCTGTATTATTATCATAAGTAATGAAGTATTTTCTGTAACGCAGGCATTTGTTTGAAACTTGCGAAGATTATTTTGGCTGCATGTTTTCATAATCATGTTTCCAAGTTCATAAAAAAAATCCTTTTCCGGTCGGTAGATTCATGACACGCTTATCCATAATAGTACATCTCATCAAATTTGATGTTTCATACTGCATGTATTATACTTCAAATGTTTATTTTTCATATTTACTTCTTTTGTTGGAAATGAGAAAAAATAAAAATTGAACTGAAATGAAGTCGGAATTTCCTTTTCAGGTTTTGCAGATTGCACATTTTTAAGTCGAAAAAATGAAAAAGCTCCGTATCGTGAAGGGGGGGGGGTACCTCCGGCTCGGTCGCTGTTATACACTCCTTCAGGATTGGTCGCTTCGTTCCTCGCAAAGATTGAGCCCCCCCCCCCCCAATATTTTGGCTCATTACGCCACTGGTCTTTACTAATCTTTCAATCTCACCCGAGTACAGAAAAACCGTGTTGAAAATGGGTTTTTATCTATTCTCAAAAAGCATTTGATCGAAAGAGTTATTAGGGCAAAACCACCCTAGCTTTTATTATCATCCAATTTGCTATATGGATTTAGATTTGGTACTCATCATGCTCATTATTATTTTTAATAATAAATACAACTTACCTACAAATAATTAAGATACCAACTACATTAATTGTATAGGGGTAACTAGTGTCTTCGACCCGTTTAAAAACAAGTAGTTTCGCATATAATATTGGACCGTTTTTAGTAGAATTCATATTAATTTTCTTATACATGTATGTAAGTTACACCCCCATTCCACAGAGGGCAAGACTGCTCAAAGACCACTGAAAGACCGAAAAATTTGAAAGATCTCTCAATGATATTTCAGTGAACTTCCAGTGATCCCCGAAGTCTTTCATGATTTCTCTCTCGGCAGTCTCTCATAGAATTTGAGTTAAATGGTCTTACAGAGATCCCAGTTGTTCTCTCAGAGTTCTCTTGGGATCTTGGTCGGTCTCTCAGAGATCTTTAATCTCTCAAAGATCTCAGTCAGTCTATCAGATGATCTTTCAGTAATCTCTCAATAGTCTTTTTGGTCTCTCCATGAACGCTGGGCAATCTTTAAGGTCCCACAGAGATCTCTGAGAAATTTTGCTCGAAAATTACTTCTTGGTCTTTCATTGATCTTTCAAGGGTTTTTAGAGCCATTCTACAGAGAAACTATTTTTCTCTGGTCTTGGAGACTGCTGGGAGATCTAAGGCCCCCAAGGGGTGCGCCTGGGGGGGGGGGCACTCGACCCCAAAAGTGGTAGGTATGTGCCGCGGGCGAGACAAAAAACGGGGGCTTTGGAACGGGCTTATTGTGAAAAGGAGGGTCTTCGGGATGGGCTTCGGAACTACAAAAGTTTGTGAAAACGGGGTTCTTGAACGGTTCGCCTGCGTGTGAGTGCGCGTGCGTATGTATCCCTATGGAACGGGCATACGTGCATGCAGCTAGTCCGGAGGCACTGCCGCCGGGTGCGCTCGCGCAGAGGCGATGGTCGGACAGCGCTCTGCGGGCCGCTTTTCACCTAAAATGCAACTCATTAGCTGATCAATGCGGCCGAAATTAACGGCGAAACGAAAAACATGCAGAGCTTTGGAACGGATTTCTTTCTTCTTTTTTCTCGATAAGAAGAAAATGCTATGCTTTGGAACGGTTTTCTTTGTTCTTTTTCTTAATAAGATAAAAATGCTATGCTTTGGAACGGAAATTTGAGTGTAAAAATGGGGGTCTAGAACTCCGAGGCACATACCCACCACGCATTATATACTGAGTGCCCCCCCCCCCCCCCCCGGGGGGGGGGGGGTGCGCCCAGTACGGAATGGTTATCGGCAAGGCTAATATTTTGACCTGGCCAACGTTCACGAGACTGACGAATCGCGAGACTAACGTCGGCGTCCGTTCCTCGGAGCTTCGGATAACTTTAGATAGGATTGAAAATAATGAATTAGCTAATAAAATTATGTTCATTTGAAATCACAGATTCATGAAAAGAAATGTTAATGTCATACAAGATTTTGGTCCAGAATAATCATCATGGACCGTTTGAGATTTTTAGTATTAGTGATTCCCTTACCTCATGACACACACAAAAAGGCGCTTACACGACTTGTTGATCCTTCTCGACAATCTACCACAGGACGACCCCCCCCCCCCCTTTCTCTACAGACCGAACAGCAGATACCACTTCTAAAATTCATTCTTGGAGATTAATTTATCAGTTATAATGATGGACAAAATAAGTAGGTACTCTGCACGCAAGCCATTTCAGGATAAAGAAAATGATAAATCTTAATCCTTTAAGGAGTCGTTCGCAATTGCATAGACTGATTAAAAATGAGGACGAATATTAAAGAGATTTGCTTCAAATCCTCCATCTGGAAGGCTGCCAATCCGTTATCATAAACAATCACTTTCAAAATTATATTGAAATATATTATATTGAAATATATGGGGATCAAGTAGAGATGGCAAAATCACTTAAGTATTCATGAAATGAATATTACTATCTTTATTGCTTTAATGCTTGACATATTCTTCATTTCAACACTATCTGTATTCCCCCTTTTTTGTTATTGTTGCCAAAAGTGTAAGGCCTTGTTGTGATGAATTTTATTTAAATACTGGCTGGAAATGCTATTCGATTCAGTTCTGTCTGATGAACGTATCCATAATGGATCCTGCTCTGCAGCAAATAAGACCTAGAAGTGCCTTCCGCATGACTTTGCTCTTTCTTTTGGCCATGCTTTCTTGTGGTATTGGCAGCTCAGTGTGTCCTAAATCTTGCTCTTGCTCAAGTCAAGCCGTAATCAACTGCTTTCAAAAATTCTTGAAGGCAGTACCCATCGTGAACGTCCCAACGGACTTCCCCGAGATGAATCTGGGTTTTAACCACATCACCGCCATCGAAGATGAAGCATTTGTGAAGTTTAGCATCCTTCAAGTTTTACATCTCAATAACAATGCCATATCAATTCTGAAACCACGGGCTTTTGTTGGCCTAGACAGGTTACTCAGACTTAACCTTCGCAACAACAGACTGACTCGTATATCCGCTATTCAGAATCTTTGTTCCCTCACGGAACTGATATTGTCAGAAAATTTTATTCAAAGTATTGAAGCTGGAGACCTACATGGTCTTGATTCGAGCCGCTTAGATATTAGACTTGGTCACAATTTCCTCTCTCGTCTGTCGAAAATATCGGTTCCTGTTACCGACATACAAGCCATATCAGCAGGTCTCACCCGCTTTGACCTTCATCGAATGAAACAAGCCAGCCGGCTTATTAATATTAACTTGCGAAGCAATCGCATCCGTTATATTCCAGATCTAGGAGGACTTACGTCTCTAGAGGGATTGATCTTGGCGGGAAATCCCATCCATGCCGTGTCTGAGGCAGCACCTCCGACGAGTATGACATTCATAGACATGACCGGCGCCAGTCTATCTAACCTGTCAGAAACTTGGACTGCAAGTGGAATCCGATATCTTTTCCTGGACGGGAATCAATTGACAACAGTGCCTGATCTATTCAGTGGGAGTAACAGCAGCATTTACAAAATTTCCCTCTCAGGTAACCCTATCCAGGACCTTCAGAACATTGCTCCCTCTCCTTCCTTAAATGCCATTTTCATGAACGAAGCGCGGCTGAGTAAAGAATTCATCTTAGATATTTGTATCATGCCAAATGTAAAGTCTCTATTCCTGAGCGACAATGAGATTAGCCGATTCCGCATTAGAACGTATCAGGCCCGAGCTGATCACCTTGGGGTACACTCCAGTGGCCTGCCAACGGCTGAGGCCAACCTTGCCTTTCTAAATCTGGCTAGGAACGCAATCACCGATATCGCCTTTCTGAGAGACTTACCAAAGTTACAATATCTCATCCTCCAACACAACGACATTCGACAGATAGAATGGTTGCCTGCAGATACTCATGACCATCTTGGTTACATTGATCTATCCAACAATGAACTCTCTGTCCTTGAAAATTTTACAGGAATGAGCTTACTGCACAATCTTCGTGTGTCCTACAACAAGATACATATGGTAAACAAGGAAGCGTTCACAGCCTCACCAAATATTAGATATTTGAATCTCAGAGGCAACAGACTGACTAAATTTCCCGACTTAAATTTGCTGACTAAAATTCATACTTTGGATTTAAGTGTGAACAACTTATCGGATGCGGAGAGTTACCAAGATGACCTATCCAAGCTGACATCACTAAGAACTTTAAATCTTTCCTTAAATGGCATAACTAATATCTCAATACCAGCATATGTAAATCAAGTTTATTTGCAAGATAATCTCATAACATCGACAGACATTGGTAATCCACTATATCTGAATGTTGGTAATAACAGAATAAGTGATATTGATAGATGGAATCTACATGAGAAAAGAATTGTTGATTTGAAAGTTGATGATAATGAACTGAGTAACGTACCACCGACATTTGGATTGGATCGGTTGCGATGTTTGCACAATCGCATCCGGATACTGCTTGCAAATCGCTGTGGCAATGCTTCAATGTGTGACATTCCATGCAAACTCCGCGCGTTGCTCCTTGACTGGAATAAGATATCATATATTAGTCCGAGTGTCTTTAAGGGTTGTAGCAAACTGCTCTTGTTGTCACTGGAAGGGAATCCAATCATCTCGTTTTCTGCCCACCAACTTCAACATCCTACTATTATGTTCCTGTCCCACACCATGTTGTTGAACCTAACCTTGGGACAAACGAACTCAACTATCCTGAGTTTGTTCTTGGGCAATGTTGGACTATTCCGGCATAAAGCTGAAGCAAACATATCGTTTATCATTCCTAAAATTGAGCAGAGTCTGTCTCTCCAGAGCAATGAGATACTCACAATTCCAACACTGAAAGCACCATTCCTTGAACAGCTAGATCTGAGTAACAACAGCATCACATCTCTTTTCCGTGAGTCCTTCAAAGGAATTCCCTATGTGCGGGTCATTGATCTAAGCAAGAATCTCATTCAAAGCATCTCAGGTTCCTCTTTTGCTGCTAACTTCTTCATAAAAAATCTCAATTTGGAAAACAATCGAATCCAGAACATCGGTCATTTGGCGTTCATTTCTCAAGGACAGTTCATTCTACAACTTGGACATAACAAGCTTGAGATGGTTCTGCCATCCAACTTACCAGTGCTCTCCAAGACAGTTTCCTTCGATCCAAACCCATGGCACTGTGACTGCGAGTTACTCCCATTTAAGGAATGGCTTCTACGGTCTGGTTTATATCAACTGGACTGTTGGAATCCACCCCGTTTCAGGAACAGAAGTCTCCGAACCTTATTGGATTCTGAGATCCGTGCTTACAGCTCTGAAGACCACAAGCTACTGGGAGATGCCAGTGACATAGATGAAGGAAAATGTCTCTTTCTTGACTACTCCACTGATATGCCAACTGTAATGGGTACATTAGCGAGAAACCATCATAACGTTAGAGCAGATGTTGATAAAGTCAATTCGAGGTTCTTGTCCGTGTTCTCCATGGTCATCATTGCATTACTCTCATTCAAACTATTGACATTTTAAGTTGGTTACAAAGAGAAACATGCAAGTCTAGGTATTGTGTTCGGCATTATGTTTGCATGAATTCAAACAAATGAAGTAGCCCTCATGCACATTACCTTGCTAAAGGCATATGCTTGTACAGTCTTAGTGAGCCTCGTAACGATTTTCGGTGCTTTGTTTGTTCCTTTAATGATGAATATCGACCGATATCGGCTTACCAAGACTCTTAACCACTGCAAGCTGCTGTTCATCAAATTTGCTCTTATGTGCATATCAAATTCATTACTCTAAAAACTGTTCACTAGAATGTGACCCCTCAGTCTGACTTTTGATTGCTTTTTCACATATTTTGTTTGTCTAACTCATGTGAAAGTGTAATATTTTGTCGGGGGGGGGGGGTATGTCTCACTGAAGCCTGTACTATCATCTGCATACATCACTTTCTGAAAAGCACCGTAAACAAGTTGGAGTAGGAATCTTTTGATACCCTTAACAGGGATGATATATACATTGCATGGGTTTTTTTTACACTCTATTCAAGGATTGCATCATCACATTGCATCATATATATAAATAATAACTGAAATATCATATCACCCATTACAAACGTCAAAGAGAAAGGCACAAACATCTTTGACATTGTGCAATATCATTTAATATTTTTCGTACTGACACAGTCATTGGGTACTGTAATGCTGTTGACCACATAACTATAATTTTGGCATGAACAGATATTGGTACAAAATGCAAATAAACAAGATGAGGAAAAAGGGGATAAACACACTGAGAAAATCATATCAGCTACTTTGAGTGTACACACATTTATATACTGTAATTGATTATCAGTTCGCTGTTAATTTCCCAAATAATACATCTATCTGCATTCATTGTTGACCATATAATATAACATATAACTCTCATTTATCATACAAATACAAGCAACTTTATTTTATTTGCGATGTAGAAACAATAATTTCAAAGGGTGAAGATGAAGGAGAAAAAGCTGAGGAGATATTTACTACAAATAAGAGTGAGTAAATAAGAAAAATGCTTACAAAAATAACATCTGCAGAAAGCTGGAAGGATAGGAACTCCTACTCTCCAACATTAAATAGAGTTACAATCCTACTGGCTCCCCACAATGATAACAGTTACTCCACACGTAAAGTATTGTATGCCATTGGGCAAGTTGTTAGAGGCCTTTTTCTTACATAGAATTTGCCTTAGTGAGTTGTCATTGGCATTTTTTTCAAAATTGGGCTGTAAGTAGTTCATATCAAAGTTCTAAAACTATGTGAGATGGTTCTATTGTGACTGTTACGGTGAAACCTGTATACAGGGACTGCCCAAGGGGGACAAGAAAAGCAGTCTCTATGAGCAGGTGGTCATTATGTACAGGTTTCTGTAATACATGTTTCAATAGAAAACAGGAGACAGAAATTGTGGTCTTTCAAGAAAGGTGGTTGCTAAAGCTGGCTTGACAGTCTATAAGACCTAAGTAAAGCAGTAACTGTAATAAATGATCAAAATGCATACCTTTGGCTCTTTCACACAAGTAAAGAATAGAATATAAGGAATTGTGGACTCTTTCTATTGAGAGATCTTCAGACGTCCCAAGGATATGTATCACCACAGAATCGTTCAGATAATGAGTTACTACGATGTATGACTTGTAAGCAACTCCTCTAGCTGCACTTTATTAAAATTCCTGCTGAATTTCATTTTATGCTATTGCATCAGAAAAAAAAAGGTATATATACATGTATGTTACCATAATGTTGCATTATATGACAATTCTGACAATGAAATTAGTGTACAGTTCATTGAAACACTCCAAAATTATAATAATTATGCTCTGTTTACATGAAAAAAAATTCTCCAAACACGACCACTGAATTAAAAAAAAGAAGAAAGAAGCAGTAACACAGTATTACCTTTAAGAATGTTAAAATACCAATGTTGGGGTTACAAATAAAACCTTATATAATACCCAAAATCATTAACGGTTGATTTCAGTACCTTGTTTATTCAAAACATTGGAAACTTCAGCATTTTTATTGCAAAAGATTATTAATACCCCCTCATTAACAATTACAAAACGTCAAAATGCTTGTATAGACTCTACTCAGATTTAGGCAAACAAAACTTACAGATACCAGCATTTCTGAGGTTGCACCGAGACACACTATTCAGCTGAATATATTAGAAAGATAGTTTTTGAGGTTGCTTTGGAATACACAAAACTCAAGGTACCAGAATTTCTATCACATCATATTTTTAGAAAATGCATACGAACACTAATGTTTCACTTTTTTTATCTTACCCAACAGATACACAAGTATCGTGCTGCAGGTACATGTAAGGGAAGAACATAATCATATTGTGACAATTAAACCATATTGTTACATAATGTATCCAGAAACTCCATGGATACACAAACAGGTCAGTATATTGTTGTATATTGGCTGAGACATACATGTACACTGTTCACTTTATATCTTTTAATCTTACGTTTCATTAAAGACTCTTGAGTGACAAGGGGTGGAATTTCAATGTACATTACCATTTATTATAATACATTCAAATCTCATGCAACTGCTCTTACACAAGAGTGGTGAAAGTAATATAATAATAAAGTAATATCCATTCACCATGATAGTGTATTGCTAGTTTCAGGGGTTTTATTCAAATACGATTTTAACCTACCAGCTGAAAAGTTAACACGTCCATTTCCACTCCAACACTTCTACTAAATCGTCTTCAGAGGTTCAAAACTTAAATGCATATCATATCTCTCTCATTATTAACAATATACAACCAAAAGATTAAAGGCAACTGATAAAGCAGATGCCAAAAGTAGCACTGTCATAATTGAAATCTTAAAATAGCTTTGTACTCTCAGGAAAGGAAAGAAGATGTCTTTTAAAAAGAAATTTCATTTTCCATCTTTGCTTTATGATGTTAAGGATGTATACCAAGCAGCAAGTTTATATATGAAAACTGAGAAGGTCATTTGCAATAATGCTAATATGACAACTTAATGGAACATATAAAGATAAAAACTCATACAATCTTTCACACAAACAACAACATGGACAAAATATCCTGAAGTGTCCTGGAATCACAATGAAAAAAATTGCACAAAATATGACAAAATCATTTTTAAGTAACAGATTTAAGACTTCAGACATATATTCAATATATCCTTTAGCAGAATCCATACATCTTCAATCAACTGAACAAAAGTATTATAATACTTGAAATATACCAGCTTGGAACTACATAAAACAAAAACAAAAACAACAAAATAAATCTACATCTATGTTACAATATTCCACTCTCTAGCTCAAGTAACCAAGTCTACAAAAGGAAAATATATAATTATCTGATATGTATATACACTCTGAGCTTTTACTGAATGCCAATGAACAAATATGGTCACTTCATAGTTCGCATAACTGACAAAATGGTATCTCCATGGAAACATTATTATGTCAGGTAATCTACATTGCTCTATCATTTCATTTCATCCACTGGCATGTACATTCAACAAAGAAACAAAAAAAAAATAAATACAATTTTGATAAATGTTTTTCTTATCTGGCAGTAAAGTAATGCAACTACACTGTATACTTAGACACCAACAAGAAATCAAATGAATGAATGTCAATTTGAATGTTTGGATTTTGAAAGACTGGATGACTTGACTAAGATCTTTTAATGCCATTTTCTGATGATTGTCAGTTGAGACCCAAAGGATTATCAACTCTGTGTAGTGAAACATGAGTTATAGATCCATTAGTGCCTGTTTTAGTGCAGAATTATCTTCCACTAACACAAGCAATATTCCTAAAACTTCTATGACATGTATGTGTGTAATTTCATGTAAATATACACATTACAGTCATTAGGACCCTAAAATATCACTATCTCGAAGCATTTTTTTCCTTAATACAAAAAATCGGGATGATGAAAATTTGAGGACATGAGTCAAAAATGGAGCAAATATGCTCACCGGTATAATCCTGATATTTAAAAACATACCACATTAGTATTACAAATGGCAATTAGTATTTTGGAGTACACAAACCCACAACTCTTTCAAAAGTTAAAACCTTCTGTCAGAGGTTTCTAACCTCCGACAGAAGCAAGATCTGTGAACCTTTAAACCATAATGAAGTCTATATAGCACCCATAGATTAAAATCACTGAAATCATCTACTTAATGGACATAATGGTGAATCAGGCAGTAGAGTCTGCTTGCTGCCAGAAAGATAAGCAAACAGCTTTACGAGAAAGAGAGTTTTTTTAATTTAAGACACGAGTATCCTCAGAAAAAAGTGCAAGAAGGCATAACCACCTATTTTTGTTGCTACAGAAAAGGTACATGTTGTTTTGGGTGGTTAACCCATTCGTGACAGAGGGTCCACATTATGTGGTTTGGTCTAATAACTTTTGATGCAGAGCCCTAAATATCATACCAAATACATGAGCAGAAAGAGCAAAAAAATCTACACATACTGTGCCCATTTTCGTTGCATCAATATTTGTTGTTTGATGCTGATATTTCTTAAAGGAAAATAAGCATTAAAATCCTTAAATTGGCAATGCAATGAAAATGTTAAAATTACTGTTTTTCCCTGCAAATTGGCAACTTTATGACTTCTCATCATACATTCTGTCAATTTATATTTATTTCAGATACATGATGCTTTATAAGAAAATTGTAGCAATAAAAGAAAAATGTTGGTGTTGCCAATTTGAAGAATAAAGCTGATCAAATTAGGCTTTAAATAATTCCTGTCACAAATGGGTTAAGGGGAAAGCAGGAGGGGTGTTCTCTTGTGGATATGGGGCTAAAGAGTTACATATTCATAAGATCTCTCCAAAATAGAAATTGTTCTTCACATACATGTACAGTAGGACGGGACTAGATTATTCTAACAATGCTACAGTATTGACCTACAGCTATTCATTCACAAAATTACAAACAGTACATGACATAGTGTTAGGTTACTGTTTTTATTCCCAAAGAATTGAATTTACAAACACACGTACGTATTGCCGACAACTGCATAAAAGTAAATTGCTTTGACCATTTCGCAACAAACACAGATCTTGTCCAAATTCAAGACCTTTTTTGCAATAATGCAGCACAAACAAGTATGTATTCCACAAATGACATAAGAAAGAATATATATTTTTAAATGATCACGATATATGATAAACTTGTTTGACATAAGCTATAATAAATTCTCTGTCAATCCCTTTGGCATTATAAACTATTACTCATTACATTCTGACTGGTATCGCAGTCAATCACAAAAATACTGTTTCACTTTCATAGACAAGAGTTATGGATATAATATCAAGTATATGGCTATAAATATACACCATGCTCCACTGTTTCATAAAGATATTTACATAAAATACACACATAGACATCTTTCTTTCATAAACATAAAAGAATCATTTTGCTTTGCATAGATTAGTACTATATCATTATCAACATAAATAATATTACTTGACACACTTATCAATTACAATGTCTCATCATACCGTTGTTTGATAGCATAATTCAAACAATGACCTTCCTATGAATTACGACTGAATGAACAATTCTTGACTGCGAGTGTGCAGAAAGCTATGCATCCTTAAATATGGGTTTAGAAATTTAGATAGTAGGACCTCTTTTTTTCATATCAAGCCTTTGATTGGCAGTCAAATCATTGTTAGACATTCAGTAGGGCTTAAGTTGATATAATGTAGGGCTGATGACTTTCTGGCATTCAGCAAAGTAATCTTGGTTAATGAAACTACTCATTTCCATATGCATGGTACACTTCTTGCAGCATTAGTACGGAAATTTCTTAAATGATCAGGCTCTGGTCATCTCCTTCATGAACACTGTATATGCAGCTTATTTTCAAGTGAAAATGAAGATATCACAGGTTAAACTGAGGTCTGAAAAGGAGCTAATAAAATTTTGCATGTCAGACCATCTGCTTCAAGTACAACTGCAAGATTGCTTTTGAACCTCTTCAGAAAGCCAATAACAATGCATATAGCAGAAATGCGTCCTACCCATTTTTCACCTTACATGAAGTAAAAAAAATTGTATTTGTCCTGACTAACATGGAAATGACCTTTAGCCCTCATCAAGTTTTTGTTACCCCCAAAGCTCATGGAAATAACTATATAAACCTCTGAGGTAAATTCACTTTGGACCATTTTTCATTACATACACCACAGTGCCAATTTGAATATTGTTCAGTTTCACTGATTTCACCTTTCGGTAGCATAACAACAATGCATTGCTCAGGCATGAATAGACGAGGAATCCCTTGCCGACGTGGGGTTACCTAGGATGTTGAGGTTGCGCCATTTCATGGTTCCGTCTGCCCCGCAGGAGTAGAGGTTGTTGGGAGGCAAGAGGGCCAGCTGGACAACACCGTTGCCAGACTGTCGGAAGAAGTTACCCCTGGTGTGCTGGCCAGGGAAGTAGTGAAGGAGGCTGTGTACCGACAGAGACCATACCTGGAGAGTGACAGAGAAGAGGGAGAGAGAAAAGAAGAGAAAAGAAGAGAAGAGAAGAGAAGATAGAGAGTGAGTGAGAGACAGAGTGAGAGACAGAGAAGGAAAAAGAGATTTACAGTGACAGTTCTGCTAACAAAATTCTCATTATCTACAAAAGCATTCGTAAAATCCTGTTCAGACATTAAAGACAAGAACTCATCTAAAAGATCTACCACAAGAGGTGGAAAGAAAAAAAAAATATATACCTGCAAGCAGCAATTTAATACTCTTCCCTTCATTCAGTAACTTAATTTATCATTTGCCCTTTTCACGACTAAACTACCAGTAGCTACATGTACCTACAATTGTACCGTATTATCACATTCTGGAAGGCGAATGCTGAAATAACTATTGCAGCCCTTGGCCCTGTTTCATAAAACTTACTGTATATCAATTTGTTACAGAAATTTAGCAATAGTTGTTGATAACCAGTTCCATGACATGGGCACCTGAGAAGCTTTTACCGATCTATATACCCTCCCTCCCTGCCCCCACGCATCAGGGAACTTAACTTTAGAAGTTACCTTGATATTGCCTTCCGCTGATCCCGTCACAAAGAACTCCTCCATGGGATCCACACACAGTGTCTTGATGCTGGACTCGTGAGCCTGGAAGGTGTGTCGGAGCTTACGCTGCCTGATGTCGAAGATGCTGACCTCTCCCTTCTTACTGCCAGCAATGATGGTCTGCTGACGAGGGCAGTAGAGCACGGACGGCACGCCTCCCTCATGGCAAGAGAATCCTGAGGGAGTTGAAATGGTTTGAAAGGTTAGACTTGGAATAATCACATGTTGTCTGTTTGGATCTAGAAGGGCTTTAAGTCTGTATAAAATAATATGAGTTAAAGCCCTTCTGGCTCCGAACAGACAAATTATGTAAATACTTTCAAGGAATGGACTCTACAGCCTCATTCACAACAAAAACCACTGACGGAAATAAGAATGAATTATTAATGATGATATGGGTTTGTATCCCACTACTGTCACCATGCAGTTTAAAACAACTACACAACCTGTGTACATTTTGAACTCTTCATACCTTGTTTCAAAACCAAGGAAGTAAAGTACTGCTGTGTAGTGGTTGAACATAACCTCACAAAATTAATGACTCTTAGGTACATGTAGCTTAGCAACACAGAGTGGTGCAAAAAGAAGCGTAAAGAACGCAAAATGCATATCACGGTCTGTATTGTCTGCATTCCGAATGCTTCTTTTTGCATCACTCCATTTCACTAAGCTACCTTATGTAGGATGGCATTCTACTATTTCAGATAAACCAGGCTCTTAGTCTACAGTCATGTTTAAAAAGGAAAACTTAGACCTTGGTCTAAGTTTCTTCAATAAAACTCAGCCATTAACCAGGGGCAAGTTTAGATCTGAGTGGAATATGGACCATAGAGAGATCAACAAGTAAACAAAATAGGTGGTGCTAAAGCATGACACTATGACATACATGTAGGTAGAAGTGTAAATGAATGGCAACTGCGTTTTAAAAAGTGACGGAGTGTAACAAAGGCCTACACCCACATCTGTGTGTAATTAGATACAACAGGCATTTCTGCAAATTGTCGTTTTTGCAATACCTACACAGGTAAATTACAATATAAGTTCACTCATGCAATGCCCACTCATTCTCGTTTGTGTTCCTTCATCCACAAGAGTAAAACGACAAGAAATTGTGAAAACAATAATAGAGTATAACATGTACTTACCATGCACCATGCATTTCCTGAATGGCAGCAGCGTATCCCATAAACATACATTCTTGCTATCTGTAGAGAGTCCTGAAGTGACCAGCAGACTGGATGATCCAAGGAAGGCAAAGTCATACGCTGTCTTGTTGTGACAGGCCATGCTCTGTAGGGTGAGAGTAGAGGTAGATATTAGAGATCAGCAACAGTGGTACAGCTACAGGCAGGCATTAGGGAAATAGCTAGTTTGCAGGCACGAACCCTGGTCTGAGAGGTCAGAGTAGGAGACTAGTGCAGGTCAATGGGATCATGTACTGTAGCTGCTCTAGACAGAGCCACTAGGCAAGTGGCCTATGATTCGCTCGAGACCCAAATGTAATTTAGGAGAGTGTCAATTAGGGTCTGTGCCTACAGACTAGGAAATAGCATCCTCCCTATCCGCCCCCCCCCCCCCCTCCCACACCCTCCTCCTCCCATTGAGATGCCAACCTTTTATCCAGTTTTGCAGTATTTCTATATCTGAAAAGAAGTATTGTGCATGGAAAAGTAGTATATCCTACTTTATAGCCACAGAACTGTTATGCACAGTACAGTAATGTACAGTAATGTTAAATTAAGAAAGTGCCAACCTCTTAACCCTCCCGTCAGACAATGGCCGTGTTTCTAGAAGTTCAACCACCAAATATTCTTAGTGAACCACATTACACTCTCCCTTCCCATGAAGCCAGTGTGGACTTACCCAGAATGGCTTGGTGGCTGCGGGTGAGTTCATTCCAACCTGCCACAAAGCAAGCTGTCCGCCATCATCTGATACTCCAAACTGAGGAGGAAAAAAATAGATGTTTAATAATAATACATTCAACTGCTCTGTACTTATCCAAAATGCATAAAGTGATCAATTAAAGCAAGGGATTATCGGACTCAAGCTCAATGATCAAAATAATGTATAATGCTCAGTTTGAAGTCACAAATCCAACAAAGTTAGAAATTGACCAAGATCAATTGTTGTTGAAAGAAACTGTCACACCATCATGCAAAGAAACTTGACCATTTTTCTGTTAAATTGTGCAATTTTCATTCCCAACGGTTCATGGTAAATATACAAACTGTCATTTCTTCAAACCATGTACATGTAGGAATGGAAAATAAAAATAGTCATTGCCAAATTTATGAGGGGAAAGCTAATGAACTTTAATTTTAAGAAAACTCTGTACTGCTACAGGTTAACATCTTATCTATGAGAAATACATATAAGGCTCACCGCTTACCGACTGGGACTTTTCGAACAAATGGTATTTTGCATTTAGTATGACAGTTAAAACAAGTAAAATTATCTTATTTGAAGTTAGCAATAACGATATGAATGCTAAAATAAAAAATCTTGGTTAACAGCAAGCCTTGTGCTCTGAGTAAAGACAAAAATCGGCTTCAAATCTTAGCCAATCGAAAGACTGCTATGATGTCACTACGATTCAGAACTGAGTTTGCTTTTATTTCTACGGGGAGGCTCGCAAAAGCCCAGAATTTTGATTTCAGTATTCATATGACTATTCAGAACTACGATCATTAAGAGTTTACATGTTTGAATGATCATATCAAATGCTATAACAAATTTTTCCAAAATCGAATCACAGATGGATCGTACAGTGTGCAGTGGGCTTAAGTCGGCATCAAACTCACCTTATTTCCCTGGTCATTGAAATTAATCTGAGTGACCTTAGGGAACTGACCAGCAGCCCGATGGGTGTAAAGCTTCTGGGAGTGACCCCATTCCCACATGTGAACGCTACCGTCATTAGACCCACTCAAATCTAAAAAAATGAAAACAAATACATCACTGACATGTGTCACCAGAATGTGAATCAGATGATACAGATTGCAAATCTCTCCAGCTTCACAAATGTCCTATGGATGGAACTACCCCAGTAAAAGCTTTATAGAGACATTATATAATAATGTGAAGTGCCAGTATTCATGAACAGAATATCACTTCTATCATATATAGATCATGACTCTACACTAACTTTTTGGAAAGAGGTCTGGATGAAATTCCTGGCTCTGAATATATTGACCCTGAGTTAAGGTTGTTCAAGTTTGGGTGTCCAGGGCCCTGTTTCAAAAAACTTGTTATCAGTAACAACTGCCACATTTCTATGACAAGTTTGCTCTAAGCCAATCAGATGTAAGGATTTCAGTAGCTTGTAACAGTTATTGCAACTTGTTATTGATAACAAATTTTATGACACAGGGCCCAGATATCAAATTGGGGGGCCCATGTGTCCCTAGCGCCTGTTAATGTTGATACATACGTGCGCAAAAGATCTTGATGGGCAATGGGTCAAAAGATAAAAGATAAAATATTTACTCACAGTATGGTAGATTTGGATGTGCCGACAGTTTCCTGATGTGATACAATGGCCGATGTGTTATCTAAGAAGAGAAGATTCACACACAAAATATTAAACTATCATCCAGCAAAAGTATCTTACAATTTAGCAAGCCTGCATTTGAAAGAACTCGGACTATTGTTTCATTACAAACATACATACATACATACAAGTTGGAATTAGATTATGTTGACTGAAATGCCACTGTACTGTGAATTTACCTTTAAACATTTTACAAAAAAATTCCACTAAAGCTAAACCTTGACAATGACATGCAATACACAGAAGTGCAGCTCTGTACATTCTTTCAGGCAGATACAATCTAGGACTAAAAAAAGTAGTTTTGAAAATTAATTTCTTATCGTAACATGTAACCTTAAGACGTATTCCTTTAAAAAAAAGGTGTATTATCCTTTGAAAATAGCATGTCACAACTGTTTCAAGGACAGGGCCCTATATCTATCACCAAAACACTGGTTTCTACAGCTCGGTGATCACCAACCTTAAGAGTAGCAATAAAAATGTGAAATAATGTATTCTTTTGCAGTGAATTTGCTGTGAAAGGGTTGTAGAAAAGTTGTGGCTTTGCAGTGCCTATGCTTTTGTTGTGAAGCAGTTGTTTTTAAGGTGTGAAAGAGGTGTAAATAAGCTGTACAATAATGGTAGAATGAGTGTAGATTGGTAGTACTTTAGTTGTGAAAAAGTAGTGGTTTTAGCTCCAGCACAATAGTAGACATCCTGTCATTAAGTGGTCCACCATCACATGTCCTGAGCAGGCCTTCTTTAATCCAGTGTGAAAATGGAACAACAGTCTAGACCACCCCTTATTCAAGGCAATAACCTGTCTATTGTTTTATATGGAGCTTTAACACATCCTGTCATTATTCTGCTGGTGAACATCAATTAAGTCTGATCATTATTTAACATCCATATTTACCAGCAAAACCACTGCTTCTTAAAAACTTTTTCACAGTGACTTCACTGCAAAAGACCAGTTTTTTCAAAATCAGATAATTACAGTTAAGGTTGGTAGCGATGAACTCACCACATGTGTACTCCTGCCGGTCTGTGCGGCGGTGGTGTCCGAGGGGAAGGCAGGGTTGAAGCCCCCCGGTGGAAGCTGAATGAATGGAACGGATGTGGACTTGTTCAGGCGTGGTGATGGGATACTTGACGGCTGCACCATCAGGAAATCATCCTCCATCTGCTGAGAAGTCCTTCTGCAGGTTAAAGTGAGTAACATTTACAAAGTGCATTTATCCTGCTGTAGGAACCACCTGCATATTAGGAGTTTTTGTTGTTTCCCAGTTCCATGCTTCACAACAAAAATCTGTAGAGCAGAATCTACAAGTATCTATAAACTGTATTTACATAATTATACAATTGAGCTGAAACATACATGTACATGTGTGCCAGGATTTAACCCATTCGTGACAGGAATTATTTAAAGCCTAATTTGATCAGCTTTTATTCTTCAAATTGGCAACACCAACATTTTTATTTTATTGCTACATTTTTCTTATAAAACGTCCTATATCTGAAATGAATATAAATTGACAGAAATTATGATGAGAAGTCAAAAAGTTGCCAATTTGCAGGGGAAAATGGTGATTTTAAACTTTCTATCACATTGCCAATTTAAGGATTTTAATGCTTATTTTCCTTTTAAAAATTGTCAGCATCAAACAACTAATATTGACGCAACCAAAATGGGCAGTTTGTGTAGAATTTTTTGCTCTTTCTGCTCCTGTATTTGGTATGATTTTTAGGGCTTTGCATCAAAAGATATTAGGCCAAACCACAAAATGTGGACCTCTGTCACGAATGGGTTAAAGAGGAAAAAAAAAAAAAACAGTACTGTTTTTCTCATAATTTTACTTCTTGTCTCCTTGAATGGTCTTTGTACACAGGTTGCACTTCAATAAGGTCAAGTAAATCGCAGGTTGAATCTTTACTGACCCTTTAGTAGTTTGCTGGTCAGCACCATCATCATCGTCCATGAAGAAGGAATTGTCCGGCGTAAGTAGAAGAGAGATGTCCAGTTCCAGGAGACCTCTATGAGTGGACACGACCAAACTGGATGGGTTGGACTAGATCATAAATGAAGGATAAAAATAGATACATTATAATGCTGAGAATGCATAAAGCCAAAGCTGAACACAGAGTATATGTACATGTACGCATGGCTTGACTATAACAGATGCCTAGTGCACCACGGCCATGATCCAAATCTACACAGGAGCCCAATGCACAGTGACCCTCAATGGGGGGGGGGGGGATATTTCTCTGGCTTGTACCTATATATGTATAAAAAGGGGACCAACCACCTAAAAATAACAGGTGTACAGCCATTTGATGTATACAATGTGCCCCAAGAAATTTTTACCAGCCAGTGTTATACATGTAAACATAATGGGTTACTGGTGACAGGGATAAGAAAAAAGATTATGGATGACATTATAATAATACCCCCGACAACAACAAAAAGGTTCCATACCCAAAGCTTTGACTGTGAATACAAGTACATGTACCCCCAAATCAGATCCTGGATTTAGGGAGATGAGGCAAGTGATTAAAAAAAAAAAAATCTACATCTTTGCTAAAAGTATTTTGTTTGCATTTTAAAAAAATACTTTAGCCAACTCCTGTTGCTCTTTTATTCTCTACTGCAAATGATAGATTTTCTACTTTTGTCTCACAACTTCAAATATGTTTCATGTAAGAGAAAATTCAAAATCCCTAAGGGAGTCATACATGTACAACATATTGCTTAGGTATCATATCATGTAATAAATGGTTACCAATGGTAGAAAGTTTGCGAATAAATTATTACCAAACTTTCTGATAAATAGTTAGACGCTACCTTACCATATAAAGCATCATGTACAGTCATGTACAGCATAATTGTTAGTGATTCCCTGACCAATATATATAAGTTATTGCATCACCTGCAATATGCCATGCATGTAGAACAACCTTGTTAGTAAGCCTTTTTTGTCTCAACTTATGTGGTCCCATGGTTAGCATGTGAATATGTTTTTTTTTTCCAGATGTACTACTCTAGTTCTTTAATAAAATAAATCAAATCAGTTAACATTGTTTTATTAGGTTTAGAAAGAGGTTCATGGAAGAGATATCAATGGGCCTTGGCACAGAACAATTTCACTGTACAAATCAGAATGCGGATCCTCATAACAGGAATACTTTGGAAACATAAAGACCAGTAAAGCTGCACTTATATTTATTTCATGTCCTTGTCTAAAAGTGAATGTATCTTGAGAAAAGAAACTGGATTATTACAATGCTGTTCAAAGCAATCATGTGTAGACAGAAATATATAGATACTGTTATAGTGTTTTGATAAAGTGTTTTTCCCCTCATTATTTTCATCCACAGAGGTACAATTTATACTAGTATTTTTCAAAGTTTTTGTTTGAAGTTTTCCCACATACAGTAGATATTTGATATTGAATTCAGTATCTACTGAATTTTTTTTTTTTTTTTTTTAAATGTTAGAGTTTATTCTTAAGCTACAGCCAGAGGATAATTTCACATCTTTAAAAGATAAGCAATCAAATGCCGGGGATTTTTTCAGCAAAAAGGAATTAGATTGAATACATTACTGTATACCGTGGATGATTATGTTAGATATGACAGTTAATTGTTAAATATTGCAATGTATGAAATTCTACCTTCATTAGCATTTAAATAAATTCAATGAAATATGAGATTAACAGCATCCCGGAATATACCAAGGAACTTTGTGACTTTAGTGTGCTCTTTTTATCATGAACCCATAATATATTTCCTTAGAAATGGAAAGGAGAGGCATAAATTTCTCTAAATGGCAAAGATTGGATAGTAAAAATGAAATACACCTTATGCCAGGGCTCAACTATATATAAACTATTTGGATGCCTAGGATTTTTAGTTGTTGAAATATTTTAAGCAATTGCATCTGCACTTTGAAAACCTTGTCCAGGACAGAAGTTAGTCATTAGTTTCTGATTCTGAATAATGAGGATACCTCTCAAATGCTTGATAGTTTCCTGCTGTTAAAACTGTGACTTTTTTTTTAACAGTGACACCATACCATAAAACCTGATGAGCTTTAACAAACTTAAACCATTTTACTGCTAAAACAGCAGTTTATCGCAGTATCCCGACAGTTATATATATGGTAAATTTTGTATAGAACAAGATATGTCAACGGCATCAAATCTAGTAACAGCTACGATGTTTGTACTAAAGGTCTGTTTGGTTTCTGGATGCTTTAAGTACTACAGATGATAAAAATTGCTTTCTATCCTCATGAAACTATGTTAAAATGAACCTGACGGAATTTCTCCTCTGCAGCTTTACCTATACACTGTAATGAAATGAAAGCACATGCCATCCATACTGATAAAACAAATCAAATTAAACACAATGCTAAACAACCATGCACAAAAATACTACAGCAACACAATAAATGAAGTTATACAACGTCTTGCTCGAACCTTCCCATCACCAAAGGGTTAGGACATTTGAAAGGTGTTGGGAAAATTTCAGAGGCTGTTCATGCAAAACAAAAACATGCTACATACTTGGAACTCTCCGTTCATAGAGATGTTCTTCCAGTCGGCCTGGTGAAAAGGAGAAGGCGATACCGAAACGAGGATGAAAAACACCGGGAGACAAGAGAGGAGAAACACAAACAAGCATTCAAAAACTCCCTTCTCGGGGGGCGGGGGACACAAGGCCACCTCGATATTTATAAACTTGGTGTGCTGGCATCAATCACAAACAATGATGGAGTCATCCAACGGCCTATTCCGCAGGTTCACATCAATGGCTTGCTTGGTGTAGGGTCAAAGCAAAGTTTCTGTTCTTGCCCAAGTGGGGAAAAAAAAAAATGCACCATCCAAAACGCATACACACACACAGAGAACAACAACAACAACAACAACAACAACAACAACAAAAAAGCACAATACTGCTGTTGAGCACTAAGCCTGACATACATGTAACTTGGGCTGGGTCTATGAAAGATATATGTATCTGTTATACTGAGATCAAATTGTGCTCAATGGATTAAAAATGCAAGGTAAAGATACAATAAACGGAAAAGAGAGGTTTACAGCTGAAATCTTTGGCATCGATTCATCCAGGTGCGCAAGTCCTTTTTTTATTCATGCTACATTTGCACATCGAAAACAAGACCTGAAAGCAAAACGGCACATGTACAAGTCATATCAGAAGCGATGCAGCAAAAGCTTAAGAAAGAATATTTTTTCAAATACAGAAAGAACAAAAATCACATAAGTAAAGAAAACATACTTTTAGGCCATCCAAACAAAACAATTACACAATATCAACATGGCTTATTTGTTTGTTCCACTGCAATTCAAATAAATAGAGGAAACATGTATTAAAAAAACTCACACATGCTTGCATTCAAAGACAAGTTTAAATTGGGAGGTACAAAGAAGATATCGTAGTTCATAGGTATACACAATGCAACAGTGTGCTTAAAAAACTTCAGTATTTTTTTTCTGTTTTGAAAATAACTTGATTTGTCTGCATGATTGTTTACAGTTACTGTTTAACATGCAAAGAAATTGTGAGGCTAGGACCATATTCACTGACACAAAGTATGGCACTAAATACGATCTGTAAAGAAATCCTGCTCAGTACATGAGTAAAATATTGCATTCAAATAAAAAATCAAGCAACTGCAACGGCAAGCTCAAGAAATGAACAAAAACTGAAAATCAAACAATTAAATCTGCAAAATCAAGAAAAATACATTAAAATCTGAAGAAAGAAAGTTTGGTTGTGAAAATAAGGAGCAACTTATAGCATGAGCTCATCAGCATTGTAACCTAACATACACAGTCCGAAAGGCACATATATATGGTGCACATGTACATATATACTTTGGAAATGAATATTCTGTTCCAGGAAATGCCAATTTTCTGAGCCCTAATTACCGTATGTAACATTCATAGCCCTAATCATGTTACACAACACCCAGTTTTCCAAATCAGCTTTATATAAAAAAAAATGCATAAATTTCACAATGATAAAACTAAGAATTTCCAAGTTTGAAATAGTACACACTTTAGAATTCAGTAATCTTGGATTAATCTACACAATTTGTCATACTGTACTACAGCATTTTGGTCAAGATTCTACGAAATATTTCTCCAAAATTTAATCATTTTTCTTTTAAATTAAAATTCGTATAATGCTTCACATGATGCGGGTATATTTTCTCTAAAAAATGACCAAATATGTATTCTGAGAGCTTGTATTCATTAGGTTACAATCCTTCCGAAGCATGGGTAACTTACAGAACTGTGTCTTTTAGAAGATAGCAGTTCCTGTCATTGTACAGCATGGCACACAAGAGGATATACATATATCTCAGTAATAGGGTTCATCAATAAGGGTCATACAAGTGTACATAATTTATATTAAAAGAGAATGCAACCCCAGCATCAGTGTGCTGTTAGTAAATAAAGATGATCAAGGAGAGTAAACAGTGAAAGTTTGAGCAAAATCAGACAATCTGTTCAAGAGTTATAAATTTTGAAAGTTTCAGTAAATCCCTATTATGAGGATTCTTAAGTTGGCAACTTTGCCAGCATCTGTGATGTCATCGTGGACAACTCACCATTCATTTTGTACATAATATTTCATAAAAAATTGATTTATATGAAAGTTCAAGCCAGGAATCAACATAATTCTTCCCAAAATGCTTGCAGAATTGATGTAGCCATGTCATACTCAAGCAATAAATCAAAAGAATTTTAATTTTTCCTTGAAAATGAAGAAAATGTTAAATTCTGTGCACAAAATAAATGGAGAGTTGTCCACGATGACATCACAGATACTGGCAATATTGCAATTTAAGGATCCCAATAATAAGGATTTACTCAAACTTTCAAAGTTCAGAACTCTTAAACAGATTGTCGGATTTTCCTCAAAGTTTCACCGATTACTCTACTTGTTCTTCTTCATTCACTGGAAGCACACTTATGTCTGGATTGCATTCTCCTTTAATGTACATTGGGATTGGGTGATAACTTCTACAGACATGCTTCAATATTAACCAACTGCCCACAGGAAGGGGTGCTCCTGTACTATCTCTATGGGGAAGACAGATTTCAGTAATCAATGGGTTAAAACATTATCTCAAGGAAGAGGGGCACAGCTACCTTTTCTTTTTCCTTTCTCACAACTGTGTTGAAGAATTATCTAAATTACAGTCACTATTATTGTTTGGTGCATGTACAAGTATGGTACAAAAGGGTACTGAGATTGCAGCGATGCCTGTTTTACATGATATATAATGTTTTCAACATCTAGTCTAACTATATAGAACATAATGTAAGGAAAAAGTTCAGACAACGAGAAGCATGAATATTCCCTAGGGCCTCTAATGTAAAGCTGAAGATACAAAGTTCATTGCCTGCTGACTGATACGGAAAGATATGATCAGCTCCACACACAAAAAAAACCTTTTTGATCATATAATGCATTCCCAACCCATTCGATGCACTGGAACATCAACATCAAGAAACTTTATTCTTTGTTTTTGCATTAACTGCATAGCCTATGCAACAAGCAGTCACAAAACATGCACTTTCAAGCACCTGCAGTTTGCTTTGTAAACCAAAAGCATACAAAATGCAAGCCAAATTTCATTTCATGCATCCTGCAGACATTACGTATCCTCAGCATTCCCCGTGTTCAAACAGTAATGTTCTGTTGTTATTGCATCATACTCCTCTTCAAATAAAGTATTCCTCTGGTACAAATTTCTATAAGCCAAGCCCTTATCCCACTCCATAACATTTCTCTGACTGAATGGAGATCCTTTCACCATGTAAAATTATATTTTCCATCACCCTGTAAGTGTAGATATGGTTTTCAATGAAATTTGAATTTTGCAATATATCCTGTCTAAAGTTACATGTACCTAGAATAAACAAAAGGTGAAAAATTCAACTTGATGCATACGATGGTTGTTTGTCATCAAGAATGAATGGCAGCCCGTAGGGGACTTACAAGTGTTGTTATGCAGGTCTAACAAGAGCTACATGTAGCCAGGTTTACAAACTCGGGGCTTCATACACATGCACGGTTTAACCCGACCAACACTATCAACTTGGGGGAATACAGCTAATAACAGATCTAAGCAAAATTGTGTTAAGGCATAATCAGGGGTGTAAGAACTTACCTGGGGGTGTTTCATAAAGCTGTGCGTAAGTTACGAACGAATTTACAAACGACTGGAACATGTTCTTGGGTGCTAATCAGATTCTCAATCATTTACATGCAGCACAAGAACGTATCACCAGTCGTACGTAAAGTCGTGTGTAACTTACGAACAGCTTTATGAAACACCCCCTGTTGGTCTAACAACTCCACATATTCAGCGAATAGAGCCTACCCTGGCCTACAGCAAGATTACATTCAGAAATATAAGGGGTGTGACACCACGCCCCTTGTTCTACCAGCTGTAACGAATTGGGGTACAAAACTCACACTGGCATACAACAAGATCATATTTAGGAATGATCAGGGGTGCACAACAGTATCCCTTGGTTTACCAACACTGGGGTACAAAGCTCACACTGGCCTACAACAAGATCGTGTTCAGGGGGTAGTTAGGGGTGCAAGAACAGACTCCTAGGTCTACCAACTCAGGGCAAAAAATGCTTGCACTGAACTACAGCAAGGTGGTTGGTTAGGGGTACAATGATACACCCCTTGGTCCTAATAAGAGAGTGTCTGGTTACCTGGTTGAAGCAGAATGCTGAGATCTTCTCTTGTTCTTTGTGGATGAGTCTGGCTTGGTTCGAGGCTGCCTGGGGGAGGGAGCCTGTACTCCTGCTAGGGCTCCGCATGGAGTCAGTCTGGTGGAGGGAAAAGGATAGGAGGGGTTCACAAGACATACTAATAGAGTAAGTTCATTGTAATTGGTGCCCCATATGATACCAAATACTACTAAATTATGAACATGAACTCAATTCAAAACTGTCATTTTACCCTGTGTCTTGGTGTCATCCAAGCTGGAGAAGAACTACCACCTGAATACACTCTTAACTAGACTCTACCACATACATAGGGTTGGTAAAAGATAATACAATAGACTGCTCCTTACAAGAGCAAAATACTTTTATATGCTAAAAGCAATTTTGTTTTAGATTCTAATGGTAGAGAGATTTTCTAGAAGACATTTTGTGTACATATGTAATTTACTTTGTGTTTATCACTTTTTGTTTTGTTTCCAGAGCTCTTTTCTAGGTTTCAAGAGCTCTATTGTATATTACCAGAGCTAAACCACTCATCGATCCAATGTGTATCTCTCCCAGTCTGTTTTCTCTGTCTTACCATGTCTTCCATGACACTGCCCTTCTTGAAGATGTACTGGATGAAGAGATCCTGAATTGCTTCTTGCCTCACCAGGTAGTTCCACAGCCTCTTGGCTGGAAGAGTTGCCTTGGAATCACTCCTACATGTAAGAGAAGATTTCAAAGATAAGGAGAAGGATGAGTCTCTGGTATGAGTGAAAAATTCACTACAAGCTTCCAGTTATTTTTTTTATTCCCATGACAAAAATATTGTAACATCATTCCCATTAAACTGCCTTATTATTTCAAGAACAAATAACAATAAATATATCTGTATGCTAAACCTTTGGACCAAATTTGATGCCACAGGGGGGTGTGTGGTCCAACATATTTATATCCTTATATCTATAAATGTGCAGAGCCCATCACTGCAGACAATCTCTAGATTGGTTTGGTAAATACATTGTATTTTGTCCTTTTGATGATTCCAAGAACATAAAATTCATAATGATTGTTATCTCCTATAAATCAACCTAAAAAGGCTGGGTTGTTGGAGTGATCTCTCAGAGAGAGAGGAGCGAATTCTGTCAATGTTAGGAATTCAGTTGAGATACAAAAACTGACCACACAGCAACAATCGTTGGCCCATGTTTAGTACGACCCTGAGCTCACCTGAAAGGGGTATTGGCAGGATCCAGGAGTCCCTTGTATCTGAGGATGGCCGGTCCACTGAGGCCGGTCATGCTGCTACCGCTTGTCTCCGATATGAAGTCGGGAGGTGGTCTGGCAAACAAGTCCAGCTTGCGGACGCATGCCTGCTGCCACTGCTCCATTAGCTTGAGAATGGAATGCAAGATGGCGGACGCCACAGGAAGCTCTGATGACAGAGAAAAGGAATATTGGTTGGTTATTGGTTGGTTTTACCTGACTGCTAAGAAAGCATGCATGCGTTTACGTAAGTAGTAAGCAACCAGAGGACCGATGGCTTTAAGTCCTCTCCAAGGGACCTGGTATAGAGGATTAATGCCTTACCAAAGTGTACTAGTGCACAGACTTGGTTTTGAACCTGGGTCACTGGATTATGAGACCAGTGCTCTACTACCTGAGCTATTGTGCCTCCTCAGGAATAGGAAATGGAATTCATTTTTATCATGTAAAATTTATTTGACAAATTTTAAACAGTGATGTGTATATTCAACTTTCAGTCAATTGCAAAATATTTAGAAAATAATGATGGCTGAGATGGGTGAACAGGGATTCCCTTAAAAACCCACTGCCTATGGAACCAAATGGTCCCTGTATTAAACCTATCAGAATGAAAGAATTCAGGAGAAAACAAGTTTACAAACAAAAAAAAAGGAATAATGTACAAATATGTGTACAAAGGAATCATACATTCGGAAGTCACAATTTACATTGTGATATAGTTGGAAAGGCCTTTTCCTTATTTAAGAACATACATGTACTTGTACATAGAACACCTTAGTTTCACAGGGATGGTAATTAAATTATAGTTCCAGTATATGTATTAATCAGAAAGTCATGCTGTGGCTTTATGGACTAGAATCACTACATTTCATGTTCTATTGTTGTGAACTTGAAAATGTAACCTAGTATATGCTGACAGATTAAACTATACCAGTATGCATATGTAGCTTACCTGCAAGTTCAATACCAGCTATTGGAAGGAAGGCCTGTACTTTGCTAATGACCAGCTTGATCACAGCATATCGCATTAAGCACCAACTGTATGAATTGGCATCAGAATGCTCCGTTTCCCCCGGCAAGGGTACGTTCCGTTTCCTTCGGGAAGCTCGGGACGAGAATGGACCGGTGTCGTCGTAATCGTCATCGTCGTCCATGTACGCATCAAGGTCTTCATCCTCAGAGCTGTCGCTGGCGTTGGAGTCATAATCGGTTCCGGCCTGACTTGGTGGAACATAGGGCTTTAGAACAAGGACAGATATGAGCATCATAATTACATTTAAAATATATGTGTATTTCCAACTCAGTGCTTTCTGGCATTCTGTGTCTGGGCACAAACCTTCCATGCCCCATCAAAACAGGATCAGAGTTAATTGTGATTAGCTTTCTTATCAAATGTAAGTCCAGTGGTCTGCTATGATACATTCAAACTACCACTTGGATAATGACAAAGCACTTTTCCTAATCCCTCTATTACAGAAAAATTAATTTAGAACTTCTCTGTTCATCTGATATTTCTTTTAAAAATATGAAGTTACAATATGAACAGACAGCGATACTGCAAATCGCCACCCAGCTAGCAGGACGGCAATTCACTTTGCCCTAGAATTACCGCCCTTCTGCCAGTCTGGCCACGGAGACTGTTCTATGAAGAAAAAAACATTTTTCATTGTCTCAAACCACTCAACTCCCTCTCACCTTCACTAAGAAGTAGTCCCTAAGACTGGTTTCAGGAGGTACAAAGATCTCCCTCAGAACTGGCTTGTCGTCAGTGGCTGCAGCAGATTTACCCCCTGTTCTGGCCTTCCCCATCAGCCTCAGTGCTAGCCTATCCCGCTGCTTGGCTAGGGCTTCATCTCCACTCGATGAGCTATGAGATGCTGGAATTGTATAAGATAGCCAAATCAGAACAAGTCGTGAGATATTTCAGCTTTATAAAATTTGCTCTTAACCCATTGGGCACAAGCTGATTTCAGTATCACACACATTTGTCATAGACCCTAGCCTGAGTTATCTCAGGCTTGGTGCTGAATAGGTTCAGTACTACATGTTTGTGGTGTATGTGATAGAAGGCCTTTGGACCATGGTCATGACCTGTTCCTTTCCCCCGGGCAGTTTTATCTGATGTCATTTCAGTAAAGTTGTGTTCACCCACTGGATTAAAGCTGAATGTTAATGTAAGTATATGAATGTTGTATAATCTATGTTGGTGATTTTCACAGTTGCAATGTACTGTATAAGCTGAAATTTTCGCGGTGGTTTAATTTTCGCTAATTTCGCGATGATGTCCTCGCCAAAATTTCCACTCAGTAAGATGCCTACATACTTGTATAGAAATATCTTTCAAAACGTGAAAATAATAACTCGCTAATATGTCAGACCTGTCTCAAATCGCTAAAATATCTGTACGCTAAAATATTGGCTTATACAGTATACTAATCCTTCATTGCAATAGTTGGCGCATAAGGTAGGTGAATATTACATGTGAGTTAATTTCAAATGGAAGAATCAAAGGGAATTCTACTGCTGAAGTCATCCCTGCTTCAATGGCGGACTGGGGATTTGTTCTCAGCTTCCTCCTTGTCCCTGCCACCGAACATGAAAGCCCAAGTTGTGCGATATCAGAGTTTAGAGTTAGGGTAACCTCTGTAGCAGGTTATTCATTTTTTACCATTTCAAAGAACGAATGCCTACCTAGTAGTTTATTCTGGGCCACCACCTTAGCCCCGCCTCCAAACACGGAAGCCCAGGTCTTGCCACTGAGGTCGTGGGCTACAAGCCTGAACAGCTCATTGGCATTGTTGTTTGACAGTGCGTGGAGTAGAAGACTCATGTACACCGCCATGAGACCCTCACAGAGTTGGATGTTTGGACTGGGGATGTCATCGTCTCTCTCGCTGGCAAGGAGTGCTTGGTATGTTGCTACACCTGAATGAGGAGAAAAGTACCAGATTAGTCCAGGAAACCTAAGATGGATATGCAAGGTCATGTAATTAACCCACTCATGACAATGTCCACATTTTGTAATTTGGCCAAGTAACTTTCCATGCAGAGCCCTAATTATCATACCAATAACACAACAAAAAGAGCAAAAAAAATTACGCATACTGTGCATGCACCAGTAAGTTTGTCGATCTTTGCTATGAATATGCTGTTAATAGTAAATTCTACTCCCATTCCAGCCCCTGGGTTGCAAGTGTGAATTTCTGGTGAAATAATTGCCATTTCAGATCAGACTGATAAATGAAATTAAACCTTACGACAAAAATCTTGGGCAGGGTCCATTGCCCCTAGTACTAGGATTAACCCAATTAATCCAATGCATGAGATAACTCTGGCTGGAGTCTGAAAATGGGGGTTATACCAGAATCAAATCATATCTTTCTTATTAAAATGCTGAGAAGCATGCTTTCAATGAGACAAATTTGCAACAGTTAGAATTTACCTGGCCATTTTCCTGGTGGTGATGTGATACTGAGATTGTTCTGCTCCTGGCTCTGATGTCTGCTTCGTTTCCTACCCACGCTGACTAGGTGTCCAACCCTGTACATCACATGACTTCTGCCACCAGGGGTGTACGCATCCATTCCTGTTTATACAAAATAAACAAACAAAAGATTATTGAAAACTGGTTTCACAACAACAAAAAAATGCACTGAAATAATTGGATATTCACCTACACAACCCACTTTGGTCTGTGCATCATCTAAAATTACTAACAAAGATAGTTTAAATTTCTTTATCTATTTATTACACAACTTAAAATCTGAAGAACTTTTCAAAATTTAATTCAATGCCTTTTTTACTGGTTCTTAGCATTAAACAAAATAGAATCACCTGATAGCATTTTTAAGATCTGAGAAAGTCTAAAAATGTTGTTACAGATATCAGTATTGATATTGATGTCTGCATGACAATCAAAGTGAGACGTCTATGCTCTTACCTGTGACCTTTGACTTTCCAATAGATGCACTGAAGGAATCACTATCACACAGACTTTGGTAGATGCAGGCAGAGAGGGCAGCACTCAGCGCATGAACCACCGAGATGATGGGGGAGTGATGGTTTGGAGAAGGTGGGGCACTGAAGTCTAGGATGGTGCGAAGGACGCTGTGGATGTGGAGTCTGAGGTAAAGGATGGGATCCGTCACAACGGTCTTGCAGTTGGCAATGCTTGCTGACATCAGGGGCAGTGTTGTTGGGATAGGGAGAGGAGATGAAAGCTGCTGGACAATGCGCTCCTGCTGGAGCTCTTGGACAAGGAGGACAAGCTCCATGGCAACGGATGCCAGCCCACCTCCATTTGCTCCATACAGCATGGTGTAGCTGACAAGTGTCCGGAGGAGATGGTGGTTGTCACGCAGCCAACGTTTCCGTCTGACGGCTCTCTGTCGCTTCTCCTCCAGATCCAGCCTCTTAGCCTGCAACTGCTCATAAAGGGTTGTCTGTCCAGCATCTGTTTCCATCCCATCCTGCTCATCAGCATCTTCATCTTCCACAATGTTCTTGGTGGTGATGGGAGTGCCGTAGTTACAGAGCTGCTGGAGGGTCTCCACCTGCTGCTCTAACCAGATGTAGAGCTGGTAGCGGAGTTGACCACCGTCCACCTCAAAGCCGGTGGCCAGTGTCCGCAGCTCTTCCATCATCACCTTCAGACAGCAGATGAACTTGAGCTGCTGAGCCATGATGTCTGTGCTGTTCCCTTCATCGTCACTATCTAAAGCACTGTCATTCTTATTACTCGAAGCACTATCATCCGCACCATTCACCAGGGTGCCATTGACTGTATCCTCTGAAATACTTGATTTTGTCTGATCTGGTTTCTTGTTCTCTTCCTCCTCATCTTCTCCATCACCATCATCATCATTACCCCAGTCAAGAGTAAGCTCTTCCTCTTCAAACCTACCTCCTACAGGGGTACCCCAGTCCATTTCTAACCCTGAATCACTCTTGTGTCCATTGGTCAAGTGGCTGCTGACTGGAGCACCCCAGTCCATACCCATCCCACTGTCCTTTGATGATGAACCTGTATAGCTTGCACTTGAGAACCCTGCATCAATAGTGCCCGTCGTGATCATACTGCTACCTGGGATGCTATCCACACTCTTGCTCTCCGCCATCTTGTTATCCTCTTCCTTCGGTTTAGTCCTCACTTTTGGAATCTTTGCCAAGACATCCAAAGCCAACAATGGACATCCTGCAGATAGGTGTGCATGAGCTGTGGTGAAGAACAACGTTCTCTCCTCTGGAGTGATTTCGTCTTTGACCACTTGATCTGCACCCCCAGAAGTCTGGCCAAAGCCACCTGCGCTTGCACCAACGATCAGCAATCCTGCACCGTGGCTTCCCTTACTGGCATCTGCTAGCTGCCGGCGCAACAGGAGAGGATGTGTCCTCAGGTAGTTGTAGAAGTTGAAGACATCAGGATTTGCCCTCTCTGCTTTCTGATCTTTATGATCTCCTGTGGCCTGCCCACTGGACAGGTTGTTCTTAGGACCATTGCTCTCCTGGCTACTAGACTGCAACAGGGTCTTCAGAGAAGCAGAGTAGTCTTTGAGCATCCAGAAAGCTATACTCCTCAGGAAGGGATCTGGATGAGGCTGAACTTCCACCAACTTCTCAGCATTCTCATTCTGTGCAAGAATCTGTATTGAAAAATTCATTCAGAATAGCTTAATTTTATCAGGAAATTGAAAAGACACAGCAAAAACCTCATTTACATCCATGCCCACACTTATTTCACTGACATCTATAATTACATAAAATTCCATATACTGGAGTGTATGGAAGTATAAGCAAGTGTACAATGAGCAATATTTTCCACTGCTATGATGTACACGTATCTTGGACAAACCAACCTTGCCATGGTCATAGAACAAGTTTAGTTTTACCCTCATGAAGCTACATAAATAGTTATAATTATTATAACAATCATCATATTCGATGGAATTTTGAATACTCATATATCTGAAGTAGCTGGAACATCAATGGAAATGAGCATCTTCTGTAATTTCTGCAATTATGTTATTCATTTCTGACTTTACTTTGTATCGAAGTATCTCCTTCTGCTTAGCTGGCATCTCCTCATCCTCATAGAGCCTGGCCACCACCATAGCAAGCTGGACATCCTCCAGATTGTTCATGCACACTTCCACTGCATCCTTGAGGGAGCCTGCCAGGAGGAAGAAGGCTGCAGCATGCTCAAAGCGCTGCCGACCTAGCAGGGCGAAGGCATTTTTCAGGGCAGCCTTGCGCCAGCGATCCGTGTTGAAATCGTTGCGGAAGAAGGTTGTCATCCGCTGATCTTGGACGGACCTAGAAAAAGATGGCAATTCTATTTTAATGAAAATCAACTGATAAAGCAATAAGTACTTCTTCCATCAATAGAAATAAAACTAATAAAAAGTCAACATCTTCAAAGGATCAGAACAGTCAATTTCAATGTACAAGTAGCTGGTGGTACATGTACATTTGCTTGAATTTCATAAGCTATCCTGCCCCTCTGCTAATACAAACTACGAGGTAATAAAAATAATAATAGGCATTTGTATGGTGCTGTCTATCTATCTAGAAAGTATATTCCGACGCACACAAGAAAATATAGAAGATATACGAGAGTCCACATGAGTCCACATGAGTGTCTCGTGTCAAGTATTGTTACACATGTAAAAGATATAGGATTTCAACTTGGATTTTAAGGTATTCAAGGATGTTGTGATTCTCAACATCATGTACGAGCATACATGTAGTATACCTTTTTTCACTGATTTTAATGATGTGTAAATGTAAAATAGAATGAATGGAAATAAAGGCAGTTTTGTCTGCATTAAAGGAAGCATTTCACACCTTTAAACCTTTCATTTGCCAAGAATGATGATAGGCACAGTTGTCTGTCACATGTGCCAATCAGTACAAAACAATACATGGCAAACAGATGGGATTAGGAGACACACAAGCTTTGCAAAATTACCCTTCCCCAGGTTTGATAAGGTGTATGAGAACCCTTTAGACACCATGTATAGATTCATTTGCCACTTGAAACACTTTACTAATCATGACATCTACTGGTAAATCTTTCCCATGCGAAATATGCATGTAATGTGGTACAGGGAATTCCTTTGCATGGCTCTTAAAGACTTAGTCTACATGACAGAGTGAGTGATTTAAGGTTGATTTGTATAAATTAATTAAAGAAACTTTTATTTCTCTCCATAATGGAAATGGGTGAATGAGCCCTTTTCACTGAATCTGTGTATTTGGCATCACCTGGGCCTGAGAGGAAAAAAGTGAACTTAATCCTTAATCACTGTGATCCTCGCAGTCTTTCCTCTCCATATAACTTATTGGGATGTGCAGGTGTACCACTACACCGGAGTTTCCATCCTTCTCTTCTTCGAATAGTGCAGTGGGTTCTTAACGTGTAAAGGTGGTGATTCTCCTCTACACGGGGGCTTCCATTTAACGTCCTATCCAAGGGACTGATACCTACTTTTCAGCCAGATCCTTTGTTCTTACCTGAACAACCCCCAGAGAACATTCTTCTTCTTCATAGCCAAGTAGAAGAGGGCGGAATCCAGTGGGTTCTTCTGGGCCTGGAACTGAGACTTGGCAACCTGTTATTTGGAGATATACCATGTTATGTATTAATGTAAGGCACTTTAGGAAAATTGTTAAAAATCATATTTCTCAAAACACAGCTTGATAATTTAATGGGTAGCATGTAGACCTTGTAAATATAAGATATTCCTTGGGCATGATCTTGGCGAAAATTTCATACCAGCATGTCACAATAGATATCTTAATTTTCGCATTTTGCGTTCCAGATGCGTTTTTTTCTACCACATGTATTTTCCTAAAATGCCTAAATGTATTTGTGTTGGGGGAAAGAAGAGGGAACAAAATATTTAAGAGACAGGGAAGGCAAATAAACAAAAAATGCTAAAGAAACAGTGACAAATGTAAACACAGACAAAAGAAGTATATGTAAAAGTATACGTATACAAAGAGTGGGAGATATTGGGAGAGACAGAGAGATGGAGAAAGAGGTACATGTATAAAGATTAAAATAATGAGAGGAACAGAGAGCATTGCCCAATATTCAGAGTGGAAAGGGAGAGATGAGAGAGAGAAAGAGAGACTGAAAGAGAGACTAGAAGAGAAAGAGAGAGAGTGAAAGAGAGAGGGGAAGCAGAGGGAGAGGAAATAGGGAGAGTCTACCTTCTCTATGCATCTCTTGAGTGTGGTGTTGTTCCTAACCCACCAGCCAACGCCCACAGATCGAAGCTCCGTCCATGTGGGTGTTCCCTTCTGCAGACCAGGTATTAGTGAGAGAAGCTCCTCCTCTGCCTCGGAGTGGAAAGCCCAGGCAAAGTGACAACTCCCGATGCCCTGGTGCCTGAGTTGTACCTAAAACATTATCAATCAAAATAATTATGATTTGCTATAGCTCTTGATTCCATTTACAGACATTAAGACATCAATCCTGAATTCATTCATCATCAGATTGTCTTGTCAATGTAACACATACTAGCACCAAGGCTGAAGTTTATACCTTAAATGGTTCTGAGATATCGTAAAGAGGCCAACACATAAAATTTCATAAACTGACCTCTGCGACCTCTGACCTTTGACCTAAATGCCCCCAAATCAAGTTAGATTGCCTCCTTATAGTGAGACACATACTTGGACCAAGTTTGAAGTTCATACCTTTTTGAGATATCGCGTTAAGGAAAAAGGGGACAGACGGACAACCCGAAAACATAAGTCTCACGCACCATCCTTGATGAGTGGAGGCTTGGAAACCAAACGGTAAAATCAGAGAGTTCCACCACACAAATGCGTAAAATGATTTCATTGTACTCCCTACACAGGCAGGGATGCAACCATCTCTTAATATGATCCTTCAACTTGTTCCACTATACATGGTCCCGTCTCCAACAGGTTACACAACAGACCAAGATGCCAGTTAAATATAGCTTTTAGTTTTAGGGGCTGTTCACAAATAATACCAACATTTTCACAAGTAAATAGTGACGTACACTTTTTTATTTTTAGAAAAATATTTCAAGGTGAATGTATATTCACTATTGTCGGCTATTTCTTGCAATATTTCACCTATTACAGCATTTATGTCAAACTTTCGGAGAACACTAAACAGAGTTTTAGGCCCAAGTTTACCCGTGACCTTCAAAGCGTACGACGCCATGTTGAGGTACACAGCTAGCGAGCTAGCGCTATGTTGAGCGAGATACACAGCAATACGGGCGAGGATATCGGCCAAACAAGCAGCATTGGGCGTGCTCACAAAGGAAAAGAGGCTTACTCTCGCCGAAGCCACTCGAAACACATATTTTACGGGGGGAAATAGCTGTTCTGTCCGCAACATTTCCGGGTTTTCTACACAGCAAATTCGATCGTGAAGGCAGCACGATCATACGCAATATCGATAGCAATAAATAAATTTTTTAAAAACCTAGGGTCGGGCGGGTTACGCCAATATAACAATTTTTTTTTTAGGCCTAAGTGTATTCATACATGTACACTTTAATGTGCATTACAAGATGTAGTCATGCGAAGTGCGCTATGCTATCAAAGGTCATGTTACTTTGGTGTGTATTGCCACGGTTGGTTTTTTTTTTTTTTTTTAATTCTTATCATTTATTATATCATGAATAAATGTGCTAGAAGTTGCATTTAACTCAAGCACAATTGCAATCTTTTCAGAGCAATAACGACTCTGGGTTAAGAACTTACCTGTTGATGCAATGGAAGAGACTTGGTGAGACAGACATGGAACCTCATGGCAAGTAGGAATCTCAGTCCACATTCATCTAGAGTCTCACCTACACAGGGCAAGATCAAGAACAAGCCATGTACTATATCCTCCTACAGGCACTCCATGTGAATATGCAACTGCATAGAACACAGTTTTATTCCAGTGCTATAGTCACGGCTTAAACCCAAAAGGCCAAAGACAAGGCCTCCAGGTCAAGGCTTGAAACCTCAAGGCCAAGACTTTGAAGCCTCAAGGCCAAGACAAAAGGCATTTTTTGTAAAAGGCAAGGGCACTGAACAAATAGAGCTTAAGGCACCTTGAGGCCAAGACCAAGCATAAAGACCACATCTACATTATAACTAATTTCCTTTATTCTTTTAGATCTTCTCCATCTATTATAATTGCTTTTCTCCTAAACCCTTCGAACTTCAGTTCACAGCATTTCTCCTCCTTCTCACTTCCCTATGGTTTTTCTTCTTCCTACCCTTATTCTTTATTTAATCTTCTACAGTACACTTCTTCCTCTCAGCTTCCCTTCATCCATTCCTCATCCTTCTTGCAATTCTATATCTTTGTCCCCCCCCCCTGTTTCATTACATTGCACATAGAGAGCAGCACCGTAAATTCACTTACCAGCATGGGAAGAATCGGAGTTGTCAACAGTTGCATATCCCGCTCCTTCTCTAGCTATCACGGTACCTGCAAAAGAAAAGAGAATCCATCATACATGAACACAAATTTAACCTGGATTAAAGAGAGATCCCTTTTCTTGATAAAAGTAGGATACTGGTCTAATATTGTTATTACTAATTTATCTTTTGGCGAAATTGATCAATGCAGTATTTTAAAGAAATATACAGAAAGTGTAGCTTGGTAACATAACAGATTTGCACCCACTCCCCCTTCCGAAATGTGGTAAAATGTTGCAGCAGAGATTTCACTTTTACAATATACATACACATGTACATAAGCTCTATCAATGTATGTACACATGGACAACTGTGATGTCTTGTGGCTTCTAACACATGTTGCACCCATAAAATCATTATCAGATATACAAAGATAGAACTCTATCTCTCTGTTTCTCTGTGTCTGTGCCCTACATGTACATGCAGACTTTGTCAATTATTCTGTTCATTCAAATGAAGTAGAGTGCTTGCAATATTAGCAGAGTCTTACCAGCACTGCCTCCACTGTGTGGTGTGATCTCAGTCTTGGTGGATGCTATGGTATCTGCAAGAGCCAGTAGATGCATCTGATCTAGAGAGGACAACCCAGGCAGGTGCATGTGAGTCAGATAGTTGGTAAGTAGCTGTGCCTGTCCTACGGTGAAGTACGTCGGGTCCTTCAGCTTACTGGCTACGGATGCAGCACCATCCTGAGGAGATCTCAGCTCACCTTCAGCATCAAGGGATGATGGGAATGCCTCAAAGCTACTTGAGAAAAGCTGTGTGTAGTCCTGGGCATCAACTGTGGTAATTTCATCCGGAGGCCCGAGAATGCTGGTAGGGCGAGTTGTCTTAGCGACTGTTGGAGCAGTTGCAACAGAAACAGGTGTGTCTGCTGACATGAGACGGTAGAGTGGAAGAGGTGGGACTGATACAAGTTCGATGTAGTCTAGCTTGGGGCCGGTGTCATCAAGGACAGAAGACTCCACAGGACTGTGTGCCACAGAGAGTGTTCGCAAACTCCTGCGAAACTTTGCTTCCTCGTCTTCTTGGTCTTTGTCTTGAGAGACTCCAGCGAGGAGGGACTGCTTGACAGCATCCTCGCCAGCAATGCAGTTTACCAAGTGAACCAGGATGGCCTTGACTCTTCGGATCTTCCCACTGCTCATCAAACCCATGAGCTGTTTAGGGTGATACTGTGGAAGGACAGGGCATGTGGAGTAGGAGATCTCAAAGAGACCCATATCTTGCTTGATATCATCATTTTCGTTCTCCTGTTCCTGTATAGGAGACATCATTGCTGACTCTCGGAGGAGCTCAGACATGTCGTTGTAAGACTTCTCTCTGTCTGTTCTTGACATGGGAATTGTCTGAAGATTGACAGACAAGTTGGAATTTGCGCTCTTCTGAGAGACAATGGTCTCTGTTGTACTCGGAACTGGTCTTCTGTACTTTCGTCTCCTAGATCTCCAGTTCTCCTCCCTCCACTGACTGTAGACATGCATCTCATTCTGCAATCCAACCACAAGAATTCCTGCTCTCACCCATGAGAGCATCTTGGAATGTGGTGCAATACCATCCACTGAGCTCAGATTAACTGTCCTTAATGGCAACCACCTTAACCTGGTGGTTTCCCCCATGGTGGCGACCCTCTGAAGACTTGCTTGCTGTGCTATGATATCCTCAGGTACGCCACTGGCTCCTGGCTCTACGAAATCTGTTGAAACGGGTGCAAAAACAACTACTTTGGACCCCATGCCAACGGTGAGAATATGGGTACCATCCTCCTTGGAGACCCAAGACAGCTGCACAGGGAGTCCTGCATCATCATACTGGGACTGCTTTGCTTTGAGAATGCTGCGCTTGCGCTGCGTCAGAACAGCTGGCAGGTTCTCTGGAGATGGGGGACTGCCGCAACTGGAGTTAGGTGATGCCGAGATGTGGAGGAAGTCATTGACCTTGGAGCTTCGTTTCATTGTCTTGTAGTTGATCACCTCTGATTCTGGGACTTCGTCATCTTCTTGTCGCATCCAAGCTTTGAGGTCGAGCATCCCAAGGTCAATGGCTTCTTCAATCATCCACTCTGATCCTCCTGTAGACTCACACTCATAGATGGCTAACTTCAATGGGATTAGGTCAGCATTTTGGTTTTCATGGTGCTGATTTGTCCTGAAGATGCAAGCTATGCGGCCATTGTATGCAGAGCTCAGTGCAACAGGCAAGCCTACAACACCCAGAGAACTGTCCGTCTCTTTCTGAACAAGTAGCTTCCACTCCTCCCACTGGTAATTTGCTCTTGTGAAATCATCCTCCTTGGAAGGGTCAATCTCCCCTGGCAACTCCTCTCCCTGATCAAAGCTACTCTGGGACCCATTCCCTGATGACATATTGCACGTCCAGAAGCGCAGCTTTCCATCTGAACATGCTGTTGCAAAGAGGTAGGGCGCAACACAAGCTGGGTAAATGCTGGATGAACTCAGATGCCCTGCTGCCGGGGTGGCGCTGACAACTTCAACTCCAGAAGGAAGGTCTAGCTTCTGACTACAAACCTTCCAGGAGAAGGTTTTGATCTTGCTGGAAACTTGGCTGGTGCTCTTCTCAGCGTCGTACTGTGTGGATGCATTCCCATCTGAGAAATCACTGGAAGAATCATCTGGAATGTCATCATCCAGCTGGGATTCCTCGTCAGACTCCAGGCCTTCACATGGAACTGGAATAAAAAACAGAAATACAGATGCAATATATTAGAATATCCTTGTCAAAGGTTAACCTACATCTACATTCATTTATGGATTCAAGAAGCCTTTTCTCTTTTATTCTGAGGAAATAATCCCCATGTGATCTATACAATTACTCATAAGCTAAATGAAAAACAAGTAAACCAAACATATTTTTCATACCAATGTCTCTCCTTGTACATGGTGCAGGAATATCAATCCAGTGGTAAAAATTTATTCAATCCAACTCACATTTGCTACCACTTTTATTCAAAGGTAAACATAGTAGCCTGTACCCTTGAGCACATCCCTCTTCAAGAAAATGTACAGAATATGATCATTATATCAACAACCGTCTCTTGTAACCCAGGTGTTGAAAATAGATACTTGTACACATCAAGAAGATATTCTTTTACTCTAAATAGCAACAGCTTCACCTCCTACTCCTAGGTAAACAAACCCCTTCACAAACTTACCTCCGCCCTTGGACACATCTCTCTCCAGCCTGATATACCACATGTGGACCATAGACTGACCGGTCAGTTTCCTCTCCACCACGACCAGGAAGAAACGCTCCTCAAAGAGACTGGTATGGAGGGGTGAGGAGTTGGTACTGCCCAGTCTGTGGCTTGACCGGGAGTGGGGGATCTTGCCGTCGGGACCAGAGATGAACTGCTGCTGGTAGACGTGCATCAGCTGCACATTCTGCCAATTCTGTAAGAAGAAGTTAGGGACAAGAGAATGTCTATCATCATGGACAGTTCAGTATCTTCTATTCTGTTATCTTCCAGGATTGCGTATACTTCTGTAAATTGGGGGGGGGGGGTGTTTCATAAAGCTGTTCTTAAAGTTACGCATGACTTTACAAACGATTTGGATATGAAGTGCCAAATGAGACCCCCACAGTTTTTCCTGATGTTTTAAGAAAGTGTGACTGTATTTCCCATAATCTAAATTAAATTGTGGCAAAAAATATACTTTGCAATAAAAATGTTTGTAAACAAATGAAAAGTTAATCTACGTCTGCATATTTCACCTTTAGCTGATGGGATTTATAATGATTGAGAATTCATTTGTCTTGCCATATTCAAGTTATTCGTACAGTCATTCATAACTTTACAAGCAACTTTATGAATCACCCCCCTGGATGTTAATACAGCACTGTATATTTGATCTTTATTTACAAAGTACTGTAATCCATAACTAAGATTTACAAAACTACCTACCTGAGGGAGTTTTAGTTCCTAATAGCCTTAATGGCCTCACATTAATCTGAGGATTTGATGGACATGTCTTCATCATCATCCTCATCATTGTCATCATCATCATCATCATCATCATCACCATCACCATCACCATCATCATCATCATCATCATCATCATCGTTAAACCACTTGCATATCAGCTTTCCATGCCATGTGTCTGCTCTACATGTAATATATCTCTCTTCTTCTGAGTAATAATCTCTAATGAGAATCTCACATGTTTGGCATCATTCAACGTATCAAGTTCAATGATGCAGCCAGGCCTAGAGGTGGATTGAAGACTGATAACTTGAGGACATCTCTGACCCTTCTTCTCCTGATCAACACCATCGCTTTCCTCTGCACTGTGGAGGAGGAAAGCTGTCACTGGAGAGCTACTACTCAGGTAACCCTGTAAGTCATGTAGATGAGACAGGTAAAAAAAAAAACACAATGAAAAGAAAGAACAGTGAAATGATACAATGCAGTTCTAAAGGTATTAAATACACATGTAACTTGAATATTCTGCAGTATTAAAGTGCTTTGGTCCATTTATACTGTTAAAGTGCCTTATAAGAAACCAATATAAAAACATTACTGTACTGTACCACTGTTAGAGATTTCTGGATGTGTTTCCTGCAAAACAGAATAAAAATCATAAATATTGACATTTTCATCTTATTTATCAATTAGTACCCCAAACTCTGAGGGGTTTACTTCAATTGCTTTCCAACACAAAAATTTGTCAAATGTCTCTTATAAAGAGATCTGTAAAGAAATGAAATAAATCAAGATGGAACAAATACATGTATAAATTATGTGTTGATCTTAATTGATTCTTGCACAAATATCTTCCTAAAAAAATGGATTAACTCTTTAGAGACAGTTCAGTTGAACTGAGTTATGGAATCTTGAGCCCGTTTTAATGCAATAAATCAAGAATACTAACCTCAAGCTGATTGCTGTTGGGTGTTATCTCATTGAGCAGAGAGCGAGCATCGATGACTGCCTGGAACAGCCGAAGGCTGTACCCATCAGACGCAATGAAGCAAGCACTCGGTGAGTTGGAGATGGGTCCTAAGCAGGAGCTTGGTAGGAGGCTTGGCATCCAAGCAATGTGGGAGAAGGCAGAGACAAAAGGAGAGTTGATGCGTGCCAGCTCCATCACCCCACCTCCTTTCCCCAGTGGACCTACATTAAAGACCCTCCAGAGGATAAGCTCACTGCAGAGTCCCGTTGGCGCACTCATGTCTGGCCAGTTCAGTTCAGCATTCACCTGCTCCATGAGTTCATCTGGGAGAATGATATCATCCTTTTCATTGAAATCCTGAGTTGATCCTTCCACTGTTGAGTTGTAGAGTGTCATAAGACGGTTGTGCTCACTCTCAGAGAGAATGTTTTTGCCAAAAAGGTTTATCGCACCGGGTGTGGCAGGGTTCTGGCCCACTGCTTCGATCACCATGCTGGCACGTTTCACAATGGAGGCTCTCCGCGATATCACAGAAGTCCTTCTGCTGCGGCTCGTGGCCACATCAAAGTCCACTTCAACCTTGGGAATGTTATGATGGGAAGTGGTTAGCAGGAGAGGCAAGATGGGATGGCATGCGAGGTGATTGAGGCTGAAGCGATGGCCACAGGAGCGTGCAACGTGGTTGACATTTAGAACAGTCTGGAACTTTGACCCCTCCTGAAAACTGATCTCCCACTGATTCAGTGAGCCATTGGTGTGCTTTGAAAGCATGGACACCTTTGGCGTGAAGGCAAAGATATCCACACCAGAAGGCACCTGGCTCAGGTATTTGGCGAAGCTGTAGCTGGGGGTCAGGCCAGAGCTATCCACAGGGGACATGGGGTCTGCCAAACGCTTGCTAGCTCGAGGGTCCATGGTCAAGTTGCTTCGATAGAGCACCAGGTTGTTGCACAGGGTAGTGGCATCAAATGTAGGGAAGGCATGTGGGATTCGGCAGGAGAAGCTGACTTGAGGTTGCCGATGGACACCAGGGATATGTTCATCCATCCAATCTACCAACCATAGCAGGAAGGACCCATCAATGGGGTGGATGCTGTAGAGCATGTCCGGGCTGCAGTGCCATTCCTTGATCAGTGCCTGGAACTTCTTCTCAATGGAACGCTTTTCTTGGACATCCAAATCATCTGTGTTGGGAAGAGTACTGCTGGGTGGTGAGAATGCACTGGTGTTCAGGCTATCAGGACGTGGTGGTATCTGGATGCGGGGGCTACCTAAAATATTGGCATCTTTGGTTAGGTCTGCAAAAACAGAAAAAGAGATTAAGATAACACAGTGCTGACTTAATAAGTAAAGCAAAATCAAAAAGAGTAATTAAACATACACTGTACCCTGAAGCAAAGAAAGAGAACAGAAAGTATTCGGGAATATCCCAGACAATGCCTTCCTTATAAAGTGCACTTCACACTCTGATCGAAAGATGTTACCACAATGGATCAGGTATGATAGCAGCCTCCTTTCCAATAAAAGTTTTCACCTGGTTTCAGTTTGTTAGTGTATCAAGATAAGTCAATCATTGGAGAAGAGATTGCATGGCAGCAGGGAACAATCATAACAGAGAGAGAAAAAACTATTTTCTTTCCTCCTTATTTGACCAAAATGCTTACCCAATATGTTTCAAACAGAAATCTCAGATCTTCAAAAAAAAATTATTCCTTGCAACCACACAAATAAACACAAAATTCTATCGGTCACATGTTCTTTCATGGTTGCTTCAGCACAGCTTTGGCACAGACTGCCAGAAAATATTTTTAAATGTGGAAATGTTGATACTTACATGTAGGAGCACTAGGAACAATTTTCCAGCGTTAACTGGCAACTTCAGGAAGTATGTTGATCATATGTTATTTCACTCTTATCTACTGTTTTCTCCTCTTTCTCTCTACTGCAGCGCACAGAGACTGATCTGTGATATGCTCTGTATAAATATGGTAATTATTATTATTTCCTTCAATTCTTTTTTTCAGTAGAAATAGCCCCATTTAGAGCCCCTCCCCCCCCTCCCCCCCGGTACATGGCCTACAAAGAAACTGCCACAGCACCACTTTGCTTGTAAATCAATGGCAATATGCAATACTTTTCATTGTTATTGGAGGGAGGGGGAGGGGGAAGCTGCACATAACAATAACCCTGATGCATACTAAGCGATTTGTGTGTTACCAGAAAGAGAAAATTACGTACATTGGACTGATCTCTTTAAGTAATTTATTGCACTGTGTCTGAATGGGCCACTTGCACATGTCCAATACAGGCCCAAGCACAAATACACAAACATTTGTCATCGAAAAACCAACAATCTTGTTACCTGGAGAGGATGTGTCAGCATGTATTTTCACTGTTGGAATGTCATCTGTAATTTTTTATAAAAGAGAGAGAAAAAGAAAAATACTTGATAATAAATATAACTGATTGAAATCCACAACAGAAAATGCTTTCATAAAAATTACACGTACATGTAGCTGCACCTTCTATTTTACAGATAAATATCTGTTACATGTATAGTACGTGGTAAGGGATGGTATTTTGAGTACTATTATATCTCTCAGACATTTTCACTCATCTTTAACATAAAATCAGTATTCAGAGACCGCTATTTATTTCTCATTTTATCTTAATGTTATCTTTAATTATGATGTTTGCTGAACTTGAACAATGTAGGGGCAAAACTTTCCAAATCTTTATAATATTTGGAGAAATGCCAACATTTCTCATCTTTCAATAAAGAATTCCTCATTACAAGAGATAAGTTAGAAAATTAGGTGTTAATCCCCAATCTCAGTTAGTTTGAAAATAAGATTTTAAACTCCATGTAAGCTGACAATAGAGCTTTCGATGTTGGCAAATAAATTTGGAGCTTTGTCGATGATCTGCCACTAATTCCCTCTATATCAGGTTAAAAGAAGTCAAACTACAACCAAGTATCATTATCCATGGCACGCACAATGTATTCCTCTCCAAAATCATAGTTATAATAAAGCTCTGATGGAGATGGGTCAAGTTACAAAAGTTCGTAGTGATTAATTGGATTATCAAACACAATTACCTAATACCACATGACAATGCAGTCCCGGGGTGAATACAGTGTAGTTCACAGGTCATACATTTACTTCTTATTGCATGTGTATTTGAAAAGTATATGCAACTCTAGACTGTTCTTTAAAAAAGTTTGAGTTCTGGCAAAGGTGGAAAATAATTCATAAGCTTTCTACTTCTCTTTATGACAGTTTGGATGAATAACATAGCCAGAATTATCAGTCGAAAAAGCACTAGGTTTTGTTAAGTTTTTTCATTAATATTTGTATCATAATGCTATGAATATTTAATTAGATTTTCACTTGAAAAATGGAAACAACGAGCTGTGTGTGTTCGAATTGAATTTAGAGCTGACAATTGCCATTGGGCATTGAAGCTGAAATTCCAATGCACCTTTTCAACCCAGATATCATGGATCACTAATGACACTGGAGAGCAAAAGTACGCAGAAATGACAGCTGCAATGCACAATGATATTGTTGTGCTCTGAATGAATTACTAACACAAACAGATTTTAGGGCTTTTTTTTTTCAAAAAGCAAAAATCTAATTAGATATACAGAGCACTGTTTTAATTACATCAATGAAGAAATATTCCCACAACATAGTCGTAACAAATTTGATATCCTTCAACTTTAAACTGTGAAAACCCCAGTCTTTCACAAATTTTAACTTTTGAGTTTTTAATGATCAAAAGTGGCAAAAGTTTTTTTTTGGTTTTTTTTTTTACACTTACACTGTATCAAAAATTGTACTATGAATTTCAAAATAAGAAAACCTGAGACCCACCATCATCAGATGTAGTCCCCTGATCAAGAGAGGTGTCTCCCCCATCCAACACCTCATCCTCCTGCTCCTCTGGGGCTAGGGTGATGTTGGAGATGTTGTTCCTGGACTCCCTGCCGGCCTGGAGGAGGGTCTCGGCTGCTAGGGTGAACTGGAGCTCCTTGTTGTTCAGCCAGTTGACCACGAAGTTGGGGGCGCTGCCCTTAGTCATGGTGCCGATGGCTGGCAGGAGTGGAATGTCTGTGGAAAGATCAAGAGGATGGCTAAAGCCATCAATTACCACATTCGAGACAACTGAAGAAACCTGTAGGAAATGTGTTGAATAAATCAATGACATCATTTCCAAAAGAATCATCTGAAACAGGTAAACAACATTAAAAGGTAAACAACATAAAAAGGTAAACAACATAAAAAGGTAAACAACATAAAAAGGTAAACAACATAAAAAGGCAACTGAATAGCACTGCCTCAAATATGTGATTTCTTATGTTTTTTAGTTTTTTTCAAATGTGGAATTTTTTAGTATTCACAATTACAAATGAAGATGAAGGGGTCATGGTAGTACAATACAAGTATATCAAATCAAATAATTAAAGTTGTGGGAAATTATGAATTCTGGAGAAGTCCTTCTTTCAATGGTAGACTTGAACCCCCAGGGAAGTACACTGTAGTACTACAAAAGCATATAGGCCAGATGAATTAATGTCAACAGAACTGTAAAAATTAGTAAGTGAACTATATCTTGCGTATTACATGTAAAAGTATACATATTTTGGATAATACAATGTACAGTGTACACCTGTAATTGACAACTTCAGGACCAGTATTTTTAAATGATCGTAATGATGGCAAATATAGTTTTTTGTTGTTTTTTTAAACCAAATCATGCAATTGCCATCTTCAGGATTAATTAAAAAAATGTGCAATCTTAAATTTTCTCTTAATGGCACAAGTCAGGGTGCGACATAAGCGATTTCGAATCGCGCCACGTTTGCATACGGTAATCGTATTAACGAAGCAAAGGTAGATTGACTATGAATAAATAGAATTTGTGTACTATGTCGGTACACTTCCGGGTTTTAGCGCTTCAGGGTTTAGCGCCACCTTTCAGCGACTGATTTATTCCTGAAGTAACAAATTCGTGACAACAAATGATGTGAAAAGTTATCGGAGAATAGCAATCAAATGGGATTACTTTCACTTTATTTGACCTGGATTTTTGTTCTGTCCTCACAGAAAGAGGTAGGAGGGAATGATTTGGAATTATATCAGCTATACAAGCGATATATCGCTCTTTTACCTGCTTTATCATCAAGTTTTTAATGGAAATACATATCATTGTTAAATAAAATAAAGACAGAGGAAGTCACTTATCTGTAAAGTGCAAACAATTGTATATCTGTCTTTTTAATGGTCTTTGTGTGTGTTGAGACTTCTATGTGATTTTAAGCTTTAAAATGTTGTTGGGGATTTTCTTTCGGGCAAGTGAAATTTATTTTCGGGCAAGTGTTTTTCAACTATTTTAAAATTTGCTTGCCTGACCGGGCAAGTGCCTCAAAAAAGTTATGTCGCACCCTGCAAGTGATTGATATTCCTCTTTAAATACATCAATACGAGTGATACTGTAGTCATAACCCATATCAGGGGGAGAAAGAACTGTCTGGCACACTGGCTGGCCATCTCTGACATTTCCATGTTACCCCATTTTTTACCTAACAAGATTACTAATGCATCACAGAGTCTCAAACAGACATGGGAACATGCATGTATATCTTAAAATTGAATTAAAGCTGAAAGCAACACACTGTACATTAGCCTTTTATGCAATGAAACATATTCTAGCAGAACAGGGCTGCAATACAGTGCAGCATGGACAGTTTGCTACTCAAAGTTGAAAGCATTACATTTCCTTTTCACGCAGAATTGATTAAATTGGTGTCATCTCTAAAAGCAAAACCTGAGTACATGGATGGTGCATAATTTGTGTTTTGTCTTAAAAAAAACCAAACAAACATTGAATCAGTATCAGGAAAGCTTTTTTTTAAACTCCCCCTCTCTCTCTCTTTTGCTTTGCCTTTCTCATTCTCCCTCTACCCCCTTTCTCTCTTTCTCTCTCTCTCTCTGTAACATCTGGTCAATCTAGTTTACTTAGCCTCACCTCTACAGCCCTTTTTATTTGTAAGTTGTACAATCTTTTTTTCCCCCTCCATTTTACAGCTGCATCCTCTCATATTGTTGGTAACTCTTCTCCTGTTTTCTCTGTGGCTACTTGCTCCCTTTCAACCTACTGTATTACACTCTCCCTCTCTCTTCATTCATTGCCCACTTCGTTATGTTAACCTCTTACCCCCCCCCCCCCCCCCTCTCTACCCCACCCTCCCCAACAATGGATGTCGCCAATGTCCTTTATTATATACTCTCTCAAGACACTCAACCCTTGCTCTTTCTTTCTTTGTATCAACCTACATGCATCTAATTTCTGTTTGTCTCTCTCTCTCTGTCTCTCTCTCAATCTCTCCCCCCCCCCTTTCTCATCCCCCTTTCTGTGTCTCTCTATTTCTCTCTTCCACTTTCCCATGCTTTCCTCTCTCCTTTAACTTCTCCATACAGCTATCACTCCAAATTTGACACTCTTTGATACAGTTCATGAATTTCAAGGAGCCAGATTATTACATTTGGCAACCCAGAGCCCTATCATTCTCAAATTGCCGCCAATCATGTGTCACAGGAATTCAAAGTGTCAGGTGACCAACTCTGAAGTCTTCCATAAATCCTCCTCTTCTTGCCTTACAACTCTTCAATTGCCCTCCTGTCAAATATGATACCTTAATTTGAAAATTTTCAGATTTAATTTCTTACCATGCAAAAAGTGAATAATTCTTTGAATACAGAATAATTTGGGGAGGAAATATGACTATGATACTATAAAAAGATTAGTCCTTTCTCAAATGCTTGTAATTTCACACCACAATGCAGTATCATGAAATAAGTAATAAAATATTAATTCATTTTTACAAAAATATCACAAATTTTAGGTTATCACAGGGTTATCTTATCTCTTTTAATACATGTCCTTGAAGAGGTCCTAGAAATGTGAGATTGCTTGGGTTAAAATTAAGTTGTCATAGTAGTAAATGGCCTTCAGTATGCCTTAAAGTCCTAGGTGGCATTCTATATATAAAAAAAGAAAAGTACATTTTATGTATATTTCTATTTGTCCTTGTCTAATCATACATCTAATGAAACACAAATACTATCTACCCCTTCTGTAATTCAATGTACATGTGTATTAATAATTTTCTGTTTCTTTTTTCCTTCAGAGGTTTTCTAATTTCTCAATTAAACTCTATCTTGGTTTTCTCCAACTTTTCCACTCTCTCTTTCCCTTTCTTTTTCTTCAGTAAATGCACTCTTTCTCTCTCTCTATCTCTCTCTCTCTTCCTAAACATCCATAGTAACTGTCTCACGAATAAAATTTGAATTGATCGAATCGTGCAGTATTCAGTTTTCCTTCTAAATCTCAAAAGCATGACAAACTATAGTCAATAGCTATTAATGATCATTTTCAGCCTAATGATTGAAGTAGGATTAGTCAAGCTCTATTATTTGTGCCAATCTCCTGCTAAATTGCTATATACAAATTTGAGTTTGTATTTCAGGAAGTGCAGCATCGTTCCAATAAAGCTCTCCAATGAGGCGAGGTGTCTGCTTACATGATTAACCATGATATGGGACTAAAATTAGCAACAGGATTAATTCATAGAAGCCCTAATGGATTATTAATGGCATTATTACTCCTTCTCTATATTTACTCTATGTGTATTTGCACAAAATTAATATGCATCATTCTGATCATGAATAAGATAAAACTTACATACATGTATATATGTACCTAAATAACAAAACTGACTCTTTTAAAAAGATATGACTCTTTTTGAAAATTGATACTTCTTGATTCATATCTTATTCTGATTAATGTCCCTCTTCTAGTGAACTTAATAGACAAGTACCTTGTCTTTTCAGTGATTTCCTTTTCTCCTTTCCCTTTTCTTTTTCTTCTTTCTTTTGTTTGTTTCTTTGTTTCTTCCTTTCTTTGTTTCTTTCTTTCTTCCTTTCATTCTTTCTCTCTCTTTCTCTCTTGATGGGTAATAAATTCGCCTGTGTTGGGGTTGATGCTAGCTGCTATGTCGAAGTGTAGGGGATTTCCCCCCCCCCCCCCCCCCGTCCATTTCATTGCACCTTATGCATGCATAATATACATGTCAACTATTTTCTGCAGTGTTTCAATGCTGAAACCATGGAAGTAAACATCACCAAGAAGATAAAGAGGGAGAGAAAGAAGAGGAAAAGGAAGAGGAAAAAGAAGAGGAGGAAGAAAAGAAAAAAGAAGATGAAGAAGAAGGTGAAGGAGGAGAAGGAAGAGGAGAAAGAGGAGAAGAGGAAGAAGAAGAAAAAGAAGAAAAAGAAGAAGAAAAAGAAGAAGAAAAAGAAGAAAAAGAAGAAAGAAGAAGGAGGAGAGAAGGTAAATAAAGGGAGGAAAAGAACAGGCTGCAAACTCACCTGTGTTGGGGTTGATGGTAGCTGCTATGTGGAAGTGTAGGGGATTTCCCCCGAGTCCATTTCTTTGTACCTTGCCATGGTAGTATCGATGCAGCTCATGTTCTTTCTTCTGGCTTGGCAAGGGAATGGCATGCTCCACCTGCTTTCTCTTTTTCCTACGACGAGAAAAAAAAAATTAGCACTGAGCACTCAGGCAGGGATGAAACCTGGTCTGATCTGAGTAGTTTTTTAGAATAGCTTTATTTTATGCCACTGTGTCCAAGATTTTGCTTGACATTATTGGATAAAAGCAATAGCACCACTGACATTCCATGCACCTCAATGCATGTATATCTAATATTATGCTATGAGTATAACACACTTCAAATGAAAGTAACTGATATTTTTTAAAAGTTTGCAAAGTAGCCTTGCTTGCCCAGATTTTGCTTGCATACAGTATGTGCCAAAATTGCGACTACATCTAAGCCTACATCTGCTTGCTAAAATCATTGGAAAAAGAAGTATTTGTTCTTTTTATGCATGCAAGTACATGTATTGTCTATTTTCTGCATTTCTGTCAACATTCTTTTTTTTATTATTGCTCTTTATCTTTTCTAAATCTCATCTTTCACTGATGAATATACTGCATGACACTGTAAAAATAACAGATAAAAGATAGACAAGCAAAGAATGTTTAAAATCTTATTAACTCCAATTACTGCACTGGCAAAGTCATCAAAATGCAAGATATGCACATGATTGCAAATTCAAAAATGCACTGAATAATAAAAGTAAGGTAGTGGTAAATCAAATCCTTCTCCATTAATTATTATCAGCGAAGTAAAATACAAACTTCGTAATCCCAGGATAAATGTACTACAGTAAAAATATATTCCAAAAACACAGACTGTGTGGGGGGGGGGGTGCTAAAATATAAGTTTCTCTTCACAAAAATTCATTGCATTTCTATAAAAACTAATTCATAAAAGATGAAAAGTGAAAAAGTGAAAATTGCTGGAACAAAAATCAGCAGATATTAGCAAATAAATCTTTTAGATGAAGTTTCACTTATCTGGAGCTACAGAAAATAATTATATAACAAGAAGCTTGAGTTCTAGGATAAGCTGAAAACAATTTTGTGAGTTTTCTATTGATTTTCATGTCAGTTTGGAAAAATATCAGAATAAATATATTTCTTGCAAAGCATTGCTCTTCATATGCGCTCATATTTGAAACAGGATATATGTAGACCTAGCTGAAGTGTTCAGGTCAAACATTGATGCCACATTTGTGTGTCGTCCCATATACTTCTTTCTTGGTGACGTTCTAGGGGCTTTGCTTGGAGACAGTTTTTTCTTGATGTTTTTGTATGACCAAAAGTGAACCTTACAGAAATGCATGTATACACTGTTTAATAAATCAACATGATAATAGTAAGATGAGTATTCTGATTTTTTTTTAGAGGGTAAATCAATCACTTGCAACGATACTAATTGTAACTCTTAATCATCATCTCATTTGCTATAGGAACCAGATGGCCCCGGTACTGGGAATTAGAGAATTCAGTAGTCAATGGGTTAAAAGTCATTTATTTAAATTTCAAATTCACTAAAGAAAAAAGGACAGAGGGGAAATGTGGAAAATTGCTCATCTCACACATGTTCCAGATAAAACATGACACAAGGTGCGAAAAATTACATCAACTCCATCGACAATACCTTCCACCATCTTTGTGTCAAACACACAAGTAAAGGGTACGGGGTAGGGTTGCTGTTTGATTTTACTTCAGGTTTAGGGTTGTGTTGGTTTAGGTTTGTGTTAGGTATAGTATTGGTTCGAGGGTTGAAGTAGGGGCATTCTGTTAGAGTAGGGTACTGACCAAGGAGCAATTGCCACCAGCTTGTGTTACATTAACAAGAGAATATACATGTATATATATATATACATGTACATGTACCTATGCAATATCCAAAAGCAGATACACAAAAATTACATGAAGGTACCCCAAATTAAAAAGTTATTATTGGTTGGTATATATCTAAAAATCTGTGATTGGTTGATGTAGCCTAGCATTCAAGGAGAAAATGTCTCATAAATACACACATGCCAAGTTCCATGGAACTTGGCATACATGTGTGTATATATAAAAATAATGAAAATGAATGGAACCACTAACCCTTTGAATACTATCAAGATATACCTCGGGCTAGGGTTTAAGAAAAAATGCATATTGTACGGAAATCAAATCCAAACAATATATTGTACAGAAATCAAAATTGTGGTCATCAAATTAAGAATCAATTATCAGGTCACCTCTTTCATGTAACATGCTTCTTTATGAAAAAAGATGAAAGGCTAATTGTGTCACAGAGCTGGAAAAGCGAAAAATGTCAAATGGCAATATTAAATGGCACCGAAATCCAAATCCAAACAATACAAAAGAATTATTGCAAACCAAATATACAAAAAGGATTCAGTGATGAAAAACCTTCACCTTCTATAAAACAAAACTCCAAACCTTCCACAAGAAAAGCAAACAAACAAACAATGTTTCAAAGAATTTTAAGAAGTTTATATAAAGAAAGAGAAAAACTTGCCCGAAAGGATAATAATAATAATAATAATAAAAATAATAATAAATCATTTATTGAGTGCAGAAACTATGTCTATATTTTACTGCGTTGCAAGAGCTCCTAAATGCCTCTGCTGCAAAATGCTACGTGATCCAAAGCATGCACAAGATTGGACAAAAAAATGAGTCAGTGCTTAAAACAAGTAAGGTTTTTACTTTTGATTCAAAGGAATAGATGTTTTTATGACATATAAAACATTCAATATGAGTCACAGGTGTATAAGAATTGGTATGTTGCAAGATAACCTTGTATTAAAGCAATATTTTAGTCATTCTGGCCCAGATTTGGCATTCTATTTGAACCCAGCATTGCTGAACTTGCAACTTTCTTTTTCTATACTGGTACAACTGACAGTGTATCACTAACCTATCAGCCTGTATGTGATCATCATACATGTATAAAACATTGGTGCCCCCCCCCCCCCTCCAAAAAAAAAAATAATAATAATAAAAATAAATATAAATTAATAAATAAATTCTTAAAAAATAAAATAAAATAAAACAAATAATGTCTTCTAACTGCCACAGATTTAATGTTTTACTGTGAGAGGATTTCTGTGAGAAGATTTCTGAAATGGATTTGGGGCAATTCCATCCAGAAGTATTGAAAGAAGAGTTATAATGCTGCAATAAGTATGACAAATAGTGCAACAGGGTTTTCAGTTTTATTCTAGAAAAAAAAAAAAAGTATCTTTAGAGTCCTCCATGCCACAGGGTAATTCTTCCAGTTAACCAAAGTAAAATCAAAGATAGTAAAAACAAATGTAAAAGGTTAGTAATAAGTAAGTTTTGAAGATAGAGGAATTCCCATTCCAATCATTCTACTTTAAAGTGCATTCACTGTGCATTCCCAAGAAGAAAAAACTCATTAGCATGATTCTGCATGTATCCCTCTCAGGAAGGAACTTACTGACTTGAGCTGGCTTCACTATCAGGTCCATCAATCTCATCCCTGTTCATAAAATAATAGTTATAGCCTAACAGAATGATAACTATATTCCATAAATGACATGGGTAACGGCATGAGAGGTTATCAATGACAAGGCTTCTTACAAGTCTCACTGAGAACATAAAATCAGATAACCACAATGTTTCAGAATAAGCCACAAAAGAGAACCTTTGTTTCTATTCCCTATTCTCCTCTTATTCATTATATAAAAGAAGTATGAAAATACATATATTCTTCAATTCTTTTAAGACAAACATGTAAATAGTGTTTGTTTGGGGTTTTTTTTTTAGTGAGTTGAGAAAATACACTGTAGAAACTGTCTCATAAATCATTTACAATATGCCTATTTCAATTCAGAGCTTCTAGTTGATTATATTCTAAATGCTGAAATGTCTTTCTATCCACAGCTCTCTAGCATTCAAACAAAATCTGGTAATTCAACCAAATTTACCACATGAAGTATTGCTTTCTTTTTCTACTGTTATTACAATACATGTAGGACAAGTGATATATTTTTCCATGATTATCTAGTGAAAGTTATTGTGCTAAACCACAGAAAATATGGAACTTTACATTAACCCATTGGCTACTGGAACCGGATGGTACCCTGTACTAAGCCTGTGGGAATAAAAGAATTCGGTAGTCAACGGGCTAACTGATTAAGCGGGCAGTATTAGAGAGGGAGAAGGGAAGGGAGTAGTGACAAGGATATGTTAAGGTGCAACAAACCTTGGTTTGATGCTAAGACTGAAGTTGGGTCTCTTGGTGGTAGCTGTCGTGTGTTCCTTGGTGTTTTCAACATGTTTGCTGTACTTGGATGTACCCTTTGATGATGTTGTGTCAGGTAGGAGGGTCTCGCACCACAGGCGGCAGATGTTGTCTCGGCAAGATGTGACCAGGACGTTGGCAACGGCACCACTGAATGAAAATATAAGATTACAGAGACATAGAGTAGTACTTCATCCAAATCTTCTCAGGCATAGGAGGGGAAAAAAAACCCGCGAAGACAAAAAGCATCTTTTTGGCCTCCTCACTGCAAAAAGATGTGGACCAATCAAATATATAGCGCAAAATACGGCATCACAATTCTGGACATTGAATGAGCCTTTAGCCTGACCTACCCCTATAACAAGGAGGATGAAAAGGAACCTGACACCAGGGGTAAAGAAAGCACAGAGGCAAGCTAACCCTAGAAACAAGGAGTACATGAACACCAGGACATACATGTTTAGGGGCAGGGGGAAGGACCACAGGACAATGCCGCAGGAGCCCTAGAACACTGACGGTTGCAGGAACCCTGGTAAAAGAGGGACATAAGAACCCCTAGACACAAGGGGCACTGAAATCTTAGAATACAAGGAGCACAGAAACTTCCAGCTAATAGGGGCATACGTATAAGACTCCAAAGGCATATGAACAGATGGCAGAGGGGGCTACAGGAACCTTTGGAATAAAGGGGGCATAGATACCCTTGGAGATAATAGCACTACAACTTGGATTGTCGGCAAATCAGCAAGACAATGGGTCTCTGACATACCTTGGCATATACTTGCTGGTCTTTCTCCATGAGAATCCAGTGACAGCCCTGGGGTGAGCGATGTAAATGAAGCTGTAACTCTCGGTCTTGTTGGAGTCTTCCTGAGGCTGGTCCTTATTAGTGGTTCCAGACCCGATATTGGGGTGTCTGTTCTGGTACCAGATCTTCACTAACCTATCAGCCTGAGTGCATGGAATAAGAATAAAGGTAATAATGATGTCAATTAAGATATAACTATCAGTCTTAATGCAGTTGTACTGGACCTGTTCCTTAGCAGTGGTTCTAGACCCAATGTTTGGATGTCTGTTCTGGAACCAGACCTTGAGCAACCTTCCAGCCTGTTTACATATGATGATAATCATTATGACAATAATCATGATGATGATGATAATGATGATAATGATGATGATGATGATGATGATGATAATGGTAATGGTAATAAAAACAATAATACTAATGCTACTAAGAAAGGTAGTGACAGCCGCAATAACATGAAAATTACTTCTATTACTATTACTACTACTACTACTACTACTACTACTACTACTACTACTACTACTACTACTACAATGACTACGACTACTACTTTCACTGCTGTCAAAACAATATCTGAAATACTAGAAAACTACAAATTTTCATACTCAAATTCTTGTGCATGAATAACTAACCACAGATTAACCATTAAATTCTACTTAAGTGTACATGTACATCTGTATAGTGTAATTTGCTATTACATGTACAAAGAGAATACACCGGAATTGCACGTAAGGAAAATACTGCCTGCTAGACCTTTAAGGACCAATGTACATGTATGACCTTGGCTTCTTTTGTCTTCAATAACATTTTTTTATATAAAATCCTATTTCAAAGAAATCAAACAAACAAACCTGCAAACAATAAAGTACCTGACTAAACACTCCTTTCAACCACTGACTGGTTACATTTTTTAGGGTGCAGAGTGCCAAAAGGGCATTAGCTTAGTGTTGAAATATAAATGATTTATGGCCTCCTGGCTCCAAATTGATATCATTCTTACCTTTCCAGCTGAAGCAAAGAATTGACCATCAGCAGAAAATTTGAGGTGGTATATGGCAGTTGCAGTTCTGAAAATGTGGACAACATGAAGAAAACACAGTAAGGAAAAAAATATTAATTAAATTTCATTTTAAACAAAATATCATAATCAAATTGGTTGAAATAATGCACTTGTGGAAATCATAACACAGACATGGAATAATCAAGTGGATGCCCCAGCAGCTGTGATATTACATGTCACTTAGGGAGCAGAAAATTCTGCATAAATTTAATTACAATTCAAAGAAAAATATGGATCAGTTTAATCATATCACATGCATATACTTGACAATTTAGAAAGGAAAGATCAGTCATGTGACCGGTATGCAATACTGGCAACTCACTTTTTGTTTTGAACAAAAAAATCCACATATTTCCATTTTCCCCTAAATGACTTTTCCATGTACCTCCGGGCTTTACTCATAAAATGTGAAACACTATCTCCCAATACCAAATTTATTCTGTTCCATCTTAAACGAAGAGAAAGAGGACATTTTATACTATTTTTCAAGAACTTCAGTTATTGTAGTGTGATCACGTGATAATCAAATTCTGGATAATGCAATGATTTGAGATCAACAGATACATGTTTTCAAGATGAAAATATACAAAAAATATCAATTTTGTTTTGTTAACACCATCCTTCAGTTGCAGCATGAATTACAGAAGTGAGAGCATAATGCAGTAATATGGAGGGGAAAAGACATGCAGATGTCATTTTTTTTCTCTATTACTGCAGCCCAAAGTGTTCAAAAATACACCTTGAAATACCTTTATGGCCCTTTAATTACTTACTCCCACAAGAAACTTTCATCAGAGAAAAATTCTATAATTTTACAAGCAATACTGATCAGCATATTTCCAGTTGCCATACCTGTATACATGTAGACAAATCAAACATGATATTTTTGTAACATGCACAATTTCCTTGCATCCCACCCCCCCCCCCCCCCACAAACGAATAGTGTTTATACAAATTGCTAAATATTCTGGTTTTACAATACATGTATCTAGAAAAAAAAGAATTAAAAAGTAATGATATCTTAGTTGCTACAGTGGATCAATGATATGAAATAACAAATATATTTTAGGGCTTTGCAAAACAGTACATGGATAGATGACTTCCAAAGACATATAAACTATGTGACCTTTCGTATGCACACAATTCCTAATCTAATTTTCATCTTTCTTTATCCTGTCCTAATAACATTTTCCCACTAAAGCATGCTCAAACTGAAACATTTTGGTTTTGAAATTGATTCTACATTAGGGTTTACAGCTATTAACACTTCCTGGCAAGATCTATCAGTGCATCATAATGTGTGATTTCTTTCTAAAATTTGATCATTCAGTGTACATGTATATGTGCATGTAAATGTACATGTAATTGTGAAAAGATTATTTGAACTTGATGAGAAATTCACATTGTGTTACTTTTTTCCTCGATAAAGAAAATGCCTCCTCCCCATAAATTGACGCATGTTCCAATTACATTTCCATGTATATGAAAGCAGCACTTTTTAAAACACTCTCAATATAGTATTCATCCACGATATAATGTGTAAATGAATAGACTTGACATTTTTCTGAGGCCATATTCACAAAGCTTATGCTCCCATTATCCAATTCAGCATGACAAAAGATTTTCCAGCAGCAGACAAAATCTGCTCATGAAAAATTCACCAAGTAACGATCACCATTCTGCTGTTCAAGATCCATCCATGAGCAGAACCATTCATCAACTCTGTGGTACTGAAGGAAGTTTCTATATTATTGTTCATTTTCGTACGACAGCCACAAGTTTCAAAACCCTTGTAATAATTATATGTACTTGTAATAATGGTAATCCTGAATTCTCAACATGAAGGAAAATCATAATATATTCTAGAAGACTCATTCAAAATTTACAATGAATACAAATAAACAGTGAAGTACACTGCATATCATAGCTGAGTAATAAAAGAAGACAAGGAAGAAGATATACATGTAAATGACTGTACATGTACATGTATGCTTCATAAACTTGTGGTCTTATACACGTACTTGAGTTGTGCAACTTGGGCTTTTTGTTACCTCTGAATATTTTGTACGCATGGAGAAACAGCCAAAGAATGATTTCATGCCCAATGAATGTATAGGTATTACTAACCTCTTCTGAACTGAACTGAATTGCCTTTATTAAAGTGAAAGTTATTTCTATTTGTAGCTCATTTTTTATGCTTAATTTACATTCTGCCCATGGAAACAATTTGAAACTATTGATTCATTGTTCAACAAAACTAAATTCATTGTTCAACAAACTAAATTCAGAATTAATGTTTGCCAGTTACGGTACTCTCCAACTGCAATTTCAATCTCTGACCTCAAGATTAGTCTTAATCATCTGCACTAAATCCACCATAAAGTACAACTAATTAAGCAATAGCGCATTTCCTTATTGTCACGGTACTTCAAGTTGAAACCTGAGAGCATTAGAATCCATTTTAATTAGAGCCCTAGGGACCAGCAGAGGGCATCCGTTTGGAGATCTGAAGTAGATTCTAAGACATTAAAGGTGTTCACATTTATGATGCTCATACATTTGAATCAATTCTTTTCTATCTTTTTTTTCAATTAGCTACATAAATGCTTTTCATTCAAATCGTAAATGATCTGTCAGTTTTGACAAAGAAAGGCAATATTTCAGTTCACTACATCTAATACTACTGAAGTATTTTAAAAATAAAACTTTCTGATGATCTGTCACAACCCTCCAAAAAGATCACTATCGCCTTCAGTACTTAAAGTGATCCAATCAACATAAGATATTTTGCTCCATAGTTTAGAGGCTCCATGTCATGATACTTAATTCAAAATATGAACTTCAAATATCACTTTTATATAAAACAGATGAAGTTCACAGACACTATCAATAAACATAAGAGAGACGCGTCAGCAGACTAGCTGACATACCATACACACATGCATCGTTCAATTATGCTCGTTGCAGTCTTACATTAATTATCTTATAATGTCAGGTAAAGTTTATCGAGGGTCATTTGTACACCCTACATGCAACTGTACATTAATTATTTTTCAGGTGGCGGGTACACTTTAACCAACATTCTAATCACATTTTTTTAGGGGAGGGGCTTAAAAGAGAAACCCTCATCTATAGTAGATATGACATTATTAAGAAAAACATTCAAGACTCTGTGTATGCTTTCATTTTAAAGCTTTCCAGTGGAATTGCTCTATTGGTTTCTGGCACATGTACTTTTCCTTCAGTTCTAGTAATATGAAGCAATGACATCTTCATACTCCATTCATGACCTTTTCATGCACTACTAATAGCTAACGATGAATCAGCTCGTCAATTATTCCATAAATACTTTCAAGAGTGCCTTTGCAGGTGTCTCTTTTTCTCTCTCTTTCCTTCACTCTCCCCCCCCCCACCAATGCTCCATTCTTTTCTCTCTGCCTCCACTATTTGCCTCTCTTCTCTCTTTCATTTTTTGCTCTCTTCTTTAAATTCTCTCTAGATTCCTCTCTGTCTCTAAATCTTCCTTCCCTCTGTTCTCTCCTTTTTTCACCAAATTCTCTCTCAAGGACTCCCTTCCTCCAATTTCTCTTCTTTTCTCTCTTTCGCTCTCTCTCCTCTCTCCCTTTCTTCCCCATTTCTTCTCTTCCTTCCTTCCCTCCTTTCATCTATTTTGTTTCCCCTCTATTTTTTAAAAACTCATTCTGTCTTACTCCTCTTTCATCTCCCTCCCCTCCCCCCTCCCCCATCTCCTGCAAAATGTCCTGAGGTATTAAACATTGCCAAGCTTTGACCAAAAAGCCTGAAGTTACAAAGTTGAAAATAGACCCCAAGAGTGCAAGGGAAGCAAGAGATTTCCCCTCAAATCAAGCATTTTCTAACCTACGGCAAGGAAATAGGAAACGATGCAATTAATTGACAAGTCTCAAGTTATTCCAGGGATAAATATGATCTTCATCAGGGATTTAAGTGTGTTGAATAGTGATTCATCCAATTACTTTCAAATTTTAAGTACAGTGAGGCAGCAGAAATATCATTTCGAAATACTTTCCTCTTTTTAAACAGAGATAAGAACAGGATCTTTTATATGCAATTCTACATTAATCTGAACTAATGTAAATGCAAGCAAATTAAGTAGTTGAGTTCTTAATCCTTCATTAGAAATCAATAAAGTAATCTTAATTCCAATGGTGTCTTTGCTCTTTAATTGGAAAACCACCAAACCAGAGACTCAATAAAAAATATTTTGTAAGTGATTCTGATTTGTGATTCTGCAATATTAATAAATCACAAACTGAATATTAGCAGAGCTTAAATTTTTTACGAAATAAGAATTGCCAATTTCTACAATTAAAAGAAAGTCATAAAGTCACATAACAAGACATCCGATATTATAAGGTGATTTGTATACATTGTTCCATGGTTCTCATTATAACAGCATTCAACTGTACAGGGTACAAGTATGCATAGCCTTCAGGTTTTGCCATAACCAAGCAGATGTCGCTATATTTTTTCAATGCCATGAAATCTACATCACACGGTTCTGAGTCCCTCAAGGAGAGAATCTGTCTTCTCTACCAGAATATTTTCATAGCAGGCATCAGCTTCATCACTACCTACATATATGTCAGAAGACAAAACATGTGGCTCCACATATAGAGGTTCATGTTGCCTTTTTTTCGGAATACAAAGAGAATTGATCCCTCCAATAACAACATGCAATTTGTTTCATTTGCCAATCTACACATGCATAAAAACATGTTGAATGCTCCTGGCCCATAAACACATATTATTAGTTCCCAACATGCTTCTATTGAAGGAAAAATAACATCTATGTTGTCCTGCCTTGTAGCCCGGGAGTAGGATTACCAATCTCTTTTCCATTTTTATTATTTCATTGATCAGCCACCTTTCTCAAACTTTCCGCTCCTTTTCTCAACCAATTTTTCATTTCCTTACCCTAGAATTTTGCCCAGCTTCGTGTTTAACAGTCACTGTATCATTACTCTTTCTACATCATGTATGGTATCACTTTCCATTGCTTTATTTCATAATTTCTTACATAAAAAGAAATAATAATTTCAACCACGTGTTCTTTTCCCCACTTGCCTAAATATAGGATATGTCTAAATATCATTTATGGAGAACCAGAGGGTTTTAAATCTGTTACAACATACATGTATAGGAGTTAAAATCCTTTTATTACCTCAAGGAGTTACTACTTGATTACATGTACTTCACATTGTGTTACTTTTAATAAAAGGAGACAAATCAGAAACAGTTTGGTGCAAACCTTAATATTACCTGTCTTTACTGGCCATCTTTATTTGAAATATTGCACAAGTTTGTTTATACACATGTTCATAGTTTTCTCCAAAGCAATTTGTCACCAGGGTTGGCTTGCCCATTAAAAGTGTGAGATGTGAAAAGACATTTTAACCCCTGCTAGCATGTGAAACTTTATATAAAAAATAAGCAAAAATAAACAATTGCAGGCCTTGAGCAAAGATGCAATTATTGAACAACTACATAATTTCAGAATCTGACAATTGAATCCTGATTGGTGCTGAATGATATCTTCAGTATCCATCGATCAGTGACCAGCAGTACCATGCAGAGATCATTAGCTACCAATCACAGAGCAGGCAGGCCCCCTGCAGGGATTTACCAGGTATCATATGAATGAATCCCAACTAATACTGCAATTATTTCTTGACTGAATGCTTGCCTACTGCCATTTGGTCACCAGGATGGGAGGTCATCTTTTGAGGGGTTTTATGGGGATCTTTGTTTTTAAATAAAATGTGCATAGATCAAGCCCTTGAAGCACTTCCAATGTCCATATTTACAATCATCAAATTTCTTGTTTTCTTATGAGGTTTTCAAATAGGGCCCACCTAGCAATAAAAGGATCATCCACATACATGTAGCAAAGAGTGCTTTTCTATAAATGTTATGAAAATTGAGAGGAGAGATTTTGTAAGAAGACAGAATTTTACTGATTTTTTTCCCCACTCATTCTCGAAATGATTCAGAGATTTCTTCTTTTGTGACATCACCAGATGAACAAAGTGCTAATTCATGATTCTCATGAAACAGATCTAATTGATCAAAAACAATGAACAAAACAACACAAACCAAAAACAACCACCTCCCCTCCCCTCCCCTCCCCCCCCCCCAAAAAAAAGAAAATCCCATATGACCCATTTTAAAAAAACTTTAATACCAACTGTTTCTTAGTTATTTCTGCTTCCATTCTGGTCACTTTTCTTTGATGGGACATATAAGATCAAGAAATAACGATCTTACTTGCATTGCCATGTGCACTGCCAGATGTATCCTGGGATAGGCTTGTCTACAGATTGACTAGTCTCCTCTCCAGCATCACTCACTTCTATAGTCACAACCTTCTCACAGGCCCATAGCTGGATGGCATTACTCCCTGTCAGAAGTCTTGTTCCTATGATATTGGAATATTGTAAACACATTGAGAAATATGCCATGAATTAAAACAGTAATTTATTTATATTCAAATGAAATACTGATATTATAGTAGTAACAATAGGACAAAAACCATGATACCATGGCACCACATATACTACTGCACTACTAAACTACTACTACCACCACCACTACAACTACTACTACCACTACTACTACTACTACTACTACTACTACTACTACCACCACTACCACTACTACTACTACTATCACTACTACTACTACTACTACTACTACTACTACTACTACTACTACTACTACTACCACCACCACCACCACCACCACCACCACCACCACCACCACGACTACTACTACTACCACCACTACTACTACTACTACTACTACTACATGTACTACCACCTCTACTACTACTACTACTACTACTACTACTACTACTATAATAATATACAAATAATGCACAGATGTGAGTGTGTTAGTGGCGATACAGCTCACTCGAGGGTGTTTACAATGTGCAACAAGCACGAGGCGCTTGCGCCGAGTGCTTTTGCATAATATTGTGAATACCCGAGATGCCTGCATCGCCACTAACATCACAAATTTAAATCTGTGCACTGTTTGTTTTATGAAACGGGTCGGCAGTATGACTTTATAGTGGAAAATTTGTTAAAACCCCTCCAAATTTCCTCGGATCGCACAGAAAAGAGGCAACATCTGCTTTCTATTATGACATCACCAAGCGTAGCCAGAGTGATGCGCCCCTGAGTAAGCGCATCAAAATCTTTGTGATACACTTCCCTTTGAAAGAACGCATATTTCATGGCGCCTCAGTTTTTAGCGCAAGAGAGAAAGTGATGCATCCAAAATGCACAATGCTGCACCCTAAAATGCACGGTTGGAAGGTTGCGTAGAATTAAAGCATGAACACGTGACATGAATACGCACTCGCTATTGGCTACATCCTTGAACCTGTTTTATAATAGAAAATAATGCCACACATATCATTATCTACATGTACAATGCTCTACTGCACTTACATGTAGAATATAACTCCTTTATGATAGTACAGACAAACAACTAATCTATACAGTATAAAGTCCCTGAAAACAGGTGGGTCTTCATTAAAGAATTGAAGATACTGTAGCACCAGATGAAGCTTTCCTTACTATCAATTGAAGGTTGTTCAACTCCAAAGCTTTGGAGCAGGTAAAATAGTTTATTTTTATAATAGAATGAATATTTAAACTTGAGTATGCAACAGCATGATACACACATGTAGTTTACTGGTACATGTATAATTTCACAAACCCAGAGTTTAGCACAATGCCTCTATACCCATCTCTATCCTAATATACACCACATGGAAACACACCTCTGCAAATTATAATGTATCCCCATTTCAATTAATTCTTAGACATATAACCCTTGCACAGCGCATCCACATTCAGTTTTGACTTAAAATGAGCCTTTAAAACAAAATGTCAAGAATGTTGTAATCCACAGAATTTCCTAGATCAAATTTTCTCTCCTGCAAAGTACTTGAAACTAGAAAGAAATGGCAACTGATACAAAACACGACAGGCTTCCATGATGTACACTGTAATAAGCAATTTTCAGTTGCAAAAAAAAACATGACAAAAGGGCTTAAAGTGTACCAGTCAATGAAAGACATTTTGATCTGATCTGCATGCCAGGGATACAACATCACAATTATTCAAAATATGAGTTTTTAGTAATACTTCTATGAAGAGATATTGTACGTTCAATACTCTCTATCAAATACATTCATTCAAAAGTGACAAGTGAAGTAGACTAGCCGATGACGCATGCCCTTTTTGTGTGGTCTTGTGTAAGTTGTGTTGTCTTAAAATTTCTTCAAACTCCATCCGTGGTATGCTGGTTATTTGTGGGGGTTTGTGGGGGTTTGTGTGTGTGTGTGTGTGTGTGTGTGTGTGTGTGTGTGTGTGTATTTTTTCTTTTTCTTTTTTTTTTTTTTTTTTTTGGGGGGGGGGGTATTTCAAACTCAGTAGCTACATGTACGCAAACTTATTTTTTTCAGGTAATTGGTACATGTACACTAAAGTACAGGTATTACATGTACATTGTTAATGTACATGTACGTAGCATAAAATGAGTGAGCTCAAAGATCAAGCCAAGTCAGAAAGAGAGGACATCTAGTACATGCAAACTACACGTATTACAATTTACTTCTAGCCCATCAAGTGAGGAAAGGGAAAGGGTACTGAACAAAATATATTCTGGTCTAAGCGGAGAAACTGCCTTAACGAGGACATTACAATTTGGTGCCTAATCGCCTTCACATCCATTTCCTCTGCGTACGTCTGAAATTGATCGATCGCTGATTCAGTTACCGACCAGGGGCTGGCAAAATTGTTGGGTTGAGGAAAGGGCAGCGTCATCGAAAATTCATGAGATCACTGTCATTATGTCCCTAGCCTCAGTTTGTATCTCTCTGGTGGAGATTAGGGTTTTTCTTAATGAGAAAATAAAGATTTTATACTTATTTTTCCTGTTAACATGCTTACTTGCATTGGGTGCATGTATCTAGGCATCTGATTTGTATGAAACAAATTTTCAAAGTATTTGTGCTATAAGATTATCCCTTCTCATTGTTAGTTTGATTTTTTTTTTTTTTTTTTAGGGGAGAGGCAATAAAAGCAAGGTACATGAACATGTATATATAAAAACATTTAACAAGGTGATCTGACAATCTGGTAGAGTAAGTTTATTATTTAATTCAAGAAATAATAATAATTAATTTACCCTGCATGGTTCTAAGTATATATCAAAGAATTAAATTTAACACAAACTCCGTCCCATTCCTTTACACATGTACATGTAGTACTAGCATTTTTTCAAGACATTAATATTTGCAAGAATATTAAAAATAATTCAATGAAGCAAAAAAATAATAAGTCCAAAACAAAACCCTCAACAATGTCTTCTGCAGATAGCCCTTCTTCATCATGTCTAAAAATTTGATGGCTATAAAACATTGCTTTCATGCATAACCATGTCTAAAATTCTGAGAGCAAAGGAGGGGGGGCAGAACATTACAACATTGGCATACTGACGGAGGGCTTGGGGCAGTTGCCCCTCCAATAAAATTTGAATGTGGTTTATTTCTAATATGACACCAGTGATTCACAAATGCTGTTGGAATGACATGATTTTTGGGTTGTTTTCCTCACTTTCACATTGTAACTCATACTTTTTTTTCTGCCCCTCCAAAAGTTTTTGATCATTATGCCACTGCCTTACACGTACATCTAGGCAATAATTTGAAAACGAAGAATACCTAGGCTTGAAAACTTATCCCTCCTCGCCTGATGTGTTTGTTCAATTTACAGGTTTAAATATAGAATGCTTCTGGTTCTCTGCAGACAACATTATTGGTACAAATGTACATGTATATGTAATCATAAGTAGGTTTACATGCATTCATAATGTAGGCAGATACATTTCTGGTATACATGTACAGGGTATATATTTGATCTATCATGGCATGTTCACTTGAATAATGAGCACATTAACTGCAATAACTCATCATGACGTTTGTACGAACTGTAAAAATGTACATCTTATAATTCAATAATGTAGACTTTATTGTATACGTGTAAGCCAGGTATCAAATGTTTAAGATATTTAATACCATAACAAACCAGCTGACCTACATTTCTCAATTTACATGTACACTGTACACCATTTTTATCATTAGACTGAGCTTACTAACTTACTTGAGAAATACAAGCTAAACAGAAACTGGATATCACTAAACTAAACTTATTTTATAAATGCAAGCTATACTTAAAGGTAAAGTTCACCACTGAAGTTTCACTGTTTCAATAAAAGGAGTTAATTTTGAACAGCATTTTAAAAAAGAAATGAGCAAAATTGGTCAAAGAATAAGAAAATTACACTCATTTACATTTTCTAGTAAATTACTCTCAGTTCTGCAAATTGGCAACACTGATGACATCCATATGCGAGCAGCTTTCCATTCACTTTGTACATGAAATTTCACATTTTCTCAATTTTCTTGGAAGTTACATATTTTCTAACCCCCAAAGTCAATGTATGTTCAGAAGAATTGCTTTTTACATAACATACTTTGACTATGGGGTGAGAAAATGTGTAACTTCCAAGAAAATTGAGAAAATGTGAAATTTCATGTACAAAGTGAATAGAGAGCCACTCGCATATATTGTATGATGTCATCAGTGTTGCCAATTTGCAGAGCTGAGAGTAATTTACTAGAAAATGTAAATGAGTGCAATTTTCTTATTCTTTGACCAATTTTGCTCATTTCTCTTTTAAAATGCTGTTCAAATTCATCTCCTTTTATTGAAACACTGAAACTTCTGGGGTGGACTTCCCTTTAAGTGGAATACACAAAATATACATGTATCACAAAATACATGTACCTAATTTATCAGCAGATCATCAGCTGATTTGTACGATAACATATTTGCACATTAACACCTTTCAGTAAAATATGGTAGTATTCCACTGAGTTAATTTCATTCTATATACTTATAAATCATAAGGAGTACAAATGTATTAGACAGGAACAATGATACCTGATCCATGTACATCTTATTTTCTAAATATAACAAAGCTCTTCAGATACACTCTCTGAAAGATAAAGCATACTGTCACAAGACTACACTCAGCAAAAAAAAATAGAAAGTGGACCCTCTTCATTGTCAATATCATTCAAGCATTAGAAAGTGTGATTAAGAAATTGCAAAAACAGAGCAAGCAGCTATTCAAATGCTAATAGACCTGCGTACAATGTATCTGTAAGACATTGATTTCTTTTCAACAGTAAAGACAAAGAATGAGAAATAATGAGGAAGACTGAGCTCTGGATGTACACTTTGTTTCTGTATATTCATGATAAACTGCATATTTCTCATTTCTCCATTTTCTCTCTTTCCTCTTTTTAAAAAAATTATTTTGTTTTTCTGTCATCCCTTTGTTTGGCTGAGTGGAGTGCATTTTTAATTTGTATTTGTAAAAAAAAAAAAAAAAAAAAAAAAAAAAAAAAAAAAAAAAAACTTTCCCATAATTTTGAAGCTTTTTGGTGGTGAAGATAGGGTTAAAATAACTTATTTGCTACAGTGATATTACAGTGAATTAGTCATCATCAAGTAATAATCAAAATAATTTTGTTAATAAGTCATACTATACGAATCATGCATGCTTACCATCCTGATTCCATGACAGGTTGCTAACCAGTGAGTCAATCTTAAAACTTCCAGTCTCCTCCCACTGGTACTCAAGTTTATGCTGTATTCAAAGAAAGATAAAATGAAGAGGAAATATCAAAGGTTTGTAGACCAAAATATAGAGAAAGGAGGCAGTTTTTAGAGAGAAAAGAGAGAGAGAGAGAGAGAGAGAGAGAGAGAGAAGGAAGAAGGCAAAGGCAAGGGCAAGGGAGAGATTAAGGGATGGAGGATGGGTTGGGAGGGGGTGAGGGAAGGAAGGGAGGGAGGGAGGGAGGGAGGGAGGTAGGGAGGGAAGGAGGGGTTCAGCATGACACTGTTAGGGTGCCAAATAAGCAAAAATCAGAAAAAAGGTATGTTTCTTATAGTTTGTTAACATGCATTTAGGGTATCGTCTTTTCTGTCCTCAGTCTAGACATTGTGTACCCAAAATTTGTACTCTTGTTTAGTGTATGATCGCAGAGGTTAAAAAAGTCTTAAAAGCTTTTGAGAAGAGGGTGGAAAACCCCTAAAAAGTGGATGATTTTGACCAACTGGATAAAACTCATTTAAGGTGGTTTTGGAAAACCCTTGGTCAGCTTTAAGTACAGGAATACATACTGACTGCTGCTCCCCCCCCCCCCCCCCCCTCTTGACTGGGCTAACATGATTCTTTAGATCAGTCTTGTTTGTGTGACAGGTGCATAAAGTGCAGAAGACTTTATGTACCAGTATGAAGTCTACCAAATTGCTTGAAATGGCAATACTTTTAGCAACATCACAATAGGATTTTCCTGGATGGCCTGGATGGCTTATCCACGCACATGCCATTTTCACAAGAGATTCAGCTACCGTTCAGAGGAAACAGCCAATTTCATGATTGCTTTATTATCATAGATCCTTAACTCTGAAACATTTTACAGCGCCTTACTCATCTTCCCTTCTCCTGCTTTTATCTGGGTTTCATTTTGCTTTATTTTAGTTTTGTTTCTGTCACAGGGAAAATGGAATGTCAAATTTCATTGCAGGTTTGCTAGGTGTACGGAAGGCTCTGAAGCTGAATAACCTTTTTTTTCTTTCTTAATAAGGGTTCGATGTCAGGATATTGTGTGCTGCAAGGCAGTACTAGAACTAAAACTATTTGGACAGCTAGGGGTTTACTCATATCCCATTAACAGAAATAAAGAAGTTGCTCACGTGAATGTCAATGAAATTGGAAAACACACACACATGATGTAGCAAATGACAGAGAAATTTTTACAACAATACAATGAAGATTACAAATTCGGCAAATTTGAGTAATTATCAACGACATCAAATTTCCTATTGGTGACTGGTTGCCACATGTACATGTAAGCCTATCATTAACGTGTATGTCACTGATGTTCATTCCACTGCCTGCTTTAAAACTAGCATCTCAAGAACGCACGATATTATAGAGGAAAATTACCCATATACAGTTTAAGAAGCAGTAACATTTACATGTTATGATGTAGTTTCCCCTACAATAAAAGTAAAAGTTAAATCATCCCCTCTGAACAGCATGACAGGAGTGAAAATCCTTTTCTGTACCCTTCTGCAATATTTAGGTGATTTCATGAATTCCGTCTTTCTTGTCTCGCTTATTTGCTTTAGCCTGTCTTCCAGACAACACAGGTTTATCCCATACTGATGTGAAAATGAAATTAATTTAGTTTGGAGTAGTAAAAACTTTCTTCTAAACCATTATTCCTGAATTACTAAAGTTGAAAATTGTAATAGTTACAGGAAAGTCAGAATGCTCAAAGATCTAGACACCTCCTAACACATTTCATTGAATGGAAGTCTGGGGAAAACTCTACCAGCATGGAAACCAGGCTATAAGCTGGCTATATTTGCACAACAGATGAAAATTGGGAGCAACATACATGAACCATGGAAAAATAGGACATGGACACCTAATGCTCTAAATGTAGTCTGAGACTGAGAGCACCAATCATGCCTTGATATTCAAGAAAAGAATGTTTTGAGGAATATAGTCCAGCCCAGTACATGTATGCATGCACAGCCTGTAAATCAGCTTGACAATCCTTTTAACGGAAAAAACTACATGTAAATGTAAATATATAACCTTGTATTTAAAGTCTAATGTCCACACAGTTCAGATCGTGCATTGTGATGAACAATGTGTGGTCTGAGTCGACAAACTAGCACCTTTACATATAGTGCTCCTCAAATAATGTTCTTCCCATGAAATGATATACATGTACATGTATATTTACTCCAACAAATGTCAGCATGTCAGGATTGTAGTGAGAAAAAAAATGTAATTTGAATAATTCACGAGGATTGATTTTGTTGCCAAACACAAAACTGTCTGTGTGCCAGTGCTTAAAGGGAGAACATCATTTAAACCCGCTATGTAGTAAATCCTAGCATCCATCGTCTTAATTTCATCGTCCAATTAACCACTTGAACTGACTAATCAATGATCATCTCAAGTATTGAGTTCTAATTGCTCAACAAGGCTGGTACCCCGATAACTACTACATTATATTCCCCACAGATTTAATGCAAGGACCATCCCATTCCAGTAAGCAATAGCTTAAAAGGCACTCTGTAATGTAATAGAAATGTATTTGCAAAGCTTCAGGTGGTCAATAAGATGCAAAACCTTATACTCATCCACTTCCAGTTCTCTGTGATCCCTAAAGTTGCAAAAAACTTGGAGGGAAAGATCATTTGCCCACGCGTGACCTAAATTATGGAATACATGTAGCCTTCCTGAAGAGATAGTGTATTAAACCTCTGACTCCTGTAAAAATCATGTTCTTAATTATTTCTACATGTACATGCGCCTTGAGCACTCCACAGAGTGGATTTGGTGCTACATGTATATAAGTTGCATTTATCATCATTGTTATTATTATTCATATTACAGTTATTAATCATTATTATTATTATCATCATCATCATCATCATTATATGTACATGTAATATCAAAATTATCTTTCCTCAAGCTGTAATCTATTTACAGCTCTTTCTAAATGCAGGAAGAGCACAAAAACAAATGCATACACGCACAGTGTCTTCTGATTACTGCTGCATCTATAATGTACATGTATATGTACCATGCACATGGGGGGGGGGGTGTAGAGGAAGGGTTAAGAAATTAACATGCAGAGTACAATAAAATCCTTACATCAGGGGAGCGTTTCATGAAAGGACTTGTCGAATGTTTTATCCGACAAAGTCTGTTTTATCCGATAGTTGCCACAGTAACGATGCTTCTCAGCCAATCAAAATCAAGGAAAGATGTCAGATCTGACAACTTGTCAGACAACAAATTTTGATGAAACGCTCCCCTGGCTTCAAATTGAAAGCACAATTTGCTTTCATGATATCAATTTTATATAGATGTTGAGAACTGAATACTACAGTACATGTAGGTCTTAAAGCAATAGCACTTAGGCACAAAGCATGTGACTCATAAGTGCATGATATAAGCACAGGATCAATCTCATGCATGCGTGAAAGAAAAAAAAAAAAAAGCAGTCTCCCGGGTATTATGGAAATACACAATATGTATCATCATACACTCATACTGTTGCACTCTATGCTTCAAATATCCAAGACCTATTAACATTGACTGATGGACTATGCAATCATACCCCCTTCCCTAAAGGGGGGCCCTCACCCCAAAACAAACATCCTGACCCTGGTTATTACACAAAGAGAAAGAGAAAAGAGTAAGAGAGAGAGACGGGAAGAAGACTCAAGAGCAGACAAAGAGAGAGAAAGATGGAAGAGAGAAGAGAGAGAGAGAAAAGGAACAGAAAAAGGAAGAGAGGGAGAAGGGGGATAGAACACAGGAACACAGCATTTGTGGGCAGGCCGAAAGTTTTTCGGTGGCATCCCCCTATCCAGGCATCGATGGAAACTCTCAGCCAATCAGATGCCACCTGTGGTGTGAAACTTCCCCTCTGTCTAAATTCCTCAGTTTTAAAAGTTCGGGGAAGGGGGCTTAGAGGGTTTACTCACATGTACAAGCTGATTACCTACATGTACTTTACCTCTGCTACCACTACGATCAATCGGTAAGCTTGGAGATAAGTGACCATTTTTTGGTGGATGCGCGCCAATTTGGGCAAATATAGGTGGGCTTGTTCAAAGGAAAAGCTGGGACTTAGTCGAATTCGTTTGGAAAGAGAGGAGGATTTACGCGTAATTTGCGAGTCAACATGAAGATGCAACTTCTTGCTGTCTGTCTTTTTATGCCAATTTTGGGTGAGTAAAACTTTTTCACAAAATTAGAACTTCATCTATTGAACTGTATAGAAACAAACTCCTTTGCATCCTTCTGAACTCTTTGGATGCGAAGTTCGCACATTATCGGCGGGGTGCAAAGTTCGTATTTCATGCTAATCACAGAGCCTATAATATCTACACAATACATGCATGTATTGATTTCCCAGGAGGTGGCAGCATTCGCTTTTATTGTTTATTCCTTACTCGATAGGTTTTCATGTGCAATCGTTTACTCCAAAGCTTTGTACTGGAAACTGAAACTGAAAATAATTCAGCACACAGGGGTTCACATCCAAGCACACAAAGAGTTAACCAACATTAATACTGTGATATCACTAGTAGAGGAAGCATTAAAACTTTTATGAAACTAATGTTGTTATGTTTAATACTCAAGATACAAACGTGTCATTTCCCTTGCAAACTCCTGACTTAATTTGGACAGAGAATAAGCAAAACAAAGTGATCATACAGAATTTTATTTTTCCACACCTCTAATTTCACCAACATCAAGCCTTTAACCCTTTGGCTGCTAAATTCTGAAATTCCCATAGACTTCATACAGGGACCACCCGTTTCCAGTAGGGAACTGCTTAAGATATCGCAGAGAAAACAGGAATCAGAACAAAATCAGAGAAAAGTATTCATTTTAGTTCTTACCATGGGCGTCAACAGGCGGGAAACGGAAGGGACACTTTTTTGGGATCAGAAGTATGACAGGAAAGTACTTTTTTGTAGTGAAAAAAAAATTAACGATTTAATTTTAATTAATCAGTCGGAAAATGTCTCATCTACAAACTGAATATCTATTTTGTACATTTAACTATTATTTTGCAGGATCATAAAGATTATCCTCTCAGTTGCTCTGCTCGTTGCAAGAAAAAAAAAAGTGTTTGAAGTAGACAAAAGACCTTGTAAATATGCACCAAATTGCATTATTTCAAGGTGCAGTGTGTACATGGCGGGAGCTTTTGTTTTCACAACAATACCAACATCAAAACCCACTCTTTTCGCTTTCTGGCAAGCAGGCCCCTAATGTCTCATCATGACTCCACTGACAGCGATCAGTCAGAAGGTGGCAAAATCTAAACTGGTAATGTGCTCCTTTCCTTTCAAATGCATCCCTTCTCTGGGGAAATCTATGCCATTTATCTATGATTGCCATGCTGATTGATATGTGAGACATGAGAGCTCTTACATAAACATAGCAAATCATGAGGAACTGGGCTAATCTGACTTTGAAGCATTCAAGGGTTTACAGTTCTCCTGCTTTCTGGACTGATAATATGCCATTTTCAATAAAACTGACAAATAATTTGCATCGACAATTGCACTGATTTATATCATGGTTTGGTTATAAACATAGGAAATCATGAACATCTGGGGGACTCTAACTGAATCTGTCTGGAGCATTCATGAGTTGTTATTTCTCCTTCACTTTTGGAGTCTTTAATGTGATATTGTCAACAATTGACACATCATTTGCATTGATAAATGCACCAATTGGCAGCAAGGTTTGATAACTGATCAACTGAAAGAAGACTTATTTCATTATTTCCTTTTCTATGTGAAGTGATGCTTCAAAGAGATTTTTACGAATGGAAATTATTAGAAAGTACAGTACATGTACATGCAGCATTTTCTTGCCTGGCAGATTTTCAATGATTTAGATCAGTATCGTAGTCCCATAATTTCGAATGATTGAAGCCTTTATATCATATTCCATTTCATAACTGCATGCGATGCTTAGAGGGATACATGTATATGCCACAGAGAGAGTACCGGTATTTCAAAAATATAATCACATGAAAGATTGGAGATGGAATCTTGGCAGACGCATCAATTCATTTCTTAGATTTTCCCTTTGGAAGGCACATCTTTCGAATCAACTCTTCTGCAATTCCCCATCCATGAAAATTGCTTCTAGGAAAGCAGAAACCCATAGCTCCTGAACAATTTATTCTGCATTCTTTCTCTATTCCAGCTCATCTGCATTCAAATGTAATTGTATAGGGTCATATCTTTTCTGGTTGTTGCCATGACGATTTGCCACATCCCTCTTCCTTTTGCTTCACTCCTTAAATGATATGTCCCAACTGACTAAATGCCATTCACACTAGGATCATTTGCAATATGTTACTAATTTTTACTAGTCTGAAGGTCAACTTTGATACAAAACTTTACACAATATGATGTCACATGTAGAAAAAGTGATGTTTAAGTCTACATGTATGAATTAATATGGTCTACTGCTGAGTGCAAACATCATATTTAATGTACATGTAGATCATCAAGCAGGAGAGGGGATTATTGCACACATGCACGATGCGTCCATTTTGTAAGCTTGAGGAACGCTGTGTCAAAAGCCAATACATGCACATATACTAAAAAGGTGCAAGTTGACCTCCCAATACATAATTTCTACAACAGCGTTGCTACATTATACAGTTATCCTTTATGCTTTAATTATAAGATAATTCCCTACATGACCTTTCTTGAAAAAAGGCACTTGCTTCATAAATTTCATCTTGTGTGAATGCTCCGTAAAACGCAATTTTCTAATCGGATTCCAATATTATAAATGACTTTTGCCCACCCCATAACTTGCTACCAGACATGATCAGCCTTGGGGATCCCCCTGGGTTTGTTTGATATTTCATACTGGTAAATTACCTCAGCTTCCCCCATCCATAACCGTGCACACTGTATCACATTTTCAGGTGAAATACAATGAAAGGTCACTATTCTACATCAACATCCTAGAAATTTTCTGAAAATCTTGTAGGCAGGTTACTGCACTTGTTTCAAATAAATGGATTGAACAATTAGCCAATTACTGGGAATGTGTACCTCGAACAATCATTAAACTCTTGAATTCTCAAAAAGTTGTTTCAAAATGTACAATGTAAATGACCTTCATGCAGTACTTCAATTCGACCTCAATGTTTTCTGTATTAAGCTACATGTAATATGCATACTGCTTCAGATCATGTTGCTGATCATCCAGAGTACATACATGCAATATCAGAGTGTAATATTTTTGTTGCAGTTTTTTATAGCTACATGTAATACACAGTACTTAATTCACTCATTTTGTATACTGTAGATGTAATATCACTACAAGCAATAAATCAGGCCCATAGAATTGCTGCCACGCATTTCAAGTGCCCTTGACTCATCACAAACAAAGTCAATTTTGAGCTTACACTGCAAAATAGAAAGTCTAGCTCGATGGATGTAGCTATTATCAGGTGCCTGCCTCTGACACAATAGGACAGTAAATAAAGCCTCCACTGATTGGGAGAAAAATCAAAACACCTGATGCACACTGTGTGATGAGTTTGGGATGAAATGGTTTTGACTACAGGTAGATCAAGCATGAAAAGGTCACCTGATAATTAAGGGGAAGACACTGTTAAGTACATTGTACATGTACATTGTATGAGTAAGCCTACATGTTGTGGGTCATGTGACCCAGAACTGTCTTCCAAATTTATTCTTGCTCTCTTGCTCTCTCTCTGTAAAAGATATTACATGTATAAGCTGTCTCACTGACCTCTATTCTCTTCCTATTTTTCTTGCTATCTCTCTCATCTCCTCTCTGTATAGGATTTCCTTCTCTTGCCTTCCCTCCAACTCTTCCTACCCTGCTTCTTCCTCCTCATCCATCTCCTTTTCCTCCTCATCCATCTCCTTTTCCTCCCTCCTCCTCTTCTCCCTCCTCATCCCTTTCTCCCTCCATCTTTATCTTTCATATCTCTCTCCTGCTCATTTTGGTATTCTGTTATTGCTTATCACAATCCTTTTCCCTCTCCCTTTCTCCATCTTTCATTCCATCTCCCCCCCCCCCCCCCCCTCACCTCTCTCTTTCTCTATCTATCTCTTTCTCTCTCCTCTCCAAACCACAACCACTCTCTTACTCTCACTCTCTCTCTCTCTCTTACTCTCTCCACCTATGAATAACCCTGTGTCATAATTGAATCATCATCATCTCTGCACTTGGCAGTGACGTTGCCTCAGGCATGACTAGTTCTTTTCAAGGGCCTTACTCCCACACTGTGAAATTAGAAATTGATAACCAAATCCATCTCCTACATGTAGTCTAGACTGAGAATAAATTCCAGGAGAAATGCAAAGATTACATTAGTCATTATTGAAAAGACATAAAAAAAGAAAAGAAGATGTCAAACTGTGGGCTGGTAATCCAGATTCTACAGACCACTACAGCCACAAAGTCAAGGAGATTAGGATATACAGCATCTGTTTCAAAAACAGAAAGGGCACTAATCATCATCTGATGAGAGCCAGAAGGACCTTACACATACGTTAAGGGGGAAAAAAAAGAAAGCTGATATGATCTGTGCTCTCCATTGATAAAACACGTTGTAGCATACATGCATACTGTACATGTACATGATGAGGCAGTGCAAATATACATAATATTCTTATAACTATTTCAATTTCCCTTCTCTAATAGGGAGGAGAAAAAAAGATCAGCATTTTTTGTCTATAATTTCCGATGCTCCTATTGACACTCTCATAAATACTGCAGGATAAATCAATGACCAAGTCAATCTGTAGCAGGGATTGGAAAATGGAGTCTGAATTAAATATACTACAGTGTTTACAAGATGTCAAAATCTGTCCGTGTGTTTGCCACCCGCACATCACCAGCTCATCAGAATCTCATATGCACTTAACGGTTATTGGTAAATGGACTAGAAAAGGCAGAGTATTTACTCTTTCTTGATCTAATAAGACCTTCTGAGTCAGTTTACTCTAAACAGAGGACTATTACTCATCCTGGCTCATGGCTTCTGACACAGAGTGGTAATTAATGAAACCTGAACAGCCATTTGGGGGTGAAACATGTAAGCTACAAGTGTGGAGGATTATCAGGATCATGTGAGCCTTAATCTGTTGAATCCTTGGAATTATCAAGTTTCTTGATCCCACTCCTGCCACCTCAAAGAAATTCATACTGCAGATATCAGTTACATAACTCTTTAACCCATTTGAGACCCATGGCAAGCAATCAGTTGCACCAATATGTTCAATTAATAGTGTATGAGGATGATCATTTTCACTGGGTTAATGTGAACTAAATTATTTTAGATTAATTTTGGCCTTGAAAATAATATGATCCACTAGAAACAAAATCCCATAGTTCATCCCACACTATGCAGTCAATTTAAGGTCAAATTACAAATCATTTCCAGTAGTTTAAGTACCAATTTCCTTTAAAAAATCTGGTGCAAGTCATTCAAATAGTACTATGCAAGTAGAGCGCAAAGTGTCCGAATTAATTTTGCTTCAGATCAAAAAAACTTTTTTGATGTTTTGCAAGAATCATTTTACTTCTACTTCTGAAGTGCTTAAATTCCATTCTTTGCTACCATATTGCCCGATAATTTCAGACACTGTAGCATAAGACTTTGGTACTGGTTTAATTTTGCTTATTCTTTAAAATTGTTGATTTGCATATACATGTAAACTAAGGAGATGTTTCTTCTTTGCTTGCATTTTTCATACATGTATGTAAGTTTTGGAGGAGTCTACACTGTTAGTGTAGACTCTCCACCTAGATCGAAAATTTTTCCTAAAGGAAATTCTGGAGTCTTTCATATACTGTAATGCCTAGCATGGAACACTGTCATAAAATCTTTGCTTAATCAATTTTTGAAAATGTCTTTCTTGTTTTCACAGCATGTTCTGCACAGTTTGACTGGCTGATGAAATACAGAGTGCACAATGCTGGGGTACCACAGAAACAAACAGAATTTGGTTTCATGAAACCAAGCACCACACCTAAACCTTTGGCTGCTGGCCCAAAGCAACGCCGAGATGGCAACATCTTTGGCATTGGTGCTGCGACAGATTTTGCCGGAGGCAGCAGCAGCTTCAATCCTCTTGACACGGCACCAGTGGAGAACCCTGCTGCAGACGCCACTGGCGACACTTCCACTGGCACCCAGGGAAGCGACTGGGACATCAATTTGGGAGGCAATGATTATGGTGGTAACAGTGGTGGAGCAGCAGGTGGTGGTGGTGGTGGTACTGGCGGTGCATCAGCAGGCAACGGAGGAGGTCTCGGTGGTACTAGTGGCGCCAATGGTGGTTCCTTTGCAGAAGGTGGCAATCTAAACCCAGGTTATGATGATAGCATACAGAAGCTTGCCAACGGAGCATCCGCAGGAAGCATCGCTGGTATTGTCATTGGCGTCATCATCCTCTTAAGTGTGTTGGCAGGCATATCTTTCTTTGTCATGAGACAGGTCCACCGAAAAGTTCAAGTCAATGTAACACGGGCATGAACATTTCAAATAGCACGTAACAGACTTTTATACTACTCCAACTATTCTGGGATTTGTATCATGCTGGAATATATTTTTATACTGCTGAATGCTTGCATAGAATTTCCGTTCCTATGGAATCTGTGAAAGGTACAGGTGTACATGTCTTATCACCTAAGCATAACAAGTTGAGTTTTAAAACAAAAACATAAAAAAGACGTAAAGAACAGTGTGCGTCAGAGGTCCTAATTCATTTTTAATACATATACAATGTAATAAAAATTTCTTTCCAATTTAAAAAATATGAGCCTTTTGTTTTTCTGTTTTTATCACATCCCTCATATCCAACTGGTGACCCAACATATGCTCTGGGGACAACTGCTTCATTTCACAAAAGACACATGTACACAGTTAAGGTCCAGTTTGCAATAGCACTTTAAGTTATGGTTAGGGTTAGGGTTAGGGTAAAGGGGCTTTCACATATCACTCCGGGGCCCGTTCGGCGAGTAAAAATCAGCCGTTTTGCCCATGTTCTTACAAACTGCTCTGTACGGAAATAGGCAAAACGGCTGTTTTTTACTCGCCGTACAGGCCCTGGAGTGATATGTGACACAGGCTTAAGGGTTTGGTATAGTATTTGGTCCAGGATTCAGTTAAGTATTCTGTTATGGTGTAAAAGTCAGAAAAACTGACATGGGGCAATTATCACCTGAGCATTGGTCAACAACCTTTCACATACACGTAATAATTCAATAATCTGCTATACTTAACAGTTTCCTATCTACCACAGATAGCAGGGACCTTGGTAAATTCTACCAATTCACTTCTTACATAACATTTTTCACTCTTTCTTTCTTTCTTTCTTTCTTTTCTCTCTCTCTCTCTCTCTCTCTCTCTCTCAGTAATTCTCATGTCTCATCTTCCAGTCTGTTACCAATTTAGACCATTCCTTGTTTCAAAATTTCATTCTTTCGTTCCACTTGTTTCTTATCTAGGTCGATGTTTGATATTCTCTTTCACTTTCAATATATGTTAGTTTGTTTTGATTTCTTTTTTTCATTTTTTTTTTATTTGGTACCCTCTTTTCATTTTTCTAGATTTTTTCTTTTGTCCCATTTTGTTTCTTTCTGTTCAATACCATTCTAATTTTCCCATGATTTTTTTCATTCATTCTATCCATTATATCCTTCTGTTTGATACCATCTCTTTGTTTTTGTTTTCTCTCTTTCCATCCACTTTTTTATTCCTATTTCATGACCCTTTTATTTTTCTTTTAATCGACTCATTCTTTTCTTCTGTTTGATACTATTTTCCATTTTTTTTTATTTCCTTTCTTTCCATCCATTTCGTTTATTCCCCTTTAATGATCCTTTTATTTTGCTTGTAATCCACTCATTCTTTCCTTCTGTTTGATACTATTATCTATTTTTGATTATTTTCTCTCTCTTCCATCCATTTTTTGTTCATGTCGTTCGTTTGTTTCTCTTCAGCACCCTCTTTTTGCTATTCTCGATTTTTCTTTTGGTCCTTCCATGTTGCTAATTTCTGTTTCATAATTTTCCGTCACTTCGCTTCTTGATATTTCTTCACATTTCAAGTTTGCAGTGATGAATACAAACATCACCAGTATTGGGAAGTACACTCTTAGAAAATGTGCCAGTTAAAACCCCTTTTTGTCCCGTATTGAGAACCTCCAGAAAAAGGCGATTCTATAGAGGGTTCTTTATATTTTCAAGGACCCCCAAAGTTTCCTTGTACAAACAATAATGGACCTTTAAAGGTTCCAAATATGGGACTAGAAAAGGTTCTAATAAGTAATTAGCACCATTTTTTCGAAGAGTGTACAGTTACAGTTTAATTCCAAATGTACACAAAATTAACAATCCAGTTGGATAGGAGGGAGAAACCATTAATTCTAAACCTTCGGAAAATAATGCTTTTGCCAAATCCCCCAGTCTGAATGCATCCCTGAATGTCTCTTGTGATTTTTATTCTTTTTTTATCTCTCCTTTTTTTTCCAATATAATCATTACTAATATAGATGTCAGTGTAACATATGATTTGTATCTTGTCTTGTATAATAAAAGATCAATAACACAAAATACTGAGTGCCTTGTGGTTGCATTTTAAAGATGTCTTCTAAGTCTGAAAGCCTTGATAAGTGATACATTCAACTGACATACAGCAGACAGTTCAAATCAAATATTTCATTTCTGTCTCTATTACTCTTCTACAATACCTCAACAAACTCTACAACCTTTCAGAGACTAAAGCTTTATGAGTGTACAATTGACTTACATTTGAGTTCTTCTTTTGAGCCACAGGAGAAGGCTCAAATATGTAGACCTGGTTTGCGTAAGATGCAGCAATCTGAAAGAAAAAATCATAACAGACAAAATGTTAAAGAGTTATGATTTAATAAGAAATTAAGTTCCATAAAACTCAACAGATGAAAAGCAAGATAAAAATAAGAACAACAGCATATTGTAAACCTTCTGGGTTTTTTTAAAATACTGAATATAGGTTCAATTAAAATGTTAACTAAAGTACATGTATACCTGTACAACACTAACTAATCATAAAAATATGAAGATCTACATGTACATGTACATGTATATGTTTGTACAAGTAATTTCATTTTTGCTGAATCTACATACTAGTACTCTGCTCATGAGGCCATCAATTATATGCTTCATTCAATTAATGCTCAAGAACATTCTATAATTGTTTAGAAAATTAGCATTTCAAATTTTCATTGCAAAAAAAGAAGATGAATATCTTCAATTTGCCTCAAGGTATGCAAAATTGGGTTACAAATTTGAAATACATTTTTTTTGCATGCATAAAAGAGCTGCAGAAATCCTAATTTGTCTATGTTAACAGTTTGTCTTAAAAATTGTATAGAATCATAACATACAATATACAAATACATGTATATGCGGCCATGAGAGGGTCTAGTTGGAGACTATGGTACCCGAAGTAATGCAAATGCGACTATTTTCCTGAGGGATGCACGTTTAACTTATACGGCTGTATATCTTTGGTTTATATCCGTCATCTTTAGTAAAAGAGCAGAATTCTACATCTAGATTCTAGATAACATAATTATAGCGCTATTGCAGTGTTTGCACTGCGCACGGATCTAAACTGAACAAAATGATGACATCATCATCACACTTTGGCACCTAAAACAATAGGCGAGTGTGATGTCATATGCCGTATATAGTATCCGTGAACGCTTGTGACGTCATGTTACCCTCCATGGCAAATTCACTCATTTGCATGAAGCTGGTGGGAATTGTATTTTGTCACATGATGTGCACTGGACCAATCAATTTAAGAGATTCTTCTCATGACGAATATAATCGTATCATATCACATCAGTCTATCATAATGAGGATGGGAAGGGGAGTGGAGCAGATTAATAGATATTTCAAATGTTGATCATTCCTGTACAATATGTACATGTAGGCAGGTGGAAATTATGAAATACATGTAACAAGTGTGTATATTTTTTTCTTTCTTTCTTCTTCTTCTTCTTCTTCTTCCTCTTCTTCTTCTTCTTCTTCTTCTTCTTTCTTCTTCTTCTTCCTTCTTCTTCTTCTTCTTCTTCTTCTTCCTTCTTCTTCTTCTTCTTCTTCTTCTTCTTCCTTTTCTTCTTCTTCCTCCTCCTCCTCCTCCTCTTCCCTCCTCCTCCTCCTCCTCCTTCTTCCTTTTTTTTGACACAAATACCTTTTTCTGGAAGTACAGGTGAACTTCCCTCCATTTTAGCCTTTCAGACGTTACCTTTTCATGCATGAGATCTACTCAAAAGATATTTTGTAAAGAAAGGTTACCCCAATTGCAATCCATCAATTGTACATAAGATGTACATGTATGCTCTCTACTTGATAAATGCACATCGTACCCCAATACCCTCCATACAATCCAGAACAGAGCTGTCTGCCACAACCTGCACTCTTAATGCACAAAGTGGGGGCATGCCATTCATTCATTCATTCATTCATTCATCGACAGATCTCAAGAACGTGAAACCCACTAGACGAATTATGCACGTGTGAGCATAAACCCTACAACATGGATGCACTGGTACCATACACTTCCAACAACCTGATCATCTGAAGAGCAGTCTCAGCATCCAGACCTCAAGTTAAGAACTTGATTTTCTTTTCCTGCAAACCCACTGCCTACATCCCATCACACACTATATGATCTGTCAGCAATCCGATTTTCGAGAAAAAAACATGTTCGAGAATTTCATATGAACAAGTAAAATGTTAATGATCAGAGTTCTGAATAGCCATATAAAACTGTAGGAATCAACTCAATTTAGGATCGCGATTTGGCAGACCAAAAAGGTTTGCAGGTTAACCGAAATTTTGTGTTAGTATACATTCTTATCATTATTCCAAACTTCAAAAACATGTATAACATTACTTGTTTAAACTTTCCTACTTAATGCAATCAACAATTTATCAAAATTGTGTCGCAGTCGAATAGTACAGTATGCGGTGGCCTTACCGATTTGGGCAGTCCGGGGGGAGGGGGGGGGGGTATACATCCCTGTGTAAAATTGATCTATATCATGGTGAAGGCTTTCATTGCACATACAGTCTTTTATTTGTGCCATAAAATATGGTTTGTAAAATTTTTCTCCTTTCTTAAATCTTTGTAGCAAATACAAATGTTACAAAAACGCAGTCCCATCTCAGAAATATGTTACATGCAAGTTTCAATAAAGAGGAATCTTGATGTATTCTCCACAAGCCATGATCTCAAAAATTGACATCTTCTGATCAAAGTACAAGGGAACACTACCGTATTTCGCTTCTAAAAAGACTTTGGTGGGTAGACTAGCCTACCAAGGGAGAACTTCTGGGTTCATCACTCCCGGATCCTCTGCGGATGATATCAAATTGGACACGCAGCTCATTCCATGCAATTATACCACAATGTAGACAGAGCGCAGGATACCCCCACAAGAATATCATTCAATTTACTTCCTATCTCCTCTCTGTCTCTGTCTCTCCTCTTAAATCACTTGCTCTGTTTCTTTCAGTCTCTTCTGTCTCCATCATCCACTATTTATACCTCTGTCTGAGCCCTGTATCTCTCTAAAGCTCTATGACCCCCACTTGTGACTAAATGCATCTCTCGCTCTCTCTCTCTACCTCTCTTCATCTTCCTCAGTGTTTCTTGTGCCTCTTCACTTCATGATTTCCATATGTACATCTCTCTATCATAACCACCCCAAATTCTGACATGTTTCTCTCACCCTATCCCCTCCTCCTCCCCCTTCTACTATTTCTCTCTCACCTGCATGCACCAATTCCTCATCCTATCTTACTTCTCTACACACCTTTCAATTTCTCACTAAACTGTAAGATGCATCTGTACCTCTGTTTCTTCCCTCCTCTTCCTCCTCCTTCTTTAATTCCATCTGTCTCTCTCATTTCTTATTGGCTATTTCTTGATCTCTCTATCCCTACTGTCTTTATCATCTCCTTTCTCATGATGTATCTCCTCCTCTGCCTCTCTGTCTATCTGTGTCTGTTTCTTTCTCTCTTTTTCTTTCTATTTCTCTCCCTCTCTCTCTCTTTCTCTATCTCATCCTCCACGACCTCTCTCAAATAACAAAAGTGGCCATGAAAAGGCAGGAAGGAAATGTCGGCAAACATTGTACATGTTCCTCAAATTACCTGTACATTTCTCCTCTATTTGTACCCATGTGTATTGGAGAGCACTTCACAGGAAAAAACCTCTCCGGCTATGAAACACTGTACATGTGTAGCAATGATGTGATGAATTTCGAATTTCTAGAGATTTCAGCATGCTGACCAGACTAGAGTTGCACAGAAATTCCCCGAAATGCAGAAATGGATGGCTCTTACATGTAATTGTGCATACTGTACAACATGATCTACTGCTGATGTGGACACACTCTTTTAGGCATGAAAATTGTCTGCACAGTAGACATGTACATGTAAAATATTGTGTTCATTTCAAAGTCTATAAATTACATCACATAATTATCTGTTCAATGCTGCCACTGAAACCACATGCACTTATAGGTAGATGGCATGGCTAGCCACTTTGGTTTAGAATTCCTTTGACGTTGTTGATATTCATACATGTATATATTTCTTTCTCTTATCAATTACCTGAACTGCCAGGGATCACTCAGTTATTGTTTTCTGCATTGATTGTCCCTTTCCAATTAAGCGTACAGTAACAGGTGCGTAATCATGCAAATTAATTAAGCAAACCATTCACTCTTTGGAACCAATGACTAAACACGGCTCAAACCATTACCTTAATCTTAAACCTAATCTAAATCAAGTGGCAACCCTAGCCCTAATCCTGCACATTTATGATGAAATAAAGCCCAGATTAAACAATTTCAGATAAAAATTTCAAGTTGCAATCACCTATCCATGTACAATGAACTTTGCCATGTTACAAAAAGTAATCAATACTACATGTATACTGTACAAATGGCTACATGTACATGCACATGTACATGACCTTAAATGCGATGCCCACTGATCCTATCTTGATAGAGTTTGCCTTCAAAATGTAAACAAAGGCCCTGAGGAGTGATACATCAATGTTTGATGGACACATGCACTCTTGCCCTTCAGTTAATACAGTACATGTAGGATCACTATATTCATGAGGGACAATTACTTTATAATGGAAAACAATATAGATGATCCCTTCTACATGTACATGTACATGGACATGTACAATACATGGCAGCATGCATCCAAATGTTATCATCTACAGTGTACACATGTAGTCTAATCAGAAAGTGACTCCCATGTGAATATCACAAATTTTACATTTAAGTTCTGAAACTGAAAGTCTTTAACCTTACGGTTAAGCCCAAAAGAAAAGCTTACAGCCTACATGATATTTAGATAGGCGTATTGTGTAGGGCCTTACAATATTGCATGTAGGCTGTAAGTTTTTTCTTTTGGGCTCAACTGTACATGTACATGTATGAATATGATAAGTGATTAAATTCAGCTGTACAATGTACATTACATCCACTGTACATCATTAACTCCTTCCCTGTGGGAACGGGATGGTCTCTGTTTGCAGCCAATGGGAATTCAGTGGATTCAGTGGACAAGGAGTTAAAATGGAAACTGAGATATTCAAATAGTTTGAATAGTCATTGAAATACACATCTGTACATGTACATATGTACTGTATTTCAATGACAAAATACATGTATGCACTCAATGTGAGAAATTTAAATGTGGTCATCATCATAAAACCATAAATGTGATAGCCTTAACAAAAGTTGAATAAGGATGTGAAATACATGTAGATTTTGATGATGAATGGGCTATTTGACACCCAAAGGCCACAGGAAATTTGTGGTTGATGTACATGTACATATGAAACAGCATGATAAATAGATACATGTAATGGTACATGTACAGATGTACAACTGTCGATGCATGTATCTGTATACCATGATCCAAAAAATTTGTATATATCATTTACATGTACTACACAGATTCATCTCATAATAGTTTTTTAGTATGCTGTGACATCTGGGGGTGTAACATAAAGAGATACAATCAATGCTAAATGTTGGAATTTACATTAACCCATAGAAGTACAGAGCTTTTTAGAGGTCTAAATTAATCATCTTCAATCCTCAAATTGGCAACAAATATGATTTTTTTCCAATCTTACATAATTTGAAAAAAATATAGATATAACATGAACCAAACTGAATTATGATTACAAAATTTAAGCTGAAACTGCCCATTTGAACACAGAAATTGTGATTATACATGTACATTATTCATGCATTGCCAATTTAAAGAGTTTAATGATTAGTTACATTTAAACTGCTCTAATTCGAAAATGCAACAACATATTGCAATGGGAATGGACTCAAAACTTTCATTGAATTTTTCTCTTTCTGCTCATGCATAATGTTTGATGCCTAGCATTCTGGATCGGCAGATACTGCCAAAGCGTCTCCTAATGGAGACACTGTACGTCTATGGGTTAAATCAATCCAGTAACCAACAATTATTCCTAATTCATCTCCAACATGGTTATTCATTTAATTTGTTTCATTTTATTTAGTTATTTCTATCTATCTATTCCTTATATACATTTAAATATGGATTGAATGATTGATTTCTATTTGGAGGAGAGATGACAAGCTCAGTTCATGTACCTTTCAAAAGGTACAATGTATCTGAAATGCATACAAGTACTACATATACTGTACATGTACATGCTATACTGAAAGTCAAAAAGAATATTCCAGAAACCGTATTCTGAAATGTTTCATGTACGAGAACATGTTTTATGTTTGGTACCAGGGAGAATGATGTTCATGGTCATGAGAAGGTGAAATAGCACAGAATAGTGCTATCAATGGTGCTTTATTTATTCATTTTCAAAAAAATGTCACAATTAACACTGTTTTATGGTAATACATTTTTTCAGAACACTATCAAAAAAAAAAAATGAGATGAATAATCATTACCTTTCCATTTTCTGAAGAGCAGTCTATACAGCCGACTTGAATATTGCCATGCTTCTCACCAGGGATGATCTGTGTACGTTGGAAGTCACTGGCCAAGATCACTATGTCACATCCTGATGCATAGGCCTACAACGTACCAAGGAGAACAATAAAAATAAATAAACAAAAGTTAGAATGAAATTATGTGACAGAAGGTGAAAGGCATAAAACCAAAGTTAACTCTTCTGTTTTTGTTGTTGTTGTTTTTTTTTTCAAATACAGAGTACCCATGTTGCTCATCTTGCCATGTTTCTTGGCAGGTATACAGTGTATCTGTGTGGCCTGGAAGTCATATGCCAATATTGATCACCATCATCACATCCTGACACATACATGTACATAATTACATGTACATGTAAAACATGTTACATGTATGTACATGTATCATTTATTTTAAAAAAAAAAAAAAAAAAAGACAAATCTGCAAGTAAATGTAATGTAAAGGAACAGAGAAGACAGAGAGGGTCACATTTTTTCAACAAACTGAGAGCAATCAGATAACAACAAAATCCACCTACAGTGTACAGTACATGTACATACATGCAAGTGTACTTGCTCGTAAACAAAAACACAAGTACAGTGCTCCCTTTACATGTACATCTAGCACCGATTTTCTCAAACCCCCACACATTTTCTGCAAATAGACCATGATATTATTGTCATGCAACCAGCTGTTAAATCTTAAAGTAAAGTTAGTAAACATTTCTTCTTTTTTCTGCATGCTTTGATTCCTATGTGCAAAGGATAAATTAATCCAACATTCCACCTAACTCTCTGATCCCCTGCTGTTTACTTGTATTTTATTTCTTTTTCATGTGAACCAAGTGCCATTAATTCGTATTCACATCATATGGATTCCCCTCCTCCATGAAGGTGATTTAAACAAACCTAAGTCCTAAAAAATGAAATACATGCAGGAGCGGTGCTAACCCCCCCCCCCCCTCCCCCCGCCGATATTTCAGATGATAAAAACAAGAAGATGAAGAAGAAAGAAGGAGAAAAAAAGAGTATAGGGGAAGAGAGGGCAGGATCATGCAACTGCTAGTATTTGTTCATTTAAAACATAAACTCACTTGTGGGTTATCTTATCCTCCCCCCCCCCCCAATCAAAATACCCTAGTGCCGCCTCTGAATACGTGTATTGCTGTTTTGCATACTGGATAAATTAAAAGTAAAAACTGCACATACAATATGCATTTGTACACTACATCTGTTTTTCCCTCCTCTCTCTACATGTGTATCTCTTTCTCTCTCTCTGTCTATAGCTCTCTCTCTCTCTCTCTCTCTCTCACTCTTCTTCCCATTGTCCCTTCTTTTCTCCATCCCTCTACATTTCTCTCCCAACAAACCAATCAATTTTCATTAACATGGTTATTCACTGCTGACTTGAATGACTGGTGTTAAAATGTACCTGTCTAGTCTCAGCCTTCTAGTATTGCATCAAAGCCAAGGTACATTGTAAATGGTTTGATTCGAGAGTGCTGAAATACAAATGCACTTAATACACGGAGGAGATTGCTGAACTGCATGAAAATTGAAATTACATGTATGTCATTGATCATTTCCTCTCCCTCTGCTCCTGGTACAAGCATTCATGGATAAATGTAGCTTTAATACATGTATGTACTGCAGAACTTTGTAAGTTTACAGATTTACAAGTACCAGCATAACTTTAGAATGCTGTAAGGTCAACTGCAGCTGCACATACATGTACATGTACATGTACAGTATATCATTAAAGTACATAACAATCACCGGAAGAAACAATTTGTGTAACAGCTAGTACGTGTGAAATAACCCCCCAAAAATATACGTGTTACATGTATTTCTACGCATAAAGGTTCAGGAGTTTGAAGAAAAATAAAAGATAACACAAGAGCACAGGAATTACATGTACATGTAGGGTGTTTATGAAATCAAATGGCTGTTTGATTTCATTAACATCCTCTGGGGGCGTTGCAACTTGCAAGAAAGTTGCAATCAACGGCAAATCCCCCAAATCAGTTGGAAGTCCTGCAAGTAACTGCAAATTATGCTATTGCTAGAAAAAGTTGTGCCTGATATCACGCGCAAAGACTGCAACATCCCCTAAGTCACGCCTCCTAACGCATGTACACGTATGCCCACCGTTCTATCTTACTGGTCACTTTTATGTACAGTAGGTTAATTGAGAGAATGGAGGTAACAATTAAAGCCCAATATTTTGAATATCGTTTTGTGACAGTGAATCCTCTATACACATGTACAGGTACAGGTACAGTGTGTACAGAGCAAAGTGTCTACTGGTGATTGGTACACTTTTTGTAAACCTACTGTTTGTAAAAGCATTCTTGTATTGCAATTTCAAGGCAAATTTCTTGGTACCAGCACAATTTGTTCTTTTCTTGACCCAGTGAATAGCTACCATGCATAGTACTCAGATTACAAACTATTATAGATCTATATATTAAAGCAAAGAAGAAAAAAAAATGGTTTACCACATAGCCATGAACTTACAAACTATATGTGCATGGGGAATGCCATGAAGCTCACCAAATAATTTTCAAATTACAATTTCTTGAATTTCTGCTTATTTTCTTTTCATTTGTCTCTTCTTTTCTGCCAAGTTTCATTTCGTCTTCTTCTCCCCAACTACATGAACATCATCATCATAATCTATGACTTCATCACCACCGTCATCATTATTATCGGTTATCATCATTATTATTATCATTTTTTTCTACTACAGTTATCATTGCTAAGTGATTATAATTATCATTAGAAGTAGCAGTAGTAGTAGTAGTAGTAGTAGTAGCAGCAGTAGCAGCAGTAGTAGTAGTATTGTTATTATCATTACCATTATTTTTGTTGTTGTTATCATTCATATTATTATTATCATTTTCATTTTCATTATCATACTCACTAAAATTACTATCATTACCCTTCACCTATTACCTTTTTTCTTTCTTTGATTAATCCATAAATTTATCAAACTTACCATAAAAGTTTGCTTCATAGAAACATACACATAGTGTACGCACTGTACATGTACATGTATGTAAGATTTATTTGCTAGTTTTTGTTTTCAAATAATTGAATGAGTCATTGAGAAACAGAAACAAACAAACTTGCGTGGCAAAAAAAGGAAGGTACAGGATGTGATAGGATTCTGTACTTGAAGGACTGAATATCATGTGATAAACGACCATGTGATACAAACAATCATGCTGCAATACATGTAGTCATGTACATGTACATGTGTAATGTACACGAACATATGTATGTCAGCTGAAATTAATGCACGGAAGGCCTACTGTGCATTATAATCAATGATGTAATGATCTTATCAAGGAAACTAAAAAGTACACTGTAAACATTTTATATCTATTATCAGCAAATAATCTACTTTAAAATGTCCAAAACTCAAGACAATTTCAAAAGGCAAATAAGAGAGTTTTGCTTCAGTATTTCGATAATGGTACATGTACATGTATGTGACTCTAACATTCAAATTGTATCATATTCAAATAAAATCAAACAATGTGCATGATGGCTTGTATATACATGTAGGCCTACCATGGATGAGGTATATGTACAGTACATACGTACAAGTGGTAATTATGGGAAAACAAAGATTTCATCACCATCTACATGGGCTTTTACAAAACACTCGGGTCGCGTCGCGCTGGAAAACACTCGGGTCGCAGCTCGCTGGGTATGGGGTGCCAAGTGTTAACTACGTTAATTGGTCCAAAACTGCACAATTTAGTGTCAAAAGTTCACTAAAACTTAATTTCTTTATATGATTCACGAGCAGTGAACCATTTCGGTACAAAATGAAATGCTACTGACCATTTTGCAACAAAAACCTCCCATCAATAAACAGACAGGATTTATAATTATGATCTCTCATTAAGCCTGCTACATTCACTTCGCCCGGTTAAAAACAGTTTGTACATAGCAGAGGGCTGGAGGATCAGTTTACCAGAATATGCTTTGGGCACGGCTATGAGGGTTTTGGTTTTAATAGTGTACACTGACTAGTCTTTGGACCGAATAAGCTAGTCAACACTTGGCGCACCATATCCAGCGAGCCGCGACCCAAGTGTTTTCCACCGCGACGTGACCCGAGTGTTTAGTAAAAGCCTCTACATGTACACTTTGTACAGTGTACATGTACATGTATATGATAACAAAATTCCATCAAAATACATGTACATGTCAGTAGGGGGAGAAAGTTAAATTCTATGTACACTGTACATGAGTGTATTTGGATTTTTCATTTCATTTTCACTGAGCCCAAAACCTGCTCTCAAACTCAATTCAATATTGAGCCAGACTAGTGTGAAATGTATTGGCATTCAGTTCAGAGCATATTCGAGTATGCCTTGTATGCAAGCTGATCTATTGATTTCTGTACTATGGAGGTTTTTAATAACACAGTCCTCACGGTGGATTGTAACATGAGAAGTTAGGTTATTAGGTAACCAGAATATTGACCCCGTAGCCCCTCTACTCCCCTCCCCCTTTAAAATGAAGTACCGTACATTATTTCTTGTTCTCTCTCTCTCTCTCTCTCTCTCCCTTTGCTGGAAGGAAGGAAGGGCACAATTTTGATATACATGTATTCACCCAAAATATGGTAATCCTAGTCTTTGAGAGTTCATTTTTGAATCCTTACTAACATGCATGTAGAAAAGAAATATTCAATATCAATTTACCAAGTTCTTGATGGCAAAATGAGATTTAATCTCCTACATTTCCATATGAATATGTGCTAGTCATTTTCTAACAGGGCTCTTTTTCGGTCCTTACATGTACATGTACATGTACATGTACATTACATTTTGCAAAGTCCTAAGATGCTAGAATTTCCCCTTTTTTCTTTACGAGTACAGGGCTTAAATTAATCCAAGGCCACCAAGGCCACCCTTTTGATTGGCCTCAATGCCCCTCTCACTGGCCTTGGAGATTTTTTGTGCCCTTTCTAATTCTTCCTATTTATGCTGTAATGTGGGAATGTGCCCTACAGAAAAGTGGCCTTGCCCTAAAATTACTGAAATTTAAGGCCTGCAAGTACATGTACATGTACATGTATACTGACAATTTGCAATGTACTGTATATGTGTACACATGCGCAAGTTAATCAATTCATGTACACTGTACATGTACATACATAAATATGTCAAATGCTGATTTCAAAAATAGAGCTCATACATGTATGATACATATCTGTATGATATGATATGATATGATATCTGTATAGTGTACTGTAGTGTACTGTATACACGATGTATGTTTATTGTTTGTTTTGTTTTCATTTATTGTTTTGTTTGTTAGTTTTCTTTGGTTGCTGTTTGTCTGTTTTTGTTTTTGTTTGTTTGTTTTTTGTTTGTTTTCTGTAGACATTTATTTTGTATGCAAGATTACATGTAACTTGCTTCTGTAAAGATGTATGTAGACACATACACTGTATCGTGTAATGACAGTCATGATTCTATTAACAGGTGACCAAAACTATAAAGAGGCGTACAGCATAGTCAGCAATTTGTCTTCCATGAAGGCAGTAACAACATGATATTTACAGGTAACAGTACACACACACACACAGGAAAAAGGATAAATCAACTACATGCACCTTCTACTAATCCCTTTTAAAAAAATTACAGTAGGGCAGCAGAGGATGATTTTATTTTTTTCCCCTTGTCATCAAGTTTCTTAATAAACGACCAATGACCATCCTGTCCCGACACAAAACGTCTGGGTATACATGTACATGTACAGTAAATGTACGTTTAGACTATTACATGTAGTATTAAGAAAAGAAATATCTATCGTTAGATATGTATATCAGGGTGATCAAATTTTTTATTCCCGAATACAGGACTTTTTGGTCTTTACCTCAGAGGGCCAGAGGACAAGGGACAATAATAAATTCGCGAGTAAGAGCAGCAAGCGGGCAAAATTTTTGAGAATCGGCTTCACTGGCTTCCGAAAAGTTGACACTAACCAACACTACACAGTTGAATCCCTTCCTCATTAGAAGGGTGATACATGTAGATTAAAGTGAGGTTATAGATATTTGTATTCATGCTTATTTCTGCATCTCTTAATGCGTAGGGAGGGTTTTAAGTAGATTCTTATAATTCTAAATCATGTCTTCTTTTCAAACGAATGAGATGGTCGTTGCTTGACTGATGGTTAATTGTTTTGTATGAATGTCTTTAGAAAAGAGATACATGTACCTACATGTAAGTTGGTACTTTTCAATTCAATTCAATTCAATTCAAATAAACATTTATTTTCTTCTACCCTTCTCCCCCCCCCCCCCTCCGGCCCCCTGTAGTGCCACCCCCGGTTTAATAATATTGTACTCTGTTCATTTTAGCAAGGGGACTATGGTGTCTCCCCGGAAAAAAAAAAACAGTGAACCTAGCAAGCGAGCAAAAAAATATGAAATTTTCTGCTTCCACATGCTTCATTAATTCATAATTACATGTACATGTATGTAGTATTTTATTTACCTATTTCTGGCTAAATATTCCATTCTTTCATCAATAAGTTTGAAATATGGGACAAAACGGCATCCCGGAGAGGGTTGTACAGGACGCGGGACAAATAGTTCAAATAAGGGACTGTCCCTTAAAATACGAGATGTCTGGTCTCCCTGATGTACAAGTACATGTACAGTGTACTGTACTTGCGATGATAACACAATGTCAAGCAAATTGAGCAAGCATTTCATGACACCAAGGGAAAAAAATTAAATGAGGGCTCAGGGCGAATTTGCCCTCAAAATGCCCAAAAGAGCCCTGGAAAACCTAAAATGAGCCCCAAAAATTCTCATAGGGCCCGATGTAAATTGTAATACAATGTAGAAAATTGGAGTGGTTGGGCTCAAAAAGTAGCCCAGGAAAATGAAATCATCAATTTTTTCCTGATGACACCTAACAGCCTAATTGTGAAATCTGTCACCTCTCTTCAAACGTGTGTGCTCGCAATGTGTACAAAGTCTATGGGAGTGGAATGCTGTCACCAGCACCGACGAAATAAATGGCAGTGAATGGACTCGTGACAACTTTCATAATAAAATGCCCACCTACATGTATGTATTGTAACATTATCAAATTATACCATGTACCTTTCTTCTCAATCATTTTATGCTGAAATTGCTATGCATGATCGTCATGACCATGAATGATGACAATGACAATGACTGTGACATTAATTTTTTTTTTGCTCATTGATTCATTTTGATAATTATTTGTCTGTTGAATGTTTTGTTTTGATTTGTTTTGAATTGTAAAGGCCTAAAATTCATGTTATATTATCCTATTTGTTGATACATATCATATAAGAATTCATCATCATCATCATCATCAACTATAGACATGTAGATCTAACGTTACAGTAGATATAGACTACGGGAGCACTCATACTGTGTGCTAAGTCAATGAATTGACCTAGTACCGCGGAAGTGACAATTCCAGTCTACACTACATCGCATGCTTTTCTATTGGTTACTCGATGGCAAGCCGTCGACCTACGATTCTGATAAGCATCAGTTTTCTTCTTAAAATTCGCCATTTTCAGTTCATTCATCAGATAATAAAGCAGAAAGGGGAAAATTGAGAGCCTCAGGAACATTCCTGGTAAGTAAAATCACAACTTTTCTTCTCTGTTATAGAAGATCTAAGTGAATTTATTTCGCATTCGCGTCGGCAATTAGTTTCTCTATTCAAAACGCCGTTTTGACCTAACGTTACAGCCTCAGGTGTAGATCTGTTAGACTGTAGTTGTACGGAGTGAGGTAGTAACTGTTAGTGTTACTCCTGTGAATCTCCCGGTCGTCTTCAGAAAAAATTAGTTCGTATAACATTCACAACTGTAACGGTTTGCGATATGCATGGATGTCATGCCATAACAGAAGTGAACATTTGATCTTCTTATATTTCATCTCACATCAGATCAGCCGACTTTCTCATCTCACTAGTATGAGAATGACTGTCCACTATACTAGCATTCAGCGTACACACCCACCTGACATTGCACAATAGTCAATGGGAAAACTGGCACAGACACACAGATCACGACTCACAGTACACAGCAATCTGGAGTTAAAGTAAGCTCAAAATTACCGTAAAGGGTACTCCGTCTACATATCCAACGGCAAAACAAGAATCCCCTGGGTTGACAGCTCCAGTTAAAACTTGATGGCGGTTCATTTTGTGCAGAAACCTGATCTTTTTTTAATAATTTTCCATTTTAATTGTTATCGAGTCGCATTGATCCCACATACGAAGATAGCTGTCTAAAAATTGAGTGGATGAAACTCTATGGTAGCTTCAATGTGTTGTTCAAACAGCAAAAAAAAAAAAAAAAAAAAAAAAAAAAATCCGCTTTGCTCCACCATACTTAATTCTTAATTACTCTGTTAAATCAAAACATGTGTTTTATTTTCATATATTAATGTGTCATCCGATATTCAAAATGCAGCTAACGTACACGAATATCACTGATGAGCGAAATGGTTGAAATATTTACCGTGAATTATTGTGTTTATAGGCGACAACTTCTCTTTTATTTACATCATCTGGAATACATAACTAGAATAAGAAAGCAATTAGTACTCTTCATTCTTCTCCAGTATCACTTGAGTTTATAGGATATACTTCTAAAGATTCAAGGGGATATCGAAACTTGATTGGCTTTTTAAACTTAAACTTTATGTATTCTTTGCTATCCAACAACTTAGCCTCGTCGTATAAATATGTCTATTTATTCATTTTCATTTTTTTTAATATATTCATTTTTTTGTAATCTTGGCTTTATTTAAAAATTCTTGCAGAGTCTAATCTTAATTGGCTTTCTGTCAAAATTCTTGCAAAGGAGAGAAAAAGGAAGAGGGAGAAGGAGGGGATAAGGCCAAATAAAAGTAATTCATAGTTTCTCGTTCCCTCCTCCCTTTATTTCGGACCACCTCAATAATTTTTTTTTTTAATTTGATATTTTGCTCTGAAATGAAATAAATAAGAATGATTACATCTACACAATTAGATAACTAAGAAAATTAATAAAGTACAATTCTTTTTGTTTTGAGCCTTTGAAGTGCGTGTAAAATTGAACTTAATCTTTTTTTTTTTAATGTGTTGAAATTGACCAAAAAGCATTTTTGTGTATCAGAAAAAATGCCATATATATATATATAAATAAAATGATACCCCTCCTCCTTGTTTTCGAAAAATCCGGACTACAAACTATAGGAATCAGTTTTACTTGGCCTATAACCAACAAGGCAGACCCTCTTTACCGTACAATATTGGCATTAATGTCAGTCAGAAAGCTGGGAGATGTGAGCCCTCTTGAGATGATTGCAGAGTTAAAAGTTGAGAGACTGAGCGTTTCGTACCTTCCTAGCTTGTACACAATGACTGTGAACGTTACAGAAGTCATATCCATGGACGTTGTAGTGATTCTATAAGCAACTCTTGTCTGGGGAGAGGTACCATAATAAAATTCATTGTAAATTCCGATCGTTGTAACGAAATTATAGATACAAGGGGCAAGATACGGAATGCCATAATGCCATCGCATGTTCTCGTTTATAAATTCTCGTCCAATATATCTTGTCTAATGAAATGAATAATCTAAAAAAAAAATCATCCCATTAAACTCCTTCAGATGAAAATAGCTCAACCATCTTTTAGCTGCTTTGGTATAGCTTCAATTTTCGATTATTCACTTTTAAAATTCAATGCTTTGTTCCCATCAAAGTGTATTTATATAAGGACTGAGGAAATATTGTCACCCTTCTAATGGCAACCCTTATTAGAGTAAACATGGAAATGTATTTCTCCATTTTACAGAGTGTCTCTGAAAAACAAAGCCCAGGTTTATGGGTGAATTAAAGACAAAAAAAAAAAATCCTTTTTATTAATGTTTTTTCTTCTTGAATTTGATACACATAAAAAAAGGTCAATTGATGAGTTCGCACGACCGATTAGGCCTGAAGTCAGAAGTGTCTGAAACCCAACTGTTCAAATTTGGTTCATTGTGGTTTTTGAGGGAGAGAAATTTATTTCGGAATATTTATAAAAAAATACACTTCCTTTTAATGAGAACTCACATTATCATCTATCAGAAGACACAGTATCCAGCACAGACATGATAGAAGGATCACAATTATATAAATTTTTTAAAAAGGTATTAAGGCGCGTTGACATTTTGTTCTGCTGTCTCATTTAGTTATATGCGCCTAACAAAAAGCCATTTGTCGTAATGCATCGGCTGTTCTCATGTGTGATTCTATTATTATACTTATGGTGTCACTATGAAAGACGAGACTGAGTTTTTCAATTCTGTCTTCTAAAATATGTTAATAATCCTAAAACATTTCCTCTCTTGTTAAAATCATAGTGAGCCATTTTAGTAGTTTATGGCAGGCATCTACTTAGTTTAGACAAATGAGTTTCTGAGTGTCACGTGTGAAGACAGTCTGGATTCAAGCATGCGTGATTTGTTGATTATGTTTTGGGTGTCAAAATGAAAGAAGACAAATGAGCTTCCAATTATTTGTTTATCAACCAAAAAGTACTTTGTATTTCTTCTCAGTAATGTACCATTACACTTGCTTTTTTTCCAGGAAGCCTGTCAAGATATCTTTTATTTCAAACATCTGTTAGAGTGGATTGAATTAACTGAATTAGGGAATTAGTTATAAATTCCCTTTATTTCGCGTATTTCGCGATGTGTTGGCTCAGTGGACCGATGTGTTGGCTCAGTAGGTAGAGCGTCCGCCTCACAATCGGGAGGTCGAGGGTTCGAACCCCGGCCGCGTCATACCAAAAGACGTTAAAAGATGGGAGTTGCTGCTACCTTCTTTGGCGTTCAAGAATTGAAAAGGATAGAGCAACGTCAATCTGGCGCTGCTCAGTGGCTGCCGGGCCCACGATCAATTATTGGGCAAAAAGAATTTCCTTGATCGGACAATAAAATTTGGAGATTTGGAGGAGATTTTGGAGTATTCTTCAGTGGAATATTGCTATATTCCAAACATAAAAGATAGGTTAAATTATTGTTTCATGATTATCATTAACAATGACACCAATAAAGCAAATTGACACCATGCACGAATGACAGTTCAAGGCCCAAATGACATTAAGAGTGCGTGTGGAAGAGCAACAAGAGCCCGTCCATTGTCCAATATTTTCTTTTGTTATTTTTCTTAATCCCATGGTAAACAGAAGGCAACATCATCACTTGTATGTTTAAAAAAACAGTTGCACATTGAATCGGTGTACGTTGCCTATATACCTTCTTGCATATTAAAGGAACTCCCTTTTCTATTACAATGCAGTGCGTTCCCTTCTGATTTAAGTAACAATACAACACCCGGTGGCGGTTTTTGCTCTTCAGACGAAACGCGACTCAATTTCGGCCAAATATAGACACTCGACACAAATCACATTACTTTCCCCTTCCCTTTCCTCCTACTTGCCTACTGCAAACCCCCAGCAGAGAGCTGGGACAGAGTGCTTGCATAAAATAATAAGCGCAATGATTGTGCTCTATCGAGGATCCATCCCTTCACTTCTTTCCTTTTAATCTATTGCATAACCTGTATATTAAGCCAGAGTTGGCCTGACTTGATCTGAACTGATCATCTAGGTATCCAGGACTCTGAAAAGCAAAAAGAAAAAAAAAAACACAAAACAAAAACAAAAACAAAACAAAAACAAAAACAAAAACAAACCACAAAAACAAAAACATAAAATCATAAAATAAAAACAACAACAACGACACAACAACAATAACAGCATCAGCCTAATAAAATCAAGCAAGGCAAGGGGGAGGGTGGAATAACGTAAAAGCACATTGTATTACATTATTATTGTATCATTATTTTTGTAAGCCAGATAGGGGTCTATACAATACAAGCTTTGCTTCTTTAAATAGACTCCTCCACTGATTTATTCTTCTTAATTTAACTTAAATTAATACTTACAGATATTTGTAAAATGTATTATTTTTCATATGCAAATTTATTTTACATATTGTTATTCCAAGAATAAGTAAGTACATGTATATGTATGTTTATTTAATTGTGTTACTTGCGTTATGTGGAAATAAAGACACTTCAAACTTCAAATGGCAATTTTACGAAATTACCATCAAATCATGGTAATTTGATGATACTTGCATGGTACTTTCATGCATGGTTTTGGTGGCATTTTCTTCAAAATACCACATGCATCCATGGTACTTTTTCTGCATGAAGGGATTACAGATCGGGTTAAATTTCACCTTAATATGAAACACTGACCTATACATATGAATATATCGGGGATGTATGTAAACCATTTTTGAAAGTCAGCAAATGAAGGAGAAGAAGCATTTCCTTGTGATTTTGAACACATTTGCGTAAATTACCATAAATAATGTTTGAGACAAAATTGAAAAGTTCTGTGTAGAAGTTCTGTGTACCTCATGTAGGTTTAAAGGATGAAACTAAGAAAATGAAAATATGTTAACCAATGAAGGAGAAGAACCACTTTTTGTGATTTAAAAAAAATCTGCATAATATCCTTCAAGCTTCTACTACTGGTTTATAAAGTAGTTAATGGCAGAGCACCAGGGTATGTCAAGGAATGCCTCGTGAGACATTCACATTCTCGTCTTTCATCGTCAGTGACTTTTACTCTACCACGCACCTACAAATTAGCTGGCGATGCAGCTTTCTCCTCTACTGCACCCAGGCTGTGGAATAAGCTCCCTCCTCTTCTAAAATCGTCACCAACATTGGATCAATTCAAACGAAACTTGAAGACTTATCTGTTTTAATATCCTCATGATTGCACTGGACTTTAGACTGTCACTGTCACTGCCTGGTAATTTGTATATATTTTATCTCCTATGCTGACCAGGGATGACATCTCAAAGCGCTTTGTATCTTGTGGAAAAGGCGCTATAGAAATATCTACTATTATTATTATTATTATCATTACCATAAATAATGATTGAGACAAAGTTTCAAAAATCAAAATTGGTCAATATAATTATGAAGGAGAAGAAGATTTTTTTGTTGTTGTAATTTTGAATGAGCATAAATTAGCATATTCAATGAATTGTACAACTTTGTGTAGAAGTTCCGAATCCCCTATCCTAGTCCTATTGAAATCGGACAAGAAATGACAAAAGAAGAAGCAGTGTGGACGGATGACGGAGGCAGGACGCAGGACGACGGACGACGGACCCAACACCACAGCATAAGATCATCTAGCCCATTCGGGCAGGAAAAAAATCATGAAGAATACACAAACTACAAGCAAAAGCAAAACCAAATTAAAACAAAGCAAAACAAAACATAACGAAACAAAAAACAAAAACCCATGCACAAATTAAAAAAAAAAAAGAAAATAATGTATGACAAGAAGAGACATCGTTCAAGATCCTGGGAAACCTTGTGACATCGTGCGAAACCCCGCAACATTCTCCGTTTACCCATATTTCCAGCAGGAATACATTTCAGAAGACTCATTTCGTCTGAAAGCTTTTACATCGTATAACACCGCAAAATCGGAAACCAAATAGGAATTGCAAGCAGATTTTTATGTTTTCGTTTCTTTGAAAGTGATTTTGTGTGTTATCTTTTAAGATGACCTCAAATCCTTGGTCATAAGTCAGGAAAGGGTGGTTTCCCAGAATTCGTATATGAATGACATGTTGACACTGAGGAAAACATCTCTCATTAGTGTGAAAGGCTACACTCTGAATATCCGTAAGGTGTGATTGAATCACCGAGTAAAACGCAAGGTTTTACCCTTTTATCCAGGAGGTTTCTGAAAGCGATTCGTCTACTCTTCATTAATCAGGGCAATGAACATGGGAGGTGAAACCAAAGGGGAAGAGAGAGAAGAAATGTAACATGGGAGTCAGAGGAGGATCTAGGATTTGGGGGAAAAAGGGGGCACACATTTCAGAAAATGTTTGACGTGCAAGTGAGCAAGATAAAAAAAAAGTAAAGATCATCACACATTTTGAGTTGTCTCTTTGTCCTTCCAAATTCTCTGCCACAAAAAGAAGCACATTTTTTTTTCCAAAAGGGTCATCAGGTATAAAGGGGGCACGATTTACATTTTGTTTTCAAAAGGGAGAGGACAAGGACCGGCAGTGCCCCCTAAATCTTCGACTAATGGGAGTTCCTAAATGAACAGTGTAGGGTCTTCATCTCTGATACTGACTTCCTTTCCTAGTTCTCTGCAAACTCCTTTCTTTCTGGTGAAATTTTGCAACCTTGATAGCCGAAATTGTGTTATTCAATCAATGATTATTATTTTCTGTATGATCACTGATGATAATGGACATGGGTGTCGATTTGTGTTCGTGGTTGGGGGATGATTGATGCCGAATACCTCGATGAGGGAGCAAAGCGACCAAGCGGGAAAGGGTGTGGGGTTCAAACGTGAAGGATCGACTAAGCAAAGTCTATTCCTCAGTCTAATCTACCGTCCCTCCAATTAACCACAAAAGAAATTGTTTTCAAACTATATCGCAAGGTAGATCCTCATTACTTGAATGGAATGTTAAGAAACCCGCGTTATTCTTCTTCTTTTTTTTTTTTTTTAGTTGACACCTTTTTTTTTAGTTTATGAGCCACCCTGATTCTTATTTTGCGAGCGAGCCAAAATTCCAAGTTCTTGCTACAGGAATATTATTTTGTCATCAAAATACACTCTAGGCCTATGAGATTATTTGAATGGTATATCTGGCAACCTTGCTGCCAAATATAACTATTATTACCTCGCTGTTGCAATTATTTACTGTGAAAACCACCCTGTCTCTGCATATAATACGAGCGAGCGAAGCGAGCGAGAAGAAAACACACTCATGTCTCCAGATTTTATGAGCAAGCGTAGCGAGCGAGCGAGAAAAAAATGGATATTTAAAATGCTGAGAACTGGTTCTATATTGTTACTCCATTCTCATGATTTTAGTAGTATGCATTTTACGGCATCTTCCTTTCTCATGTTTAGTATGATAGGATTAGGCTGTTGGGAGCAGGCCAATGTGTCCTAGATTTTTTTTCTATTTTAGGTCTTCTTGCCGTTCGACTCCTTGCAGTTATATTACTAACATTTTGTGACTAGAAGAATAGTATATTAGATGCAAACCAGTTTTCTTTCGTAAGAATAGTATAACCGGCATAGGTTAAGATACTTAAAATGTGAGTAGAACAAAAGTAAGACATTAGATAGAGAGACACGATGCATACCTATTCCCTGTTATAAAGATAGTACTATAACTGGCATTGGTTGAGATACTTAAAATGCGAGCGAGCGAAGCGAGCGAAAGCTTCCAGGTTTTTCTTTTTCTTGTTTTTGTTTTCTCTACTCCTTTTTTCCGTTGTTCTTTCTTTATTTTACTTTGTTTTTAGGGTATTAATAGGGAGTCATGTTTGTTTTTTAATGGTGAATTATTGGGGGGGATGATAATACAGGCCATCCCCCCCCCCTACCCAAAATATTGGAGGGGGGATATATCCCCCATCCCTCCCCCCCCCCCGGGGATCGACACCCATGATAATGGGTGATTATCAGACCCGTTAAACGACATATCAGGAAAAGCTTGAGTTTCATTCTTGTATCCATTAACATCGCAAATATGACGTTGTTCATATTCAAGAAGAAAGCACTTGATTATGTGTGACGTCATTTGCCACTGAAAGAATTCATTCTACCATCCATTTACCAAAACTTGCAAAACATGGAATTCGTACCCGTTATCTTCAATAACAATGAATTTGTTCATGCGTGACACAACACTAATTAAGCAATGCAAGTGAGGTATCAATGGACAGACGAGGAGTTCCTCTTTGTTTTTAAACTACATGTAAATTGCCAGAGTTAACTACCTTGTTTATAATATTCCTGGGAATTTGGATTACCTTTATTTTTATACACACTGCAGTAAGCGCTATCAAGCCCTAGCTGGACACGTTACTTTTCGTGTCTTTCTGTTTTGTTATCATACTGACCATGCTGACCAAGAGGATATGAGTTATTGGTAGCCATGACATTTTAGTATACAATTCTGCCCGTTCAACTATATTGCACTTCTAGACTCGACTGCATTAGTGTGCATGAAAAAGTAATTATTTTTCTTGGAACTCATGCTGTGCTTCTGGCAATTTTGATGAATTATCTGAAGCGTATACTGATGGGATTTCTTCCTTGTCAGGAATAATTTCATATAATTTTCCGATGTGGTGATGTATTAATGCAGTTGGGGACGAGCGCACGGAGGGATGTACTTATGAAATCGTGTCAAGATGGGTAGCTACATGATATCCCTGCATGGGCAAGTCCCTTTTACTGGGCTTATACAGATAATAAAACGAGAGATAGGCGGAGGGAAGGTGTGTGTGTGTGTGTGTGTGTGTGTGTGTGTGTGTGTGTGTGTGTGTGTGGGAGGGGGGAGGGATATTGAAGCCAAAAGGGCTGTTAAGCAACGAAAGGGCCACCCTAGAAATTTTCAATATTGGTTGATATACAGACCGACCGTAATTTTTATTATTCACTCTTTTGATGTACCATGATTCATTTTCGCTTAGATCAAAGCTTGTAAAAACTTGATTTTATAGGTTGTATGCAGGTTTCCCCGGAGTACATTAGGATCTGGACCACCGGCGTAAATCCGTAAATCCACACCCACACACATATTCTCTCAACTTATCTCTGTTTTTAATAGCATTTCAAATAGAGGAGGCGAGTTCGTTCAGTCATGGGTTCGAGTCCGTCTCGGCCAGATAACGGACGCCTGCGTTGTGTGTTAACATACCCCTTCCCAATTTCATAGACGCAGGCTATGTTTCAGTGGAAAACATTCCGTTCCTCGCATAGGACGTTAAATGGAGACCACATGTACAGGAGAGTCACCATCTTTGCACCTTAAGAACCCACTGCATTATTTGAAGAATAGGGGGAAACCTCTGTGCAGCGGTACACTTACACATCCCAATAAGTTATATCGGGACGAGAGACCCGAGGGTCACCGTGATTCAGTTTGCCTTTCCCCTACCAGGCCCAGGTGACGCCAAATACTTGATAGATAAATAAATAGATAGATAAATAAATAAATAAATAAATAAATATACAAATAAATGAATTAATAGAAATTCTAATACTATAACAGTGGTTTATGATAGATTTATATAAATTTTCAATATCTGATTGATTGAAATAATTATTTCATCTATGAAAATTGGGGGGGGGGGGGGGGGTATTTTGTACACGCCATCCATCCTCTCTAAAAATTGGATGTATATACCCCCATCGCCCTGGATTTACGCCAGCGATCGAAACAGTAGTGAATTTGAAATCCTCCCTACTAAATGATTAATCCTTGATCTCCCCCCCCCCCCCATACAAATGCGCTGTCCGAATTATTCATTTTTTTTTTTTTTACCCTGTAGAGGAGACACCAGTTGATACAATCAGCGTACGTGATGTGAAGCGCCGCGCACCGATTGAACTGTCTGATTTCTCTACTTTACGAACGCCCTTTCCCTGAATTCACTTTCCTTCATTGACCGCAGTGCGTGAGCCCGCAGACTGCTGCAAATGAATGCTGATAAGTAAGTTGTCTGTCGCCAGTAAGACGGACATTTATTTAGGCGGGAATGCAGTCACTGATATATACTCCTATATAGTTTCGTCTGCTGAAGATGTGAATGTACTTGCCAGGAATTCAAATGTTCGTTGAAGGATGATATGATAAGGACAAAGCATTATAGAATATGTCAGGTAAGTCATATTACTAAAGTCATTATCGTAATTCACCATTTTCTGATTTTGTAGAAATTTAGCTTGATAAAAACCAGTTTTGTCGAGGATACTGCTAAGTATGTTTGTGTAATATTTTGTTTATTTGTCTTACTGGTTGCCCTTGGTCAGTACACCAACTTTAATTCTGTTGACGGCGCTACTCGGATCGGATGGGAAATTTATTATTTTAATTGCTTTGCCCAGATCACTTTCATTTACTTCTAGCCGAAATGGAAATATTCGCTTCAAAAGAAGGTAGAAAATGAATGATCATTCAGTCAGCCTGCCATTTAGTAGGGAGGCAATAGCTTTTATTCGTAAATACAATATCAGCACGATGAAAATAAGCATGCGGTTGCAGCTACTTTTCGTCCACTCGTGTGGACTTTGACTTGAGGAATGTTTTCTCTAAAATTTTCTCTATTTTATTCTGATTTTATTTTTGTCCTTGCTACTAAAATTGAAAGGTCGGTAGAAACTTAATCCACATGCTGTAAATTCACCAACCAACGACACGTACCTAAAAGCGGTGAAAGTTTGTTTTGTTTATTTATCCATCTTTCTATTCATTATTTTTCTTTATTAATTCATTCATTTGCTGATCCATCACTCTTAGAAAAAAAGCCACTTAGAACCCCTTTTTGTCCTGTATTTAGAACCTCACAGAAAAGGGGTTCTAAAAAGGGTTCTTAATGATTCATTTTCAAGAAACCAAAAAGGTTCCTTGTACAACCAATAGTGGTTCTTAAAACCCCTTTAAACCCCTTTCGAGAACCTTTAGCCCTCCCCCCCCCCCCCCCCCCATTCGAAGAGGAATAAATTTCAATACCTGTTCAGTGGCGTACAGCTGGCCCGGTTTGGGCGCCAATTCCCCCTCCCCCATCTTATATTGGCATTTTCCGGATACCCCGTCCACTTCATATAGCTACTCAACTGAAGAATAAGATTAGTGGTTTTCCTTTAATAGCAGAGCATGATATCCTCATTTATCATTCATGATCAACACGCATTATTTTGTGGTGACTGAAGTGTTTCATGTTCGGCAACTGAAATATTTCGCGGTATCATGATATAAAATCCCCCGCACTATATGTACTTTTCTACTGTGGATACGTGCAGTGCAGTACTTGAAGACAGTGACCCCCCCCCCCCCCCCATCAGTTTAAGGAAGAAATTAATACTCATTCAATGTGTCTACAGCAGTACATACTCCTCTATTTTTTCTTATATTTTCTATCGCTCTCTGATAGGAGGGGGTTCCCCTCCATTGTTGGGAAAATTTATGGATGCACCACTTCATAGCGAAATTAGATTTTGTGGTTGTCTGTCCATAACAGAACATTATTAAGCCAATTTCCGTTCATCCAAATGATAACCATGTCTTATGCATATGCAACTACTCACTGACATGTTCAGGGACATCATATTCTGATTTTTTTAAATTCCAATTTTTTAAAGTGGTTAGTTTTGATTAAGGTGTCTACGGTTTGTACGAGACGTATAAAATGATGGCAAATATTTATTCTTATTCAAAATTCAAAAGTTTCTTAAAACTCCGCGGATACACTGCCCGATATAAAATACCTGTCAATTCACTAACCTAACCCATGACTACTCGGTGTTGAAAACATTAGACACTTTTGATCGTAAACTCAAAAGTTAGAATTTTAAACGACTGAGGTTTTCACAGTGTAAAGTTAAAGGATGTCAAATTCATTTGGGCTAGGTTTTGTGAATTCCAATTCATTAACATTCTTCAAACAATGCTCTGAATATTCAAGAAGATTTTTCACTTTCTGATAAAAAAATAAAAAAGGAGGACTTTTTGTTGCTGTTAGGGGGCGCTGCACCCCCGGACCCTTTATGCGTACAGCCGTGCTCCAGAGTCATTACTGATTGATAACTCTGCAAATTGAAAAGGGTGCAGTGGAACTTCAGCTGCAATACACTATTGCGATTGCCGGGCTCTGAAATTCATTATTTACACAACACACATACACACACATACTTACGGTTTCGTCAATTTTTCAAAAAGTTAAAATCTAATCAAATATTCAGAGCACTGTTTTACGAATATTGATGAAGACAATTCACAAAACCTAGTCCAAATAGATTTCACATCCTTCGATTTTACAATGTGAAAAAGATCAGGCTGATGTATGCATTGCATTCGAATTATTAATGATCAAAAGTGTTATTTGTTCTTCTTTTATTTTACATCTAACATAATTCCACTAATGCTCGCACAATGCGCACTCATACCTAAGTCTAATTTTCGAATAACAAATTAATTTTAGCTCAGGAAATGTAGCTTTCTGAAATACTTCACACAAAGGGCTTGGGTATTGAACTATATAGCTGCCCATAATACCGAGAAGAGAAGAGAAGAGAAGAGAGGAAATGAAGGAAAATGGAAAAGACATGGAAGGAGGCAATAGTCCAAGTTGAACGTGATTTCCTGAAATTATTTGATATTTCTCCGAAAGGGAACGCAGGATCCAGATCCCGCGTTAATTCATGTTAAACATGTTAAACTGCACTTCTAAGATATAGACTCCTCCATTTTCAATCCGATGGATGTGTGAGATTGAGAGGCGGCGCCTGAATGACCCCTGATGACGTATACAATACGATCATATGCGATCTAGTGCTAAGCACCTTGGAAATTTTGTATCCATGCGTCCATGCTACCCCCCCTTACATCAATTTTCTGTACATGAAACAATTTCTGCCTCACATTGCTCTCCATTTATTTAAATAATCTCATTTCCAAATGGGTGGGGGGGGGACATAAACTAAAAATTTGCTGAAAAGCAGAAAAGGGGGTCCTCAGCTTTTTGCAGGGGGTTTTTTAAAAAAATGGGGAGGGGGACACACACCCACACTGTGCTGATAAGGTCCTCAGCGTAAAGTTTTGGGGACATACCCTTTTGTGTCTCCCACCCTTAACCCAAGGACCACTTAATTCTCATATTCACATAGACTTAGTACAGGGACTACACAGTTCCATTAGCCTTGGGGGTAAAAGTTCGGGGGGCGTGTCCCCCTGTCTTCCCCCTGATTGACGCCCATGTAAACAACTATTTCTATGGCAACAACAACAACCATCCTTTCACTCTATAGAGCCTCAGGTGCTTCACTAAAGTCATTACTTGGTTGGGTACTTGCATCATTATCTTCAAGTAGTGTTCTCCGACGTTAGTTGGTTCGAAATGAAAATGTCAAGGAACGTGACGTATATTAGATTGATACCAAACTAGTATTTGATAACCTTAATTAAGGGATTGTTGATGAACACTGGAAGCTATTTAATGTCCTGTAGTTTTACTTTGTCATGTCTTGTGAAAAAAAATAATAATGTGTAGAGAAAAGATGACAGACAGCGTTCAGGCGAGAATTAGGTGCAGAAGCATGGAAAGCTCACCGTAAGTAAGCATTGGACATGTGCTTTTGACAACATGTAACCTTTAGTTAAAAACTGGTTATGATAATGGAAAAATGTATTATTTTTGGGAATAAGTATCCTCAGTAACATATCATGGAGGTGCGAGACTTTTTGAATAGGTTTTTTTTTTTTATTCACTTTGTTGTACATGTACATGCACAAATACATGAGCGGCTTTCCGAAATTCTTGCTCCCCACTGGGCGTCTGCCGCGTCCATGCATGGTAGCGCTTCGAAGTATCAATCTTATGGCTCTCAGTCGAACAAACACGGTACCATTGCATTTTCTCAAAATCAAGACGCCGACGTCAACAAAAACAACAACAAGACAGAATGATTAAGTCCTACTAGAATTTGATTCTAAAAACGTGAATCTGAGGGGGAAGTATAAACTCTTAAATAACTAGTGGAGATTACGTTGAAAGCATGTACTTTCGTTTAAAAAAAAAACCCGAAACCAAAACCATTGTTCGCGTTGAATGCGAGTTTTTTTGTCACTTCATATAATATCAAAATATTTCATTAACCTCATTTTCGTGGCTGACAAATCACAAACTATTTTCGTTGTTCAATTCAATTGCAATTTTGCAATCTAAGATCTACCAAAAGAACGGCATTATATAAAAATTTACAACTTAACCGACCTTGATTAAAAAAAAAATGTCCGCTGTAAACATAGCTGCCCCCATTAGTTCTGCTTGAATTTTGATTTCAGAAGCGCACTCTCCTCGCTTTGACGATGTAATTAAATACTGCAATGCTGTATCATTGCGCCTTTCAAAACGTCCGTCCTCTTTAACCCATTCGTGACAGGAATTATTCAAAGCCTAATTTGATCAGCTTTTATTCTTCAAATTGGCAACACCAACATTTTTATTTTATTGCTATATTTTTCTTATAAAACGACATGTATCTGAAATGAATATAAATTGACAGAAATTATGATGAGAAGTCAAAAAGTTGCCAATTTGCAGGGAAAACGGTGATTTTAAACTTTCTATCACATTGCCAATTTATGGATTTTAATGCTTATTTTCCTTTAAAAAAATTTCAGCATCAAACAATGAATATTGATGCAACCAAAATGGGCACAGTTTGTGTAGAATTTTTTGCTCTTTCTGATCATGTATTTGGTATGATTTTTAGGGCTTTGCATTAAAAGATATTAGGCCAAACCACAAAATGTGGACCTCTGTCATGAATGGGTTAATAGCATGGTGGTCACATCCATTTCTTGTTGAAATAACGATATGGAGAATGAAAATAACTACACTCTGGAAAGAAAGCACTAGGGTGTGGGGTAAAACACTTTACTGACTATTTTTTTGTTGTTGAAAGATCTAAAAGTAGTTTCATGTTGCAAGTAACTGTCCCGTGGATCTTCCTTCAGCTAAGTTGATACCTGTTGCACACAAGAGGTTCCAGGCAGGGATTCGAACCTATAATCTTACAACCGATTAAAGAAAGCATGCTCTATTAAATTTACGTGGAAGCATATTTGTGAATTCGTATGAAGAAGTATTTCTTCTTCTTTTTTGTTTCTTTTATTTCTTTCTATGCCTTTGACTTAACAAGATGCATTGCATGTATAGTGGTCAACAGATAAATTAATAGATATAAATAGTGACTTGTTTATCAAGAGAAGTTATACTGGCCCTTTCTATAGCTAAGAAATAAATTCCAATGTTATTCGAATTCCGTGATAAATAAGGAATATGCGCACATGACCATCACCTACCTCAATTTAAAGTTCATTCTACTCATAGTATACCTGTTCCCATTACCGATTTTTTTTTTTTTTAAATTATTTTCCAAAGCGCAATCTCCTCGCTTTGATAATGATGGCCACATTTCCATATTATCTAGTTACCATATCAAAGAATACGTACAGCAGCGTCATTAGCAGCACAGTTAATGGCCTGCATGGGTGCTGGTACAACGCTTCTTTTCCGGTAAAGGCTTCAACAGCTCAAACCTGCGTCTGATTTAAATCACTGGATTGAACCTCTAAAGCATGACACGCTGACAAAAAAAAATAAGACAATACCAACAGCAGCAGCAGCAGCAGTAATAGCAGCACCAGAAACACCCCCCCCCCCCAAAAAAAAAAAAAAAAAAAAAAGAAAGTAAGAAAGAAAGAAAGAAAGAAAGAAAGAAAGAAAGAAAGAAAGAAAAAGAAAAAAAGAAAAGAAAAGTCTTCTACTCCAAAATTTGACCATGTTTATCCAATCGAATTAAGGTAGTAAGTTGGGTTGAATTGAAGTGATTGCTTAAATCATGCAGACGTGTAGTAAAAGAAAATGCTCGTGTTAGTTATGAAATAAAATGATTGCTCGTGTCATTTATTAAGTAGGCCTAATTTCTTGAACTTTGTCATCGCGGCAAAAGTAATTATCTTTGCCTTATTCGACGATACTTATTTTGAAAACCAGCATACTCGACCTTATCATATCTGTTCCCATTTACCAGTTTCTTCAAATAACTACTTTACAAAGCATCCTTGCTTTGATGAGTGTTCATCTCATCTCATTGTATTGCGCCATTCACAGCGTCCTTCCTCCTTGGTATACGATGGCCACAATCACCGTATCAAATAGCAGATATCATTAGCGCGTCATTAGCAGCACACCTAATGGGCTGGATGCTGGTCCAACTTTTCTTTCACCCAAACAGCTTAAGACCTTGCTCCCAGAAAGCAATATAGTGCCCTCAATTAGGGCTGAAAGGTCGCATCAAACACTTAAGTGCGCTACACCCAGCACCGCTCGACAGTGCATAATCAGGATAATAGTTCAAACGACTCCGACATCAGTGGGGGCGGGGGTGCCGAAGGAAGTCTTTTTGCTTTCATGTTCCCTCTGTTTACAATTTTTGCCATTCGATGCGGGGAGGGGGCACATGCCCCATGTCCCCCTTGCCCCTTGTAGCTGCACCACAGAGTTCAAACACCCCGATCTTAGTGTGTCTTCCTTTCTCTTTCTCCATGAGATGATATCTACTCGATAAAGCGTGTAAGACAATTTTTAACAGAACTGCGTGAAGTTCTGCTTAAAATAGTAACATTTGGTGACATGCAACCCAATTGTTTAAATACCTTCGTAGTTGTGTGTGGGTGTGGGTGTGTGTTGTGTTTATTTTTCCTTTGAACAAAGTTGCAGTTTTACGTCTCTTTATAACGGATTTCATTCCATTTTATCTTCTTTGCTCATTAAATTTGTGAATGTCTATTTGACTTATGAAAATTATGCTATGAAAGCAAAATGAGAATTTGTTGATATTTTGAATACTGATTTATATGTACTGATGTATTTTTGAATGAAATCTCTAATTGAAAAAAAAAATGTGGAAAATGTTTACTCCTCTCGTTTTGACGATCCTGGATTATATAGTCGTCTGATTAGGCAACTTGTAAATAGTATTATGTTTTCCACTATGGACAGTTTGTTCCAATTTACCACCTTCTTAATTATCTATGTACATTTAATTCTCACTGGAGGGTGACATTGCCACTGAGGAAAAAGATAAGACGCTGTTATGGATTTGTAATGGACTTGCGTATAAATTATAGCAATGGCTTCACAGAAGTTCCGTTTGAAAGGGGATTTCAATGACTGTTTCCTCACGATTGCCAAAATTCTGTAACACTCATTATTTTATAGTATATCACTTCACTTCCGCTATGAATTGTTTTGTTGCATTATATTTTGCCTCGGTGTATACTCCTACGCTTTTTCTTCTTATTTCTACAGGAAAAGATGACATAGTTGGCCGATGTGCTTGCAAGTGGTATACGACAAGGGAATACCTCAAGCTGATAACTGCGTCATAATAATCTTGCGTAAGAGTTCGAATCGATCAAGGACAATTTTGTTGGAAACAAAGCGTCTTAACAAACCTGTGTGACAAACACGTGTTAAGAAACTCATTGTATTAATTGGAAGGATTGCTAACAAGGAAATCATTAAAGGCACGCGTTGCTGCGGAGATGACCCCGGTAAAAACTGCATCCAATATTAACGTCCGGCCAACTATTATGTGCTATTAAAAGGAATATGGGATCTTAGTAGAACATCATTTTGCACTCTTTCATCAAGCGTGTCGGATGATCGTATGAAATGTTACCTGGTTGCACCCTCGAACAGAATGAGATTGGCAATGTGGTTATAAACGAAAATTTTCTTCGATCGTGGGTCGGTCTCTGCAATCTGCAGACGTGTGCTCAGTTATGTAAGATGAAACAGTGAAACAGTGAAACTTACTATATTTTGCCATTCCCTGTCGCGTAGTCATGGAAACATTACATCTAACTAAAGAATAAAGATAGGCGTAATAGAGGAAAAGGCCCTATTTACCGATAATTAATGTAACCTTGCTGAAAGATGAATTATGTTCGCGCAAGTTGTTCCTTATGGATCGGCAATAACTAATTCAGTGGCCACGTTTATGTTCACCCGCCATTGATTGGAAGTTACTTTAAAGTGAATCTTAAAGGCACTTCTCGAGTTAGAGAAGACATTTTTTGATGATAGAATCTATTACGCCGATCCCGATTGCTGGAAAGCTATATCAGAATCAGAAAGGACGATTTGCCTGTGTCACACACCATGGCGACTCTCCAAACACCATCATTAGCAAACCAAGTTGCAAACAAGGGTGAGTTTGGAACTGCCTCTCTCATCGCGGTCCTAGTCCAGGTTTTAATATGCATATGGACTATTTCAGCAAATGGGCTAGTCTTAGTGACAGTGTGTGGGTCAAGGCAACTTCGAAGCGTTATGACGTCATTCCTCATCAGTCTAGCCGCTGCCGATTTTCTCCTGGGTATGGGAATGATCCTCAGTATCACCATTACCATTTGGACCACGCCCTTCTGGCCGTGTCTTGTCACGTACAGCATTCTCATTGGTCAGTGTGTCGCGAGCGTCTGGAGTTTGATGGGCGTGGCCGTAGATCGCTACCTTCATATCGTGGGGAACAGAATGAAGTGGCGTATCACTGAACATTTCGCTCAAATGTCTATAATGTTGGTGTGGGTGACGTCATTGACTACCGCAATTGTGCCACTTTTCCTACACCTCAACTCACCGGGTCGCTTTGAAGAGGGAAAATCGTGCTCTGACTTCACAGCACTCTTCCCAAAATGTTATCTTGAATTTGTCTTCTACGGGCACGAGTGCGTGCCGGTACTGTGTATGGGGTTCATCTATTTCCATATCATCGTCATTCTTCTGCAGAGGGTGCGACGCGTCAATCCTGTAGGTGATCCTGCCGTCGGTGAAAACAATATCATCAAGTCTCGGAAAGAACTCAAAGTCATCATCAAACTAGTCATTCTGCTCACCGTCTTCAGTATATGTACATTTCCGATTGTCATCGGGATTCTCCTCGAAATCTACAACCCGGAATTCATTCTCCCTCCGCTCACTCGGTTCACAATGGTTGCCCTTACTTATTTGAACAGTGCGATTAACCCGGTACTCTACTGGTTCTTCAATGTGCAGTTCCGTAGAAGTTGCGGACGCCTTCTCCGCAGCGCGTGCCAAAGGTTGACGTCGTGCGCGTGTTGTCCGCGACATCACGCCACAGTTTACAACGTGAATGTTGGTCGTCGCGCCCAGGAATCGCTGCCAAGCCCGACGGCCTTACCAACCATTAACCTCACCACCTATCACTGTGATGAGATGGGATGTAAAAGAACACGCCACTGTGAGAATATACATAACAACGCAGCAGTTGTCTGTAGAGACATCAGAAAGAAGGAGACATGCTCCAGTGAAACATTCCAAAATGACCCGGAATTACCGGGAAAGGTTCAAAGTGAAGTAGATGTCACAAGGTCAGAAGAATCCACGGTATCATAACTATGTTACCACTGTTTGATTAAGTTAATATGATTTTCATCAGTTTGTTTCTTTTCTTCTTTTTTATAAGGCGAGTTGAATAATTAAATATTAAGAATATTTTCTGTGGTATATTTGGTGAAGGCTCACAATGGTTTTTACTGCAGTATATTGGTGAAGGCTCTTCACTCTTGTACGGGAGGTCCTGGGTTCGATCTTCGCTGGGCATACATATTCGTCCCACTCGACCCAGGTGTAAATGGGGACCTGGCAATTGCTGAGGTAAAAGTAATTTACAGGGTCCTCAGGAAGAACGGCACTGATCCTTCCTAGGTTATTATTATTTTTATTATTTTTTTGCTTTCTAAAGTACTGTTTATTTCATTACAGTGAAAAAGTGAAATTTGTTAACGTCATTTTTACATATTGCATAATTATTTTCTTTTAACAATGCATTATGCCTTTATGTTGGCAAATTTGGATTTGGTACTGTTGTAATAAATTGAGAAGCGGATACCACAACGGATACTTCCCGTTCAATATTGTCATTTCTTGAAGTACATCGTATTAAGCCTCATTTGTTTTCTTTTGACCCCCCCCCCCCCCCGTCTCTCTCTCTCTCTCTCTCACTTACCCTCTTTTAAGTAGTCAAACCTGTCTATAAAAGTCACCTGAGGAAACAGAAAAGTGGCCACTGCAGACAAGTTTTGTATGTATGTCTGTATATACAGTAAACATACGCGGGTATATAGGTCTTCATGTAAAAATGGGGGAGGTAACCATCGCCCTAAACCGGAGAAACAACAGGGAAAGAGATAGAAAGAGAGAGAGAAAAGGAGGCGTTTATTGAAATTTCGAGAGTGAAATATTCATATCGCTGACGTGAATTGTATCAGTGATCGAGGAACTGCTCCATCCTAACATGCCTAATGAACATATTATCATAGTGGACAATCATTTGTGATTTAATGGAGCGAAGTTCATCCTGAAAACGAACGCAAAATTGAAAGTTAATGTGAAACCGAAAGCCGCAGGAGAAATTCTAATTGACCTAAAAATTGAAGCTAATGTCCCCCACTTTCCTATTTTGTTTTATTTGCGACTAGCGGGTAAAAAAAAAAAAATCAGTACCTCGGGCAAATAGATCCACTCTATTTCATAGGCGTCCACGCATTGATTGTAGTAATGAATTATGCTAAAAAGAAAAAGCAAATCACTGAAACCAAAGTCTCCTTCGCTTCCTGCTTGCGTTTCATGAATATTTTGAACTTCAAATGTGCGTGGTTTAGTCGGGGCGAGCTATGGTCTACTTAAAAAGTAAACGAGTCACTTAATTTGAATAAATTCGGGAATGATCGATGGGTTTGTTGACGGCGCAGTTGGAAGAGTGCCGCGATTAAGACCGCCTCTTGTTTTACTAATCGGTAGACTGTTGAGAGCTAAAAGGGCGTTTACTCATATCACGGACACAATTCCCTGCTCTAATGTAGAATTAAAAATAAGCTAGAGTTCGTGGAAAGGTGAAAAGTAATTTTGTGAGCTTTCTGATTTTTTCATGTCAGTTTAGAAATATCCCTTGAAACAGGACTGTTGTATAAATTCCCTCATATTCCAAATATGCATGACCCAAAGAAAAAGAATAAAAGCAGGTGTTTGGTCCGAGTACTTGTGTGTAGTTCCAAACAGGGGCGCACAGTGGGCCAGGATAGCTCCAAAGTGCGTCAAAATTCATATTCACTCAGTTTTACTCTAATATTATGGTTAAATGATGGGTTTAAGGGTAATCAGACACGTAGAATCCAATGAAAACAATTTCAAACACATGTGACTTCATTAAAACACTGATTTCTTATTGGCTGCCGAAATCAGTGAGAGCTTATGTCTCTATGAGCCATTCGAAGTTCTTCTCAATAAACTTTGCACATTATGTCATTGCTTTTTCCCCTCTACATAATCTCAGTGTAATGTACAGAAAGTCTTTTATAGGTATGAATGTATAAAGTAACTCTTCAGGTATCGTGGAGTTAACGAACACATGATATTGACTGATGAAGTCCAGTCATTCTTTCAGTCCATTTTTCGTAATAGGCCTATTGTTCATAATGTCAGAAGAATGCATTATTTCGTCTTCGAAATTATTTCCGAAGAAATACCTAGAAGAGTATATGCAGATAGATAGATGGATGGATAGATGGATAGATGGATAGATGGATAGATGGATAGATGGATAGATGAATAGATGGATAGATGGATAGATAGATAGACGGATAGAAAGATACAAATGTGTCTAAGTCACAGGAGTAAATAGATTGATGAATATGAGACAGATGGATGGATAAACAGAAAGATACCTATAGAAATGTGCGTGAATAGGATATAGATAGATAGAGGAATACTACGGATATGGATGGATGGATAGATAGACAGAGGGATACGCGTAGATAGGGGGATGGATAGAAGGATGGATAGAGATAGGGATCGTGTAGATAGACAGATCATGGATAGACAGATAATTTATGTAGATAATGTAGATGGATGGATGGATAGATTGATAGATAGATAAAAAGGGGTACTTGTAGATAGATGATGAAAAGATAAATTGATCGAATCGATCAATCATGAGCTCAACACCTTGAACTATGTGTTTTCTTTTAAATACTACTGGGATGAAAACAGATTAGGAAAAGGAAAATGAAAGGTAAATAATTAAGCAACTAAGAAAGGGTTTCAGTTGTATGAAAAATTGCATGAAATAAATATATTAAACGAATTAATGAATAAGTTTTAGGAATCCATACCATGTGAATCGTCACCTTTTAGCTGTGAAGTGTAGAATGAAATCATGTACCATACATATATCGCAGGGGAAAGTTTTAGCTTGTAGTTAGTACACCTTAACCTTTCGAAGAGGGGGTTTTGCAGCAACTAAAATATCAAGTCCTATGATAATATTTATAAGTCTTGTTTACTTCTTATTATGTTTATGGGACCTTGCCGTGTAAACAGTACCACTAAAGAGAGCGTCTGGCCAACTCGGTTTCATTAGGCTACAACATGGCGCCATTTCTTTTGCATATTGTGCTTGCCTAACGTACAAACAAACGAAATGGCGCCATGTTGTTACCTATATGGCAAGATGCGCCGCTGTATAATGACGGAGAATCCTTCAGCAGCCGTGCGGCCCCAAATAATCTAATTTTCCGAGTAATATGCCAAGGAAAATCGGCTCTAACATAAAAAGTGGCAGAAGGTGGCAGCCACATTTGGTATCAGCTTAAAGCTGAGACATCAAGGAAAACGATGATGATAAAATTGATTTGGAAATCCGTGGAAATCTAAACGTTTCTTATGAATTTATAAAAAAAACACGGAAAATCAGTCTATTTTGTTCGATAATTACCCTATAATATTCACGAAGATTGTGTTTCTATCCATTTTAACCCATTCATACAGTCAAATGAAGTATCAGGAATATGTGGGAGCAATTTTAGATCGATAAGTTAAAAACCTCATGTTGAAATAAATTATTTATTAAATTGGTCACTGTTTGCACTGAAACGCACAATATGTCGAATTTTGCGGTTTGAAGTAGGAAATTCACACCCTTAATGTACATACCGGAGTTTAATATTTTACTGAAGTATTCTTCAAAGTATTGTCTTTCAATAGGGCATGACAAAAATTGAAAAAATAAAATTGCCAAAAATGACTTTTGGCGCACTTTGGTTTCGCCCTGGCCCACTGTGGGGCGGCGCCAGGGTATTTTGATGGGGGGGGGGGGGGGGAGCAAAAAGACCCATTTGTGAGTTTATTGACGTTTTAAATGAAAAAAATAAGGGTATTACATAATTACATGACCCAACCATCTCTTTCCCATGCAGTTCTTTCTTCTTTCTCCTCTTTTTTCTTCTTTTTCTCCTCTTTTATTTATTCATTTTTTTGATCACTTGAAAAATCATAGGGGGTCGCCCCCCTGTAGCGCCATCCGCTGGTCCCATATTACCCATTTCTGTGTTATGTGCATGTTCTTTTCAGCAAGATCGAGTTGATATATTATCACCTTGATGATTTCAGAACCTTAATGTATACACAAACTTTTATTCACTACTTAATCAACCTTTCTCGATTGCCTATAATTTGTTTGCTGCACATTATACCAGAACTAAGGTTTACCTTTAAAGTCCCTTCCGCTCTCGGCAGAGAGTGGTAAGGTAGAAAGATTGAACACTCGGTTGTAAAGGTGTTGGATTCGTTCTAATTTGGGGAGCAAGGGTGAGCAATGGTATTATTCTAACAGCAAGAACCCCGGACGTATATTTTCCCTTGTGAAAAAGTTAAAATATAGGATGTTTGATTTCTTAGAATATGTTCGCCATTTTCTTTGTCAGTATTTTCGGCCATGGTCACACTTTTTGAAATTGATGCTGATGTCTTAGAAGTATTTACGTCTGGGATTATAGGAGCCTGCAGGAGAGGCGGTTGACACAATTTCAGCTTGAATTCTCCTAGTAAAATGAGAGAATCATCGAACCGAGATATTCAAATCGACAAGGTTGTTTTTCAAATCTGATTATCTTGAAATTGGGTCTGTGGACAATAGATTGTGAAGGCATAGGCCTAACTGCCATATTTATTTGAAAACCAGTTGCAAAATCGGATAGATTGCCAACCGCTGGTTTGAGTTTGACTCTTTATAGGCTTTATTACAGATTAAGTTTACAGGCTCTTTCGGGAAGAGAATTAACAGAATGCAATTACCAGTTTTTGATTGGTAAAAAAAAGCTTTATTTTTCAATCTCTTCATCAACGAAGCTTCCTCTTTTGCGTTCGTATTCCTCCCCAAATCATTCAACTTGACAGACGTTGGTGTAAAATCTTGTGCATTTATCCTTTTCAAAATGACTTTACGTGTAAAGGGGGTATATAACCTCCTGTATACCATCCTGAAACGTAAAGGGGGTATATAACCTCCTGTATACCATCCTGAAACTATATGTATTTCCGTGGTGGCAATCACTCTCATCCAGCTGCCAGCCTGAATAAACTAATTTTCATTCATTTCTCACCATTAAACCATATCAGCCAATCGGTTACTACATCCCCTCTCTCTAATGCTTCTCTCTCTCTCTCTCTCTCTTTCTCTCTCTCTCTCTCTCTCTGTCTGTCTATCTATATTATCTCCTCCTCTCCCTTAGTTTTCCTCGATCTTCATTCTACTTTGTCGGATCCTTCTTCTACTTCTTCTGATCGTCGTCTAACAATCAATCCGTCATACAATTTATCCATCCAATTATCAACATCAATCATTATCAACCAGTTTGTGCTTCATCCTCAGTAAGAGGCATGGACCTGGTTGGGAGGGCACGGAAACTCTATATTTCACGAAACCGCACGTGTTTGGTACATAAACATAATGAATGTGCAATGTTCAAAGAAAAAGTAGACCTATAATCTTCGCCCTTTTTTCCAATATAGAAGTATGTCATTGTTTATCATCCTGTTTACATGTATGAACAGGATAATTAATTTGATTAATATGAAACCTAGTTGTTATACTTGATATTGATCAGTGTCTAGAATCACCAGAGGCATAGTGCCAGGAAAGATGGACGCACAGTAATATCCATCTTATTTTTTTAATTCAGAAGTAAATTGCATTGGATCTGATGGATGTTACTTTAAGCGATATGATCAAAGGCGGTGCCTGGTAATTTGACAGTGGGACAAGATGACGCTTTAATTTTTTTCTGGTTTTTAACCTTAGCCCGTAGGTGAATTAATTATATACGTTTTATATGAACACATAGGGTTATTATACCGTTGCATGACCCTGCCCTCTGCACCCCTCCCATATTCTTCTTTTCGATATTTCTTCTTATCATTATTTTTTCTTCTTCTTCTCCTTCTTCTTCTTCTTCTTCTTCTTCTTCTTCTTCTTCTTCTTCTTCTTCTTCATCTTCTTCTTCTTCTTCTTCTTTTTCTTCTTCTTCTTCTTCTCATTCCTCTTCTTCTTTATCACTTGAGAAATTGATGGGTGGCTGCCAATGTGCCCCCCCCCCCCCTGTAGCGCCGGCCATGGATATAATATAACAAAAAGCTAATCATAACCATACAAGGTCATTAGATGAGAAAATGTTCATCTAAAAGTTTATCTAAATAAATAGAATCTAATGAAATATATGATTTTAAAACATTTAGGTTGTAGAATGAAATGTAGTTATGTGATGGAAGTCGCATGACTTTCATGCACGATTCGTTTAATATGCAACATATTACATGTTTGATATTTTCATCTTCGCACGTAATAAGTCTAAGAATAATTCATTCAAATTCAAATTCAAATTCAAAATCGTATTTATAAATGTAAAACAGTAAGAACGATAGCATAAGATGAGTAATCATGATATACAGAGCAGATGAAGATATAGATACATTATATTGTTTGTTTCTTTACAAGAAAATACACATAAATGGATCTTCAAAAGAAACGTCTTAAATTGATGAACAGTGCTTGTAATTTGTGACCCCTCAAAAATACCCTATCCCCCCCCCCCCCCCAATAAAAAATGCTTCATTTGTGCCTCCGAAGACTTGGAGAAAACATGAAACCATAAAACCTGTGTAAATCATAGAATAAGAATGCCGATAGACACATACAAAAGAAAGGGAGGAAAAAGGAAAAAGCACTTGAGGAAATATCAATGTAATCTTGCACAACACAGATGATTATTTGTTAGCCTGTCAGTTTTATTCAACAAGGATATAGCATCACATTATCATTAAAACACATAAATACATGCACTTCCTAATTAAAGTATTTTATAGATATAGTATTTACGTGAAAATAAAATTAATGTACAAAATTTTCATGCAGTATCCCGTATCCATTTTTCTTAAAGACCTTCCCTTGTAATATACTGCAATAGATAAATTTTGATGTTAGGGCAGAATAGACAAGGGTCTTAAATATACAGTGAAAAATAGAGTTCTTGAATTTTACAAGAGTTTCTAATCCTTATACCAAGCCCTCATTTAGTAACACCTGAAAACTGGGATTCTATGTCGGTATTTCCCTATGACAAATGCAGTAGCTGCGACGACAACGGCGAGAAGACCAATAACGGCGAAGGCGATGCCAACTCCTCGATTGGATGATCCCGACGTCCTACTCA
>CM057156.1:22289768-22378063 GCA_029962745.1 Echinometra lucunter
AAATATATATCATTAACTAATTTTTTCTCAAAATGAAGTGCATTAAATCCTACATTAAAAGATTCATAAATACTATATAGATATGCATCATATATTATATAAAGGTCGTTTGCTTCTTTTTTTTTTTTCGTTTTCGGACTTTTAAAGATAAGCAGTGCACATCCATTCTAGACAGATTTCACCAGATAGCAACACATGAGTCAGTTGGGTTTCTTTTTTTTTTCAAATGATTATGATCAAAGTCACTCTGGAAACGAAGGAACAGATTTTATTGCCCGAGTCGTAGCTAATAAGTACGACGGGCACCCCCCCCCCCGAAAATTTGTTAACGGCACCAACATTCAGGACCCGCATTGGAAGAGCGAGGTGGTCCATTTCAAATATTTGTTTGATGTTAAGTACATCTTCGTACCAAAATTTCATCACTCTAAAGAAAGTCAATCTTTTTGCTTCCAGAATTTAGAGATTTCACGTAAACATTCGGGTAAGAGATGGCATCCACCTCCAGTTTATGAGATTGCACGCAAGGACATTGTAATTGGATCTAGAAGTCATATTTACTGACATCGCTATCCATATAATATCCACATATCCACATAATATTGATAACTTTCTGATAAAGAGAAGAGGAACAGCTTATGTGCGGACCAAGACTGGTATATCATGCCTGTATCTTCTGATTGTGAAGAAAGCGGCGGCTACCACAACTGTCAGGAGTCCCAGAACACCAAAGGCAATACCAACACCCCGTCCAGATGACCCCGCGGTCCTGGCTTTAAGCTGGTCAAAATCGCCTGCTTCAACGTCAGAGAAGAATCGCTGTCTTCCATTCCCGCGGAACATGGGACGCAGGTTTCCGGTGATTTGATTCCCGCTCCTCCCGTAGACGAACGATGTGGCAGTGCCGGGGTTGTTGACGTCCATGTCCATGTCCATGTCGACGTCTGATACTTCTTCGGAAGAGGAGGAGTCCATAGGGTAGAAGATAGAACTTCCCATAACGCTAGGACCAGTTTGACCAGCAAAACCTGGACCTGTGCCTTGGTCCACTGGGAAATCGAACATGGTCTGTTTCTGTGGAGGTCCGACTGACTTTTGAACGGGCTTTGCTTTGGCGTTACCATGCTCGTGATGCTCGGTGTTTGGAACGACATGTGCCTCAGTCATGATGCAGATTGCTTTAAAATGAAATTGAAAACCAGAAAAAAACTCTTTAGTATTTCTACATGAATGAATAATTCTTATCTATAGACGGGGTACATTCATCGCATTGTTTGCTTTATAAGAAAATGTATGCTTGTTTGTTAGCTATATCGGGGGTCCTTCCCTACGTAGATTAAACAGACATTACGTTAATCAAAACTGCACAATTAAATGTCGCCTGTGAGGTCTACTAAAAATTCAAGTTGTTTCGAACAACACCTGAACAAATGAGCACAATATCTGCGGTAAAGAATTCAGTGATATATGCTAGAATGCTATGAACATTCATTTCTTACCAAACCAAGGGAAACAAAGGAAGACATTTAGAAAGTAGTTCTTACCAGCAAGAACGCAAAAGATTTGCCATGATGAAAAAGCCATAGTGAATTCCTCTTATGGAGACCTAAACAAGCAAATATGAGGAGCGAAGATGAGAGTAGAAGTACTGTCTAGTATTCCTGATAATCTTGATTCAGCTTTGGAACCAGAGTTCGACTGTGAGGAGCATGCTGAGATGCTCTGCTTTTATACCTTTCTTCATGCCGGTACAATTCCTACAGAAATCATTTATAAACTTGTCCCCCATCAACATGAATTAATGCTTAACATTGTCGACAGAATGTGAAATTCCTTGGCTTTACATCTTTTAATGCATCATGTTCAGTATTCTTTAGTAACCTTGGTTCTAGGTGTCTTGGAAGACTTTGACAGTCTATAAGAGATGAAAACTTGTCTCATTACTACAGAACAAACCCATTCTTAAATTGTTAAGCCATCAACTTGAATAAAAGTTGATAGGTTCTGGAAGGTCTTTCAGATGCTTAGAAGACATTTTGGCATCACTTGTTTCATCGAGTCGATCACTTAACCCTGACTCTTTTCAATTTGACAAACTGTGGATTATGAAAGTTCACAGTCAAACTTGCCTCGGGGGAAGTTTGACAGTAACTTTGTTTGACTTTTTAAAACTTCATAATCTTCACAATGGATGTGAGCCACACAGACATGTAGCTTGAGTTGTGAATGACAATTAGATACCACCTAGTTCTCCTTAAACTCCATCATAGAAAACGTCTTGGCATCACTTCTTTCATTCATTCGATATCTTGACCTTGACCATGTGCAGGGGCGAATTGGGACTCAAAATTCAGTTAGGGACTTCCGGTGCGACTGGCTGTCAAGCCCTAGATACTGGGCTGCCAGTGGGGAAAGCTTCCCAATCTCCCCACGGCCAGTTTGCCCTGACCATATGGACTTAAGTTTATTCATATTGACAAACTAGGAACTTTGGGGAAGACAACCCTTCTTTCTCTTTAGATGAGAGGAATGTTTGATGGTAACTTTGTTTGATCTCTGCATTATGATATGCACAGTTGATATAAAGCAAGCTGACATAGATGCGTATTGTGAATGACAGTTAAATAACGCCTCACTCACACCAAGCCAAGAAAATAAAGGCACCTCCATCATGTTCGTAAGAGAATGTCTGCGCTGGCTGCCAACTTTCTGCAACGAGTCTTGTTCTAATGCCAAGGCTGCGGAAAACACAAAGGAGTGAAAAGTTCAAGAACTCATGAAGTTCGTTGAGGGCAGCGCACAATTTGCGAACAGCGGGTATGGAAACTCCTCTGCCAAATTGCCGAGGGAAGTGAATATCTTCTAGAATGATTTTGTCATTTACACCATACACGTAACATTTTTTCTTCTGTATACAAAAAACAACAACAAACAAACAAACAAACCTGGGACAGATGCGAGGACAGTGTTAGTTGCGCATCTCAGAAGAAAAAGATTTTCATTTCTAAAGTAAGTCTTATTAAATACCTGTTTACATGGTGTAAATTATCTCATTAAAATATTGCCTGTACATAGGCTACTGTTACATTTTAATCATGAACATATATTTTGATCAGTTTCAAGCATAGGCAGACAGGGAAACTCTCCACTTCCCGGTCTTACCTTACGTATTTCTTGTCTCTTCAATCTCTCACCTGTTTTTACCTTATCTTTATTTTTCCTTCAGTCTATCTCCTCTTTCTCATCCTTGTTTCCCTCCAATCTTTTCCTTTTGTATTTCTTTGTTTTCCCTTCCATCTACAATATTTTCATTTTTTCTTATATTATCGCACTGTACATAATCCCCAAACCCTTGCCTTACGGTAGGTATTCGTATGTATGTCGTGCACACAGCGTGCACATTTATATTTTGCTACATGTGCTGACGCGTGCGCGTGCGCTGACGATGAGACTCATTCACCACCGGTTTTCTTCAATTTTATCGCGAGTATGGCAGAACTCTTGTGCAAAAAAAATATGCGCTCCCGGGTCGGAGAGGCAGTTATCCCCGAAAGTAGACTTTTGCGTGGCATTGCGTAATCGCCGAAGATCCCGCCGCTGAGCGAGAGTGTACAAAGTGAATGGTCCGTCTCTGACGTACCCTTTTAAAATAATCATATAAAATAATCATCATGGGGTTGCAATCTACAAACACAGCTAAAACTGTCCCCTACATTTTTAACCTACATGTAATTTAATTGATTTGAATTCTTTTTACATGAAATGTTAAGTGTACTGTTATCATGCTACAGCTCTATCGTTGTTCAGCTTCAATTTTTCCTATGTGCATCAACTTCGTATTCATTTGATGGAAACGGAAATAAATGAAATGAAATGAAATATACATATATTTTCTTCCTTTTTGTGCATATTGTTATTAGTTATCAGCGTTTACATGTATCATTTTGTGAAAAAGTTCTATGATGAGAGTTTTCCCTACAAAGCTATTCTGGCGACCTTTGATATTATAGTATCTATTAACTGTAAAGCAGAAAATGACATCGACGAACGGCAAATGCATCGAACTGAAGGGGAATCGTCATCAACAATAGGGATAAGCTCTAAATGAACAGCACCAGGACTACTACCACTAGACTCTCTGTCCATGCATCCAAACCTTCCAGAACTTACAACTTGAAGAGGGGGTAAGTCAGGCAAGTTTCCTGTATAGCTACCGCGGACAACAACCAAAAAATTTAAAAAATAAAAAATCCCAAATATGATATATACCTCATACAACTACCCCTGGCAACTACATCTGGGACTGGTAACACCTTTCTCTTCATGGTTATACCCCGGATTAACACCCAATAGAGTACCTCTAGTTATGCTCATACATCTATTTGGGGTCATTGAAATAGGAGCCAGATATTCTGAAGATTGATTTCTAATGATGACTGCCCGAGGAGTAATTACTGCCGTTGGGGATAGTTGTCCGAGGTTACTGTCTCAGAGAGTTGGTGCTAGTAGCAGTTATCATGGGGTAATTATTTTAGGGGGGGATTTTCTGTATTTCGGGCGTGTTTAATCTACGATGTACATGAGTGGACCGATAATAAAAACAATCTTTGTAGATATTAATCATGTTAAAAAAGACCTTTCTTGATTTAATTTTCCAGTCTTAATGTTCTTGTTTCCTGAATTCAGAGTAAGCACTAGCCTCAACTAAAATACATTGAATCACGTCTTCCTTTATCATTTTGATTCATCTAATGTTAATCTGGAATTAATATCTGAGGCTCCTTGAAACTTGGGCAATCCGCCAGTTTTTTGCTCGTCTACATTACTTCCAAAGCAGGAAGAAACCCGGGGGAGGGGGGAGTCAGCATACACAAAAAAGGGAACAAAAGTCAGTTTGCTTTCTTCGGTTCTTCATGCTCGTTACTGGAGACAACGTTGATGAATGCCCTACCGGGTATTTCTTCCACATCGACTACCGTTTCATTTTACATGAAATGTTATTTCGATTGATATGATCTCCATTTTCTCCCTCCTTCTCAATCTCGCTCTCTGTCTCTTTCCACCCCTCCTTTCTATCCCTCTTTATCTACTTATCAATCTCTCTTTTCCCAGTCTCTCTCTTTCTCTCTCTTTCTCTCTCTTTATCTCACTTTTTCTCTTCCTATTTCCATCCGTCTCTCCATATCTCTCTCTCTCTAATTCTCTCTCTTATTCTCTTTCTCTTGCTCTCTCTCTCTCTCTCTCTCATTCTTTCTCCCTCTCCTTCCCCCTCTCATCTCTTCCATCACCTTCCTCAACAGAGCTTTGCACCAGCCAATTTTCCTTGTTCAAAGTTTGTCAAATGTTTTGAAACTATACTGAAAATTAGCTCACCCCTTCTTCTCATGCACAAAGGGACAATTGTCTGAATATGTTCGCGTGTCGATAGAGGGAGCAAGCAGTTATGAGTTTATCGGTATCCAGTTGACGATCTAGAATATTTGTGTAATGACATAATTTATTTTCCAAATCAAAATATGTCATCGCTCACATGTTTATTCTTTATAATGTATGAAAATACACTACCCATGCAGTGATATAATCATTACTGTTATGTAAAAGAAAGTTTATAACTTGTCTATGCACGAAGTTCGGGAGGATATCCGTTAATTCATTGATTTCTTTTTAATCCATGTTAACATTTTACATTTTGCATGTTATTGAGATTTCCCTTGTGATGAATATAAATTTATTTAGATGGTTTGATCTCTCATCTCACACAAACCGGATTATGATGTCTTCATTCAGTGAATCAAACATTCAACAAGCTAATCAACCAACCAACCAACCGACCAATCATTTATTCATTGATTCAATGATTGGATACAATCAATCAATCAATCAATCAATTAATCAATCAATCAATCAATCAATCAATCAATCAATCAATCAATCAATCGATTAAACAATTAATAAATAAACAAATCATTCATTCATACAATCAATCAATCAATCAATCAATCAATCAATCACCAATCATTCATTTATTGATTCATTCAATCAATCAATCAATTAATCAATAAGGCAATCATCCATTCATTCATTCATTCAATCAATCAATCAATCCAGCAATCAAGAATTCATTTATCCACATGTTCATTTCATCATCCATTTATTAAAGGGGGTACCCAATGCTGAAACAATGTCAGTTCATTTAAAAGAGTATGATTTCATTAGCAGAAAATCATCTGCCTAAAGTTTTTTTAAAAGTCCTGTTGCCAAGGAAACCCCCAAATGTGGTAAGATTTCAGGATATTTTTGACCCCTCAGCTGTGTGCCAGTTTCAACTGGGTACCCACAATGACGTCAAAATGACATCAAAGTGGTTACCTTGTCGCGCAATTCTAGCAAAATCCGCGCAAGGTATAATACATATTGTACAGGCTAGCGCGCAGCACAGCAGCAATACGTCATACCTCATACTCCAATGTTTTGTTTGGTCAACTCTCGACTTTTTATGAGAAAATTAGCCAAAATGCATTGATTTCGAATGAAAATCATCAAATTTTTAATGTTATTCTTAGAATTCTATTCTCGATCATATATCTTTTTTTTTACCATTGTGTAATCACATTAAGACATCCTACAGTTAAAATCTCACAACCTACAGGTTTATAATTCATCTTTATTTCGGTAGAACAAAATCAAAGATGTTACAAAAGAGAGATATACCCAGGTCCTCTGCCAGAAGGTGAGGAAAAGTTCCTCTCCACTGGCCATGCTGGCAGGAGGCAGAGTCACAAATTATAGTTACCAGTACCAACAAAACAAGAACATATAAAAAAAAAAAACATTAAATAAAAATAATAGCAAAACAATCAAGGAAAATGATAACAAATGAAATATAAGCAGGTCTGTCATGTCTGTCAGCGTCATACATCGTCATACAATACTCTTCAAAAGCAGTCAAAAGCTACGTTTATACCCTGTAACTGAAATGTTTTCAGTATCATTTTCATTTACTTGCTATAGCTTTCAAAAATGCCACTGGTGATTAGTTGCTCTCGGTACTGCTTCACCCGTGTCAACAAGCAGAGCAAAAGTTTGATGATAGGCTAACAGCACATTCTAAAACTTCTATAAATATTTAGAAGCGTTTCCATTTTATTAACCGATTATCTGACAACATACAGTAATGTACAATATAAATGACAAACATACAAACTTTAATATACCTTTTTGATGTTTCAAATGTGCGTATTTCTGTTCAGGTAAACCACTGTACAATCAATACTGTAATGTGGTGAATGAACGTATTAATTCATCCAAATATGCAGCATTTCTCCTCAAATTGTTCCTTGAAAGACACAAAAATTATTTGATATGCATAGGCAGATAGCCAAGAACATTCCTAGGGGTGTTCTATGTATCCAGACATAGATGGGGCTTTTCATGATGAGAGGTGGGATGTGGGCCGGGGAGGATACTGGTCTTAAACGATGAATTAAACATGAATCCAGACCATGGATTATAGGAAGTGAGGAAAGGGGATCTATCATCTTCCTGAGTTTCCTTTCTCCCCTCCCTTTTCTTCGGTATTTATCTTTCCCCCTCTTTTCGCTATTTGATTTGAGCTCACGGGTCACCCGAATTTGCACCACTGAAGGCCCTATAAAAAATGCCTATGTCCAAAATAGATACAGAGAACCACTAGACCCATACAAGAACTGGGATTCTATGACGGTATTTTCTTAGAACAAACGCAGTGGCGGCCACTACGATCGTGAGAAGACCTAGAACGGCGAAGGCAATGCCGACACCTCGACCTGACGATCCCGACGTCCTTTTCAGTATGGGGTTGCTCTGCTTCCTTGCCTCGAAGGTCAAACCCTTGTCCCCCCTGAGGAACGGGAGAATATTACCACCGATCGGGATGCCGTTGCCACCAACCATTTCGGGTGCATCGGCGGCATCGGGGTCATTGACGATAGCAGTGTCGATACTCGCAGCCCCATACATGTCAACGTCGGATTCTTCGGAAGATTCGGAATCAGAGTCTCCTGCGGATGCGCCGAAGAAACCACCACCGCCGCCAAATCCACCTCCTCCTGCGCTGGAGACCGCTGGTGCCGACTGACCGGGGTAGGATTGTGCTTGCTCAAAGGGTATGTCGAAAAGCGTTTGTCGAGCTTCTCTGCTTTTCCCGTGTTTCCTCGCCTCTGTCAATATGCAACACGCTGTACGGTGGAATGATATAAGAAAAGAAAACCAGTTTTTAAAAAACATTTTTTCACGTCTACATTTAGATTTTCCCAACATGTATCAAGGAATTGGTCATAATGACTGCAACTAATCCCACATTAAATCCCTCCGCTTGACAATTTTATATATATATATATATATAATTACTGAATGATTTACTAGGTTGTAACCATGAATTCAGGTCATGAACATGAAATATGCTCATTAACATGCCAGAATCTTCTCCAGTGGACAGGAGGAAAGTTGGATAACTGTACACGAGAAAGAAGCCGATGACCATACCCCCCCCCCCCCCGACGCTTGTCGGGGAATTTCGAATGCGCCCCGGCTCAGTACACGGCCATGCTCCCACCTTCCCCAATAGTGACCCCTATATACGACTTGACTCTACAGCTCTCAGTTTGAGAAGACGTCGGCAACACAATGGAAGTTGCCTTTTTAAAAATGCTGATGTTAATGTATTAAGCCTTTGCTCTTCGTCGGAAAAAATGAATTTTATGAATTTTGGTGGCGGCAAGCTTGTCAATTAGTTGCAATAACCCTCTCCTCCTTTTCGTTCAGATTTCTCCAGCGCTCATCGTTGCCCTTGACCATGGTGACCATCAAGGTATGACTCTTACACCCATAATGCATAGCCTCGTTTTGGCTGGTTAAAACAAAAGAAGGAAAACATCATGGAGAATGGACTACAAACAAAGGCGTTGACACAACATTCAGTGAGAGAGAATCGCAATATCAGATGGTGGAGAGTGACCGAAAGGGCCTAAAAGATAGAGACGGGAAGGGAAAGAGATAACGGGAACAATAAATAAATAAATAAATAAAACCCTCTCCCACATCCTTCTGTAATCGTCGTTATTTAGAATTGCATTCAAAGAGTAATGCAGATGCCCCCATCACTGCTATTCCCCCTTATTGATGGAACCCATACTACACCACTGAATGCAAGTGACACTGCTTTACTAACTGGAAAACTTATTTTAAATTACTGGTAACTTACCAGAAATGAGAGCCATTAGGCAGATAAAATTCCTTGACGATGCCATCGCAGTTCAGTTGTAGTAGAGTCAAACACTATTATATTAATGACAACATGAAACATATGGTAAAGTTATGAATGTAGTCCTCTAAGGCGGTGGTTATCTAAACTGAATGACTGAACATGGATGCATTGCTTTTATACCATTTCGCTGATGAAAAAAGAGGGTAGATGAATCAGGGGGCATTACATGTCACTTATGATTTGTCAGTGAAAATGAATATGGGAAAGAGAAGAAGAAGAAAAAAAACCGCTATCGGAAGTCTCTTTCATTTTCTTGGCAACTTCACCTATTGAAAAATTGCTCAAACTTAGTTTGATGTGGGTACTGAGAACGTAGATAAGGTTCTGTCTGTTTTACTAAAGGATTAACATCTAGATGTTTTAGATGTTGAAATCCCCCAGGAGAAGTTTCTTTTCGACAGGTACATTGATCTGTTGTGGTGTGCCAAGTTTCAGGAAACGGAAAATTCCCCGCAACATGAGGTTGAGGCCACGAAATGGGGCTATGATGAGGGTGCTTAGTGATGAAGGATGAAGTTCGGTTGAAGTTTATGATTAAAGGTGGAGAAACTTACTGGATGCTGAACACTGCAGAAGGGATGCACTGATGGAAGACATGGGAGAAGACGAATGACTACATTAAAGTACAATTATGATTATAATGGCATTATACCAAGCGATAATTTCCTCGGACAACTGACCCCTTCAGTCAACCACTCCCTATGACAGTTACAGTATGTCCCGGACAACCCAAACAACGGATCTGAAGCTGTTTCCCCTGGTTAATTCTAGGAGGTAGTAGAGCTTAATGATAGTTATATTTTTCACTGAAATCTAGAGAAAAATATCAAATAAAGATGTTGAACTAGTTGGTTTCTGTGTGCCCCTCTATGTATATTCTGTTTTGTGTTATGATGTAGTTGTCGAGTGGTCAAACATTTGACTGGGGATGCCGGAGGTCATTAGTTCGAACCGCTGGGCGGCGTTGTTGTGCTTTGGCGAAGACATTATCTACATTTGCCATTCTCAAGTCAGGTGTTAAGTGGGTGCTCGGTAGGATGCGATAGTGACTGTGGTTTGTTTAGCACTGTGGGCGTCTTGAAAAGGCGCCAGGAGAGAATGCTCTCCAGGAGTGGAGAAGGTGCGTACATTGTGTGACCATGGTGACGGAAAGCCTGGATCCGATGACCGGGATAATAGTATTTCTCTAAACCGCTTAGATACAACGCAGGTGTATAGGCGCTATAAAAAATCCACAATGTTATTGAATTATTCAAGAAATACTGATTAGATAAACAAAATACTATAATTTTCAACCTTCGAATACCGAAATGTTTTTTGTGAAAGTTGGCAGCCGTTAGGTATTTTTCCATGGGGTAGATGTCCCAAGAGTGGCGTTGTCACAGAGGGGCAGTTTTCCTAGGCCAGTTGTTCCAGGGGTAGCTTTTCTGGGAGGCACCTATTAGGGGATGTTGTGGGAGTGATAGTCAATGAAGAGGCAGCCATTCTTGAAAATCTTCTGTTGATGAAAACTCATAAAAGTACTTTGTATAGCTGGTGAATTTGTCGAAATGTGAATTGGTCTACTGTAAATTCCTTCATCATATTGTAATAAAACAGTTTAACTAAAATATTATCGTTTAGCAAGTTTGAGATGTTGTCTTGATATATTTGATATGTTTCGTTAGCGATTTCTGAAGAAAAAAAAAAGCTTGGAGAAAAAAATCCATAATTTACCCAATCTTCATTGCTGAAAAATATCTCGAAATACGTTTGTTTTGTTTCAGTCTTTGTTGAAGTTCAAACACTTTGAAAATCTTTGTCACGGTAACGCTGCCCCTCGAATGCAAGAAAGCGACTTTAAACTTGTTTCGTATTTTTCAAAAGCTGATTCACAGGAGCTTGGGGGGTTTCTTGGAGATTTGGTGACTCATGTGTATCATAAATGTTGTTTGTCTGAATAGTTGGTTTATGATCTCTAAGCAACTTTTCACCCTTCCGTTTGTCCAAATTTCTTTCTCTTTGCTATTTTCTTCTCTCAATTCTACAAGTATATTTCATCCTTCTCCTCCGCTCTCTCTCTCTCTCTCTCTCTCCTCTCTACTTTTTTCTCCTTCCATCCTTCTGTCATTTCAAAGTACCTTTAAATTTGTGAAATCACGTGGTTATCGAGGTCATCTAGCTCCACGGTGCCTTTCCGATTATACCCTGGCTGCGTGTGCGACTAAACATTGGATCCATACCAAGTAACAGTGACTCGACATTCGCTTCTTGACTTCATCCAATTCCAAGGTACGTTAGAATTCGGGTAGCAATGTGTTTAGGTAAGGTTTATGGTAAGGAGAAGGGTTAACTGCATCATCCAGCATTGACATGAGGAGTTTGTTACATGTATGCATTCTTGCCACAGCACTTACGTCCTTTGTCAGTCGATCCTCGGCCCTTTGAAGTTCCAGAGGTCCACGTATAGCTTATTATAAAATCATAAATGTATGAAGGGGCTAGAAAGGGATTTCAGGGGATCTTCTTTCGCATACTTAACTTTCTTAGCTGGTCATCGGTGGCGTAGCTATGGACACAAGTCAAACCAATCAATCTGTGAAAAAGAGCAATAAATGGTGAAGGAATGGGAAGGAAAGTAGGGAAAAGGAATAAAGGAAGAAAGGAGTACGAGAGGAGGCACGTTCGACTCCTCCCCTCAGTCGCACTCCAGTCTAATCCATCTTCGAAGGCCCCTGAAGATCAGCGCCCTCAATGGTTGGGCTAATGTCACCACTGCCCTTCATATTGGGAGAGAGACCACTTCATACAGTTTTTTCAAACTTGAGATAATCAATCACTCAGTTAAAAAAAAAAAAAAAACAGAACAACCAAAAATAAGAACAGTACGTCGAGCACCGTTGAATTTGTCTGAATTCACCTGTTAATCGATGGCTTGTATAATTATGTAAGTTTAATTAACTCCAATTTATACTGGAAGATATTTGAAACACCAAAGTAATCACAATCAGGTTTCTTTTCGTCGAAGCCAGTTGAGAAAAGCATATGACACACACACCTTCTAGATACATGCATACCCTGCCAAGCATTGTATGCGTTTGACGTCTCGATTTGGCACCCAATTGTGGGAAGGACTTCCTACAAAACCTGACGAGTGATTTGATGGTTTCATTGTCAAGGGAACTCTTTTTGGCATTCATATGTTGGGGGTTGCCAGACCGATGGAAAGGTTTGAGCAGGAACAAAAATAATATACTTTGAATTAACTTGATGGCGCTACAGGACTGTACACCTCTTCTGACTTGCTGAACCTAATTCGAAAAATCAGGGCCGTCTGCACTAATGCACAACTATAAAAAGTTTGTTGCTATGAAAGTACAGTGAAATTTGCAGGGGCCAGGGGGAAAGGGTACTCCTTTCAAATCCTAGCATCCTAGCGCTACTGGAATGTAGAACTCTTCTGACTTGCTGAACCTATTCGACAAAAATCAGAGCCGTCTGCACTAATGCATGACATATAAAAAGGTTGTTGCTATCAAAGTACAGTGAAATTTGGCGGGGCCAGGGGAAGGGGTGCTACTGGACTCTTTTCAAATTATATCATCATAGCATAGAGACTGCACTGAATGTGTGTTGTACAGGCTTTGGTAAAACTCACCGTGTCTAATCTTCTGGTTCATTTCCGTAGCCACAAGACGAGAGAGGTTCCCGAATACCGTTATAATTATCCATAAATAGTGTTTGATTTTTCTCTTTATTTTATGCATCACTCTATTTTGTGGCTTGTATTTGCACAACAGTAATATCTGCATAGCAAAAAGAATGGCGTGGACAGTTATCATTAGCAATGGCCTGGGAGGACGTCCTCTAAGTTAAAGAGAAAAAATTATAAATAACGCTAAATCGTGCAAGCTGCAATTATAATGCGTGGAATGAGAAAAGGAAGGAAGCATAAAATGAGCAGATATTGGAAAAGGAAGTCATGGGTAGGTATACAGAGATAGTTGAAGATCTGCAGGGGATTTAGTAGGAGACACGAGAGAGAGAGAGAGAGAGAGAGAGAGAGAGAGAGAGAGAGAGAGAGAGAGAGAGAGAGAGAGAGAGAGAGAGACTTTAAAGGGTTTAGATATTAGGGAAAGGAGGATAGTGAATGGTGAGTGAGAGTGAGATGGAGAGAGAGAGAGTAAAAAGGGAAAAGGGTAGATACCAAACAGGAAAGAGCAAGAGAACAATAGAAAGAGAAAGAGATGGAAGCAGACACGGATTCACAAAGAGATAGAAAGGGAGATCGAAAAGAAAGGAGAGGCGAACGGTTAGGGTTACAATTGGGAGGGAGAGGGGTGAAGATATTCTTGAGTTTAATAGACAACAAGTATTTCAATTTTGTAAAATGATAATGATATGAAGAATAATCCATGTCCTTTGGCAAAATTATTCGCTTCTACTTTATCAGGTTTAACCTCGTGATCATACAACCGAGTTCAAGATATTCTTGTTGTTTTCTTTGTGGAAAATTGAATACACGCACACAGGGAAATTGGATCCGTCATTTTGAGGTCGACGTGGTAATTTGCAAATACTATATTATCGCAGAGAATAAAAGTTCATAAGGGAGATAGAGACAGAGAAACAGAAAGAGAAGGACAGACAGAGAGGGAGGGAGGAGGTATAGTGTAGTTTAATCGCTTGACACAATTTTTAGGGAATTACTCAAACTGGAACAGCAGCCAAATGTGGTGCTATGGACATTTTGTGTTTTCAAAAGTGATTCAGCTAGATTTTGGCTGGTTAAAAAAAAAACAGTGATTCACTTCTCCGATCACTCTACAAATTTTTGAAAGTTCACTTTGACAGGAAACGGTCTGCTAGCCGCATTAATAACCTCGAGTTGTATGGATGGAGTAAAAATGGCGTCGACGATAAAATTTTGCAACCTCTGTTCCGTAACCTTAGCTCTTCTTTGCGGTAAGTAAACCTGATATTTATTCTATACTATTTGCATGCAATCAGCTGAGGAATAGGAACTTTGTTGTTGAACTCGTAAAAACATGACAGCTTTTGTTTCTAAAATAAAGGTGCCGGTGCTCCTATATTGCTCCTTGTATAATATTCCAAACTAGGTGAGTTCCTAACTTAAGCTTGGACCAAACACCGCACCTAGTATATCCTAAAAGGAATCTTGCTCCTCAGAATAATAAAACCCTGTGCGCTTCACTATCTAAAATTTTGAGCTATGGCTTTAACGGCAATTCACGATTATGACTACTTTTGACTAAGAAATGGTAAAAACACTGGGACATTGCGGTAAACCGACGGCAGATAGGACCGACAGCCCACGAGATCGACGTCCCAGGAGACCTAAAGTATCGGTCTCGTGGGCTCTGGTCTCATGGCCTTCTGACAACTTTTCATAAGTCCCTGGGGACCGACACTGCCGATCTCATGGGCTGCGTGTCTAGTAGGCTCGTGGGCAGTAGCCGGCAAAAAGCACGTGAGAAATCGGCAACATGATCAAACGAAATATTCAGTCTACACGAGGATGGATTATGTTTTACATAATCACTTGAAGTTGTTTACAGAACGGACAAACTATTGATATGAGCAATTTCCCTTTTATGCCTTGGGAATATTAAAAAGCGAACATAGGGTTAATAGTATTTGAAGTACAACAATTTGCTGTAATGCACTGATATGGTTTTGAACCATTTTGAGAGTTGCTCAGCGGGTAGTATCTGAATTAGTTCTGCGATGTATCGTTTGCAACGGGACGACAGATATCCTACCGACTTAAGCGACTGCTCGCCACACTTAATCCTAGGATATTGAATATCATGAGCAATGATTATGGAAATAATTTACTCTTTTCCTCTTGGGTTATGAATCATGTTATTTTTCATTAATGAATAACGATAATTCTAATAATATTTCAGTTATTTTGACCATCAGTATTTACACGTTCTTCAAATTTGTTTTCTTGAATAAGTGAATGAACAAGCTGGTAATAAATGTATATAGATAAATTAGTAAATGAGCAAACAGAAATAGATAGAAAGACAGATAAATGATTAAGTGAATAGATGAATAAGTATTTTCAATGAAAAAATATGAAAAACATGTAAGTCAACTGCTAAGTTAATTATGATATGATATTGAAAGAAGATCTTTTGTACTCATATTATAAAGAAGCTGGTCTACGTTTGTGATCCTGCATTAACTGATAATTTCTTTTGCTGTAATATCTTAATTTCCATGCGATTTCAATGATTTAAGATTTGTCTGGTTCCTGGCAACATTTTTTAAATGGAAATAATGCTTTCGCCTTGATAATTCACAGCCTTAAGCTTGACAGCTGAGGCAAGGCCAGCTCATGCTCTTATGAGGCACAGTGCTGTCAGGAAAGTCCCCGTCGCTCAGACCCAATCCGACATCGAAGGCGACAATGACGTCAGCGATTTCGAAGCGGAAGAAACTACCGATAACGAAGGTGAAGAAGCCGAGAACGAATCTGAAAACGACGCCGATGTCGAAGCGGTTGTCGATGGCCAAACTGATACCGACATCGAGGCTGCGGATGGCGCCGCGGTCGCCGTCGCCGCTGATGGTGGGGCACCGATCCCTATCGGTAGGAATGGATGGACGGGATCTGGACTGAAGAGAGCACATGGCAGAAACGATCACGGAAATTTGACGGGAGAAAGCAAAGCATCGCACGTCGGAATTGGCTTCGGCGTGGTTATACTCGTGATCGCCGTGGTTGTTGTGTCTGGACTCGCATTCAAAAGACCTGGTTCCACTCATGAACCTTCTGATCTTGATCTAGAATAAAACATATGATTGGTTTGTATTAGAGCAATATTTGTTGAACCTGCCCTTTTTATATAGAAGACTTATGTTTGGTTTGTACATATTTGTATTCCGGGGTTAGTTTTTTTTTTCCTCGTCCTTCTGTAATATAATTTGGAAAGGACTGCTATAAACATCATGATGATGAAAGGGTGAATAAATGATACCAAATTATTTGTTCATTTCATTAGAATCTGTCATTTTGCGTTATGAAGGTACAAGGTAGATTAGAAAAGAGAGGGGAAAGTGGTGGAAAATATGTTTGAGCATGTTGAATATAAAAGAAATGATTTTACTAACTTTTAGGCGCCAACTAAAATAAATTACGATCATGACGATTATAACCAATAACGAATCGTAAGATAAAGATATTGGTGATGTAGACCAGGAAAAAAAGAATGCGATGATGATTAGGAAGATGATGATGATGATGATGATGATGATGATGATGATGATGATGGTGATTATGATGGACAGATCCCGGAGGAGGAAGAGGGGAAGAAAAAAATTATGATAATCATGATCGTGATAACAACGATAATGAAAATGCTGATGATGCTGATGCTGATCATGCTGATGATAATGATGAAGGAGGTGGAGGAAGAGGAGGAGGAGGAAGAGAAGGGAAGAAGAAGAAGATGATAATCATGATCATGATCACAACGAAAATGATGATGATGATGATGATGATGGTGATGATGATGAACAGATCACGGAGGAGGAAGAGGGGAAGAAAAAAATTATGATAATCACGATCATGATCACAACGAAAATGATGATGGTGATGATAATAATGAAGATGATGATGATGATGATGATGATGGGGAGGAGGAGAAGAAGGGGGAGGAGGAGGATAAATATGCCATGATTAGAATGAAAAGAAAGCTGCTGCTGCTGCTGCTGTCGATGATGATAGTGCACGGAGGTGATATGGTAATACAAAATGACGACAACGACGACCATTTATTTTTTAAAAGAATATAACATTTGAAACAGAATACAAATTATGTCAAATCATAATTGCTCATATGATTGGTTTCATTTGATCTAGCTTTTGTTTGAAAAAAGATATGTAGGATTTTACTTCATAATTAAAAGTGAACGGACATATTGACACTGATTTTCTAGCATATCATGTAATCCATCTTTTGCCAGGTTTAACGTGCAAAAATAATATTTCATTTCCGTCAAGCATCGAACCGCACACTTCAAAGTTAATTCATAAAGACAAAAAAAGTAAAAACAAGAAAACAATTGCTAGTAAGACAATTCATTGCTGCAGATTTGCTTTATTAAGAGCTAATCACCTTCATTCATAACTGGAACACTCTCAAGGAAAACCTGGAGTGACACAAGGTAGTGTCCTTGCCCCTATTCTATTTTCGACAAATTATCAGTGATATAATCTAATGAAGGGGTATGCATCATTTACTGATCACGCTGACGGCTAAGATATGGTGGCATCGGGGGGGGGGGGGGTACTACAACTGGCTATGGTAAATGTGTCAAAATTATAACAACAAAAACAAAAGAATTGTATGGATCAATAACGTTTGCAAACTCTCTGTCAACGAACTATCTGAATGCATTGATCATGTTGATCGTGGGGAAATGAAAAATTTTGACACAAAGAAAATCTTATCCGGTTTAAAGCCAATAATTCGAACGAAATTTTATTAAAAAAGTATCCTGCAGCAAACAAAACATTTTATCCTCTTTCCTGAATGCCATTATTACATCCTCATCTATTTGAAAAAAAAAAGTTCGCAGTGAAGTTGAAGGTTCCAATATATGTTCGGTAGAAACGCCAGAAATACAGACGTGCATGTAAATTTCCAGTGGTAAAAATGCCATCTCATCAAAGAACAGGATGTTTCTAAATGATGTTTATTCGGACAAAATTTTGAGTGACTGAGAGGGAGTTGGGGGATTTTAAAAACGGCTCATTATGAATGCAAAGATAGATATGAGTAATGGGTGTACTACTTAAGCAGCGAATCCTCATCAGAAATTGGGCATAATCGTTGCAATGAAACAGCAGAGAAAATGGATTAAGACTGAGGATTAAGAGAGATTCGTGCATGTGTCAGGGTGGGAAGACGTGCCCCCGAACTGTGGGGCTGACGGGGGAGAGCGATGCGACCGTGCAATGCAACAAGGTCAAGGTGCAGGATTTGGTCTAAATCTTACAGTTGCATTTGCGGATAACAGCTGGATGGCGCGTTTAAATGGCGGGAAAAGGTTTATAAAAACACGCTAGAACTTAGAGGAATCGTCAGATGCTTTAAAATGTGATGATTCAGTTGACTCTATAATTTAGAATTTGCGACAGTGCTGTGTCTGTACGCCGGTTTGATAAGCATTATTCAGTTTTTACTTCAATTCGGACGGATAACAACTATTTGTACCAATCCTGACAAATTCATTGTCAGCTAAGTGTTGGATTATAACCAAGCAACATGGCTGCATCTTCACACTTTCTTAGCTTTGCATTAATGAGTTTAGGTAAGTGGTGAATCACTTATGTGTGAATTCTTAAACGAAACATTGTAGTATGTTGTCTGTTATCAAGTGTGTATGCTAAAACCGTCTTAAGGACTGAATGGGGCTGAAGTCTGGTGATGCGCGGTGCACTCAAGGTAAAGTGAAACGACCATTGGACCGCCAAACAGACCAACAAGCCAAAATATCCTGCGACCCGTAGGGAAAAACTCCTTAAGATCCCCATGACAAGTCCGCCTCTAGCTGTGATACACGAATGTTGGTGAAAGCCCTTCCCTGTCATACGAAAAGTCCTGCATTCGATCCTTGCTCGGTGCATGCATGCATCCTTGTATGAGATATTCTTATCTTCACATTAATCCATTTCTACTGAGATGTGCTGAGTAGGTAAGGGGTAAAAGTTAGATGTAGGTTGTATTCTTAAAAGTAAAGTCATATGAAAGGTATTTTAAATGTTATACCAACTTATTTCCTTCTCTTTTCTCTCCTGACCGCCAGTCATGTGCTTAAGTACTCACGCAAGGCCCATTGGTAAATACCCAACTCCAGAGAAACCAGAGAAAGCACCACAAAAACCTGAGGGACCTGTACAGCCATTTGCCTTTCTGAGGACATTCGGAGGATACTTTGACACGGCACCGGCCGCGCTGAACCGTCAGACTATCCTAGACGGTCCGCTCAACCAAGTGGACTACCCCGATCAGCCCGATATCCCCGATGCTCCTGATATCCCTGACGCACCTGACGCGCCTGACGCACCTGACGCCCCTGACGCTCCTGACGCTCCTGACGCACCAGATTACGAAGAGTACGAACCTCCCGATACACCCGACGTCGGCGCGAACGAGAATCCGGGGGTGTTCTCCGAAGGCGGATTCGGATTCCTCGGCGGAGATCAGGTTCCTTTCATGATGACGGGTGGTAGGGCTCCAAGTGCGATGGGCCAAGGGATGATGACAGAGTACAGGAAAGGCTCGAGCTCTGGATCCAGCGTCGGCATCGCTTTCGCCGTCCTTGCCATCATCGGTTGCACCATAGCACTCGGGGTGTTCTTCTTTAAAAAGTACAGGCACCATATTCCAGTTATAGTCCTGAAGTAATCGTAAATTGTGCCACCATGTTCCCATTGCCTTAAAGACTGCTGGTCATTCTTTGAACTATATGTGTGAATGTTTCCTGCTATTCTTTTCAACGTTCAAATAACAATCGCATTAGCCTCCTTCACACAGAACTCTGTTAGCCGTCTAAAAACCCATCGTCATGATCGTCTTGAATCAAACTGATACGTGCGCTAGGCATGTTCTGAATCTTTTAAGCTATTTGCACAAAGAATTGAGTCACATGGGCTCAGGGTACAGTTACCCCCCCCCCCCCTTCCTTGCCATTCATCTATCATCTTTACACTGGTTCTATTTTCCCCTCGGCGTTTTTTGTTGAAGAAGATTACACCGTGATATGTGAACGAGGCTGTATTGCGACTATTTGAGTTCTGAATCATACAAGTTTAGTATCGAGCGATAAGGGGAACGACGTTTTGAAATAGACTCTGTAAGAATTTGCAAAACTGCGATGAAGATGAACTGATTAATCAAGAGTTTCCTCTGGTCTGTGTCATCACATTTCCCATACGCTTTCGTACCTGGGACGCTTGAATTATATGATATTGCTTAAATGATCATTGTTAAGATGGTGTCAAGATGCCAAGAACATTATGAAAGTGATAAATTCTTCTAAAAAGCATTATTCCATGGCTCTGTCTGATATCATTTTGCTCTCCCTATTTTGACATACTAAAGTAGGCCATCATCATCTGAGAATGCTATTGATGATCAAACAAAAAGAGAAAGTAGAGAAATGGAAAACGATTTCAGATGGAGGAGAGAGGGGAGAGAAAGAGAGAGAAATAGAGAGAGAGGGGGAGGGGAGGGGAGAGAGAAAACTATGAAGATTCTGAAGAGATAGTCAATCCCACCGATTGGCATGGTAAGGATGTGGATAGAAATGTGAAGACCAATGATATTAAGAAGGGTGGTCAAAATTATGATATAATCCAAAGAGAGAGAGAGAGAGGGGGGGGGGGAGAGAAAGAAAAAGGAGCTGGATGAGGAAAGGGCGGAACAAAATCATAGAGAAGAAAACGAAAATAGAAGTGAGGCGTGTGTGAAAGTGACGAGGGGAAAGCAGAAAATGATGAAGTGAAAAAGTACAAAAATATACTCAGAAAAGAAAAAAAAATGAACGAACAGAGAACTGTTCAAAGGAAAAAGGAGGAAAGAGAAAAAGAAGGTGTATAAATGGAAGTAGACAACGAATATTTAACACAAGTAATTAAACTAGTACAAGGAGGAAACATACCAAAACATACCAAAAGCAACAAAAAAAATTGGGGGGGGGGATTGAAAGGGAAAAAACTTTAAAATATAGTTTTAAAAAGTCAAGAAAAAAAGAAAGCAGAAATTGAAATGAAGGAGAAAAAGAGGGGAAAGGCAGACACACAGCATTGCTATAAAACACGCAAACAAGAAACTTGCTTTATTCATATAGAAGTTCATTTGTCCTGTGATAGTTTTGAAATGAAACAAGGATTATATACACTTCAAACCGTTTTATCCACAAATATACAATATTCAATGCAGCATACAGTGTGTCAAATATTAACAATCACTGGACACTAAAACATAAACACAGTCTTTAAAAGACTTGTATGGCACGAAACGCATTCAAACTATTATGAATGATTATTCTCAAGAAAACAAGATTTTAAAAGAGAGAACCGTCAAAACTTTTCAACCTGTTTCAACAGGGATATGCATGCATGTCAAAATAAAGCATAACTTTCAAATGAATTGTGTGTGACAATCGAATGAGACCCGAAATAGAACATATTTTATTAATTATTAATGATACTTTCCAGCTAAAAATCAATGCATAGTCTTTCGTCAATGCAATGCCATTTTGGCCTAGTTCCCGTGACCTTGTAAAACATGTTGGAACAAATCCAGGCATTTTAACAACAATGAAGGGTGCTTTGTGACAGATGATTCAACGAAAGACTTAACTGTATTTTTTGAGGTCGTTGCCAGTTTAAACCGTCAAAGTGATTCACAAACGTTAATTGTCAGTAAAGGAATGTCGCTTATAGTCGGGAGTTACTAGACACCAATCAAAGCGACTTAATACCCATCTATGAAATTAAATTTGTTTAATAATCGTTCTCGTGTTTATTCAGATTAACATAACTAACTGAGACCCCCCCCCCCCCCCACAGATAAAATGTAAACAAATAATTTCTAAAAGTTTGTTGGTATACAGTTAGGCACAAATCTCAGCTTAAAAACTATACAAAATACGAATTATTTGAATGATTGGGTTTTTTTTCGTTGAACTGCATTGCATTTATGTAATCCTTAAAATGCTAGGATTATTTCTCTCCATGATCCAGGTAGGTGGGTTTATATTTCAGGTGGTTTCAGATCTCTTATAGATCAAGAAACTTTCCTCAACGACAGGAGAGTCAGTCCCAACTTACTTGCATATTTATAAATGTGTCGTATGAGGGCAGCATACTCTACTTAAATAAATTTCACATATAATGGCGATAAAAGGGTATTTTTACAACAAAGGTAGGTAATTGATTAAACGAATGTATTTCTCTAGTTGGACATCTTAATGAAGGGGATGCTTAGCCTGTTTCTCTTGATCACGTACACGGCTACACCCACGGCTGCCCCGATCAGGGCAAGCACGGCAAAGGCGATGCCGACACTTGAGCTGGACGTCGACGCTTTCTGCAGGGGCTCCATACCAGGGTTTTCGCTGTTTGGGCTTCCGAAGATGTGCAGTTGCCCACCGCTAGACCGGTGGTTGTTGCTGTTACCCATGGGCTCGGGGTTGTCAGCTGTGTAGTCAGCACCGTCGGCCCCCTCGGCGCTCACGTCACCCTCCTGGGAAGATTCGGCCGATGTGCTGCTGCCTGCTTCGCTGCCACCAGCGTCCATTTGGTTCAAGGGGGCGTCGAACATGTTCTGCTCAGCCGGTGGAGGGACGGCGTTGGGGGCCTTGACGTGTTGGGCGTGCCGAGGGTGGCGACGTGATAATCTAACGGGCTTAGCGTCGACGACCAGGCAGCAGACTGCGACAAAGAGTATACGACAACATCAAAGGCACTGTTAGTACTTCAAATGAATAAAACCTACTATCCGAATGATCATGTGAACTCTATTCTAGCTCTTATGATAGGCTATAGGTGGCATCCCATATTTTAGGTACTGAATGACGATTCGGATATTGCGTTAACCGTTAAGTACAACCATTAATGTCTAAGTACCAATATGCATTTAATTCCATACATTTAACAAGTAAAAGGCATTTGCAATGCTCAGGTAAACAAAATTACCATAAAGAGTTATCGCTGGCATTTAAAAAGACTGAGTGCATGAACCAAGCGAAACACTACTGCCCGAACGTTCATGTAGTGCAATACCATATCAAATAAATTATTTGACCAAAGGTAGCACGCATGCGCACTGGAACCGAGAAAGTGGGCAAGGATGAGGGGTGGAGGCAGAGGTATTGAAAGCGAAAAATGCCCCACCCCCTACCATCCATTGTCTCTCTCCTGGTTCCGGCGCTAAACTGCCAGTGGAATATTTGCATAGGACGCCTGCCCCCTCATTACCCCCGTCAAATTTTAATGAGCTTCTCCTTATCTATCTTTTTTAATGATCTGCCGACAGACATGACAAATATTGGTTCGTCGTATACAGGTCCTCTATTGTTTTTTTTTTTCAAAATGTCCCTTTTAAAAAACTTACCCTGCTACTAATCTTACGGCTCCTTTATGCATCCTTTATTATTTATCGCTAAATTTTTAGTTAATCATTTGTCCTTTATCTTATTCTAGCTTTCCCTATTTCATGTTTCATATATATATATATATATATATATATGGAAATGCAAACCTGACAAACCACCAGAGGTCGGGACACTTGAAGTCCAGAGGTCGACAACCGTTACGGGACTTAGAAAATTTTTGAGCAAAATATAACCCGTACTATACTGTATACGTGTCGGTGCGGGCGCGGATTGTCATACTTAATGGCAACCTCAAGTCGACATGCACACCTGAAAAACCACCTGAGGTTGGGACACTTGAGGTCGAGACACCTCAAGTCCACAAGGGACTTAGAAAATTTTCGAACAAAATAGAGTCCGTACTGTACGTATGGGTTCAATCCTTAACATTTTTCAACTCAAAGTTTGTACAGTGGAAAACAGGAAAGGGGTTGACAAATAAATCGGAGGATATTCGTCGACTTGAGGTGTCTCGACCTCAAGTGTCCCGACCTCAGGTGGTTTTTCAGGTGTGCATGTCGACTTGAGGTTGCCATGAAGTACGATAGTCCGCGCCCGCACCGACACGTATACAGTATAGTACGGGCTCTATTTTGCTCAAAAATTCTGTTTTTTCATGTGTGCATTTCCATTGCACCGTAGAGATGAAAATAATTCATCTCTACGGTTTTTGTTCTACATTCGTCTTCTATAATATATTCGAATATTTGTACAATAAAATTTACAACTCAAAATCATCTTATTTATTTATAAGGGAATCTGTAAGTTACAAGCTCAGTTTTTAAATAGGTTTCCTCATATTTCAATCTACTTGTGACTGTGATCTAATTTCCTATGAAACACCTTGCAATTGAATTTACATTTCTCAATATTATCTCGACTGCCTATGTTTGTTTACATTTGAAAGAAAAATTTTATTACATATCATGTAATAATCCTGAAATATGAAATAGGCTAAACTGAAACTTAGAATGGAACTGTTCTGTCGCATTCTATCAGCCTAGTAAGACCGACGCCCCTTCATTCGTTTGGCCTACGCTACGCCACTAGTAATTACCGCTATATCTAATCGGAAACTATTTAAAGACAATTATAAGCCTTTCTCTTGGACTGTGACATGCTATAAGGAGCGGTGGCTAGTGATTACAGGGGGAGGGGACTTACCAAACAGGACAGCGAAGAGACAGATTAACTTTCCGTAGGAGCACATGGTGAATTTGTAGAGGTAAGTTGGGAGGCTTTCCAAGAAGATTAACAGCTTTTCGCAAGGAGGATTTGCGAGTGAAGACCCTTTGATGAAAACAGAAGCAATTAGATATTCACAAAGGCTTCGTTTCCAAGTGAAAAAAAAATGAAGCACTCTTGTAAAGACTTAGAAATTGAGAAATTTCACAGTTCTGATGATCTTTTTGAAGAGAAGTGGAAAAGTTGACTGATGATTTGTCTCTGGTGTCTTGCCCCTTTTATACTATTTCCCCACCAAAATTCACAGCTGGCTAGAAACAAGCTCGAGAAATTTTAAATACAAAGACACGTCCAATAGGAGAGATAAGGAACAGGCTAAACCAGTAGATTCTTCACCTCGCTAATTCATTTAAGAAAATTGATATTTTTTTTGTCCTTCTTGCTTGTTTACTCCGCTCGAAAGTTTGATTGGAAATGATGATTACATCTAACGGACGAGTCTAAAAAGTACATGAATGCGAATGACAAGTTGAAAGGCCGCCATTGTCAAAATTCCCTCATATCTTCTTCCACAATCTGTAACTATTGAGTTAAGCAGAAAAAAAAATTATTGAGGCCAAGATGTTTGTATTAATGCATTGGCCATTTGAATAACACTTGCTGCGTCCGACAAGTGGTGAATAGTATGACATTTCTCAGTCAGATTGTCATACTTTTTTGACAATTCATTAATTTCTGTATTATGATGCGACTGTCCAGTGCCAAGCCTTGGGACTGGACAAGATCCAAAATGGCTGTGTTTGACTGACAGCTTTTCGCCATTGACCAGGTCACCTACTACTGCTGGCTGCTGATCGCTATCATTATAGTCCTCTGTTTTTAAAGCCTTTTTGTTTTATTAAATGGGAACATGAAATTTTAAAAAATGGTAAGCAAACGACTGCTTTATAAAGATTAGCAAGAACGCAACTGGAGACAGCCTGTGCCACTGTATTACCAAAAAAAAAAACACAACAAACAAACAAACAAACAAGAGAAAAGAAAACAAAAAGAATCAGAACACGAAAAAAAGGAGGAAAGTCGAGAAGATTCATGATAATCCAAGAGCTTTTGAATATGAAGTTTGCAAAAGAAGAAATTTATCAACTCGTAAGCAAATAAATGAAGAAACGTCATTATCAGCTGCTGCTTGTGCTTCTGATGTAACATCATTTTTATCATTGCTGCTCATCATCGTTTTTTTTTTTTTTTTTTTTGTTTTGCTTTTTATTTTTATTATTGTTATTATTATTATGGTTATTATTATTATCAGTATTACTATTATTATCATCATCAGCAGCAGCAGCTTAATTATCATCATTAGCATCATAATTATTGCTATTGGCATTATCATTATTGTCGTCATTCTTGTTATTATATAACCAGCTTGACCATCACTCGACGCAGAATGTCTATAAAACAAAATGTCAGCATGATAAAAATTCAAGACGATTACTGTGATATTACCGGCATCAGCATATACGTGATATAAGTCCATTCATAACTGTTGCATATGAACGAGGTATATTACCATGATTACAGTAAAGAGTAATGTCTCATCAGTGTTTGTTTTGTAGGGAAAGGTGATTAGGTGAAAGGGGGGGGGGATAAAACTTGACCACCTACTTTGTAAATATATAACAAAAAGATTACGGCATTTTTGTTCTAGAGAGTTTATACGACTTTTGAAGAATCTCTTTCTTCACAAAACCACAGCCCTGATATATTGCTCTGCTTCCTCACTTTCTCATTTCTTTCAACCTTAATATTCAATTAATTAAATTGACTATGAGGAGAGTGCGATTTTGAAAAATGATGGGAATCAACCTCGAGAGCATAATTACACATTCAGTCTCGTTGCTATGGTGATCAATATAGTACTGCCTGATTAGAATTGGTGAGTTGTTTTTGTAATCTTTGCCATCCAGTTTCTAGAAATTAAGCAGAGTAATTTTTGAATGCACTCATTATAAAATGCTATTTCACCCAACTCCTGACATTCCTTTTGTCATACCCATCCCCTAATTCTTTCTTTCTTTCTTTCTTCTTTTCTTTCTTTCTTTCCCTCCTTCTTTTCAAAAGTAAAAGGATACTGGCAAATACGGGTACATATGTAATGTGTGATGTTTCCAGGGCTCAATACTTTCAGGGTGAAATTTCTTCCTTATTGACAGCTAAATGTATATAAATCATAACAAACAAATACTTAGTACACATTGAAACATAAACAACAATCCTAACGTCAAAAGAAAGTGTTTGCAGTTATTTCAATATTTCAGTGATAAGCAGGAAGTTCTTCGACCTTGTATGGAAAAAAAAACTTTCCTCATCCCGATCCTGATATCTTATTACATTAATCTTGTTTGGCTTTGATGGGAAACGTGTCTAGAGGAGCAGAATAGCAACAATACTGGAACAGTACAGACCAACAAATGAAGGAATTATGGCTAGAAACGTGATTTCTGCACACTAAGAAAACAAGGTTCAAGTTTGCACCCTAAGTGCAACACTGGCAGCACCTTTTCGGATGCAATCTTGCACCCTACATGAAAAAGGTGCAAGAATGCACCTTTTTATTCTTGTTTGCATCCGGAAATGCCCGTTTGCACCCTAAAAGTTGCGACTTTCCACCTTTAAGGGTGCAGACATTTTTGTATTCAAAAGGGTGCTAATTTGCACCTTTCCCTAAAGGGCACAACTCTGCACCCTTTAGAGTGCAAAATGTAGCAAAATGTAGCAAAAATTTCATAAAGTGCAAAGTTGCACCCAAAAAGGAGCTCTCAGTGTTGCTTTTTAAGGGTGCAAAATTGCATCTTGTAAGGCTTCATTTCTCACCATTGTTGGTAAGGTTTCTAGCAGGGTTACATTCACACTTTTGAAAGTTCGAATTTCTGCACATGGTGCAATGAACCTTTGTTTCTTAATCATGTTAACATGGATAATATAAAGCACCTCGAAGAAGATGGGAAAAAAACATTCATGATGATCAAAGAACTGCGGGGTATCTAAAATAAAGTACGGATAACAACAACAACAACAATAAGAGAAAATGAAGATATCAATTATATCGACAGTGTCACATTCTCCCTTAGAATATATTTTTACCAGTAAATTTAACAGCAAAACTTCTCCTTGTATATCATGTTCCAGTGATAGACATGCCCTGTTTATAGATTGTCAAAATGGTATGTATTACGAAATTATTGTTAAGTCAATATTGATGGAAACAGCAGCGAAAAATGATTTTGTTTATATCGATGATAATGCGTTGAATTAATGTAAACTATTGAGAAATATGGAAGATGTGCGCAGAGAAATGGTGACGGAGACCCAAAAGACACAGAGAGAGAGAGAGAGAGAGAGAGAGAGAGAGAGAGAAAAGGAGAATCAGCGAGTGCAAAAAGGAAGAGAACTAACTCCAAGTAGAGTATCAAATTTAAGAAGAAAAAAAAAAAACACTTTACGGTAGCAATATGTTGAATTGTGATCATAGAAAACAACAGATATACAAACTAAATAACTGTGTAACTCTTTCAATATGATAAGCATATTTTATATCAAAATTATTTCAGTTCTTTTCAGCATACTTGAAACGTAAGAATATAAAGTCGGCAGATAAAGATCAGTGGATACAGTTGTTTCTAAGGCGGTATTCTGCAACTTCCTGCACCTGTTATCGAACCCTATCGTAGATTGTGATGAAACATCAATGTCTGATCACTATCTCTCGATGACAGGGGGTTTAAAATTTGATTTAAGAAGAGCATTCAGTACTGATCTGAAAGCATTAAAATCGGATTAATTTCCTGATACTCTCTGTCAAGTTCGAACCGAGATTCGTCCTTTAAAACAGACAGAATGTTGAATTAATTCTGCTCCTCGAGGGACACTCTACGTAACAGCTGATTCGTGCGTTTAAAGTGTTAGCTAAACCATTTTCTTAAAAATACTTCTTGAGAACGCCAGTTGATAAATAGACATCGTTGGAGGGAGCATGTTAGCCATTCATATAACAGTGAAAATAATGGGTTATCAAGAAGTTCATTTATAAACCATAGACCCATGATGTATTCCATTTACCTAAAGGTTCTCAAAAAAAGTCAGTTGATATTCCAAAGAAAGGCATGTGTACACACTAAGAAAAAAAAGGTGCAAGTTTGCCCCCTAAATGCAATACTGGCAGCACCTTTTTGGGTGCAATCTTGCACCCTAAATGAAAAAGGTGCAAAAATGCACCTTTTTGTTTTTGTTTGCACCTGGAAATGCTCGTTTGCATCCTAAAAGATGCAAAGTTGCACCTTTTAGGGTGCAGAAATGTTTGCGTACAAAAAGGTGCATAATTGCAACTTCCCTAAAAGGGTACAACTCTGCACCCTTTAGGGTGCAAAATGTAGCTAACTGCACCATTAAAGGTGCGAAAAATTTATAAAGGTGCAAAGTTGCACCCAAAAAGGAGCTCCCAGTGTTGCATTTGAAGGGTGCAAAATTGCACCTTTTTTCCCTTAGTGTGTACAATGTTTTTTGATTTGTTTTAATGCAGCTTTCCATTTTGGAAAATATGGATTTACTCATCTGCAGTTCAGCTGCACCTTGGCATTATTCAGGTAACATGTAAGGGGCTAGAACTACTGGTGTGTCACCCAGCCAAAATGTTTAATATCCGTGAAGATAATTTGTCAGCGCTTCGAATTAGCCTCTATCATTTCAATAAAAAACATCTATCATTGTCCAGGGCCCTGTAACATATAAAATACAATTAATCTTACTATCGATATCAATCGTAAGTCTATGGCAAACCATGTACTGAAGAGTTACAATTGATTGTAAGATTGATTGTATCTCTATATGTTACACCTCCCCCCCCCCCCCCAGTTCAGACATTCAAGGGTGGATTATAACTTCTTCAGTGTCTTAGATGAACCACGGTAAAGGGAAAGAGTTGTTTCTGAATAGTTTTGACAAGCACAAGATCTGCAGCAATCTGAAAACTGTAGAGGGGACTAGTGCGTCAAAGGCAATCGTGATTCATGAAGAGATTTATAACTTTTTGATCTACATGTATAAACAGCAGCAGACTAGAATAGAGGGATTCGAGGGGGCGCTATTAAGGTCTTGATGCCCTCCAATCAGAGTTCTATAAACAATGCTAGAAGTGGGTTGAAGAACAAATGGCGCCCCATGATTTTATTTATCTTTTAATTAATTTTCTTTCTTATTTGTCTGCATGAATGGCTTTTAATCTACACGAAATGAATTTAACAATCTTTTTAACACGTTGTTTTCATCTTTACAAAACAAAATACAGTAACAAAGAAACAAACAAACAAAGAAAAAAACTGACATATTTCTGTCTTTGTTACATTATACATGTTCTATTATGTGTGTAATGAAACTACAAAAACTGAATCAAAAGAATAACATAAGAATTGAACTATCCACAGGACTATATAGGAGAAGAGAATGATGGAAGTAAGAGGGGTTTGACAACTAATGGAGAAATATGTAGAAAAGGGGGAGGGTCTACAAAGAGGCGGGAAAGAGAACGTGGAAATGTTAAGACAGACCTGGGAAAAACGATGAAAAATTACAAATAAAATATATATCACTGGTCAGTATGACCGATGACAGTTTTTGTGAAGAGCTGCTAAGTGCATGTGAGAAAGATAAATATCTAAGAGAGACAGAGAGACAGAGAGACAGAAACATTAGAGGAAAGGGACGGAAAGTCATCTTCCCTTCTGAGTGAAATGACACACTTGTGATATTGTTTTACCTCGGTGACTCATTTACTGGTCCAAGACGACATACCCAAATTCATTGGCACGAGTAAATGTAAGAGATAGTGAGAGTCAAATCGATAAGGGTAATTTAGACAAGTGAATGATCATTATGTTACCACAGAACTGGTTTCTATAAGATCCCAATTAAATGAGGGAAGAATTTGTGAAAATTATCTCTAACACATTCCGAATCCAAATATTGTATTTATTTTTTTAAAGAATATTATGTGACGGTAACTTTAAAAAAAAGTTCATAGATTATTGCTTATCATTACCAGAGTTCAAGTTTGCCAAACTTATGAAGGATAAGCATCTGCCAAAGATCTAGCGCCATCTATTGATAAAACTTTGTTGATAAGCCAACAGAAAAAAGCAAGCCAAGAGAGAGAGAGAGAGAGAGAGAGAAAGAAAGAAAGAAAGAAAGAAATAATGATATAACTTTAAATTTCTTGATTTCAACATTCGTTCTTCCCCCATGCATGCCTAATTGAAAAGAGAGAGGGAAGCATAGAAAGGTAGGAAGCAAGCGTTCGGTCAAGAGAGACTGACACATCAGAGAGGGGACGAAAGTTAAAATAAAATTAAAGAGAGAGAGACAGACAGAAAGAGAGAAAGAGAGAAAGAGAGAAGGGAAAGGGTGGGATACATTGATCCTAATTACACTCACCGGAAGCAATTACATGAAGTCATTTATGAATGACATCGATATGTTAATTGAAGAAAGTTTGTATAGTAGGCGTGCGGCACCCCTGTCATAATGGAGTGACTTGTCTAATTCCAAACACAACAAAAAGTTACTAGAATAATGTAACAATGACCGGGTAATGCAGATCAAGAATACTGTCTGAGAACTCTTGAGGAATTTAAACGTCACAGTAGTTTTATTCCATACGATAAAGTAAATTATGTGGCTTATCAAGTGAATCCTTGGGGCAATGGAGCCACTTTAACACATTCTCATGTTCCAAACTTTAAGACACAGAACATTACTGTATTATTGTAAATCCTCATAATGGGGGATGTACAAATTTGCTACGTTGAGAATGCTTTTAACACTTTAATCTAACAGGCCAGACAGACTCAGCTATTATAATGATTATCTTCTTATCATAAATGCTATCCGGGGTCGATCATTTCCGAAAGGATATCATTCCGCTACTGAATGAATCTTTCTTTAACATGAGACAATTTTTGTCTACAACTAAATTCACGCATGGGAATTGCTCTCTATATAACATCCTCTTCTTTTCATAAAAACTGATCATCAGTGACATCATACATGTCATATGCTAAAAAATTAATGCATTGTAAAAGTAATCATACATAGATTAGATCAATCTAGCCTACGTAATATAATAACCGAAGCGCTTTAGAGCGCCTCCTAGCAGGCTTTTGTTTTCCGTCCTATTGATTATTTTCGAACAGGTTTTGCTGTCCAGGCGGGTGAATTCACACAGACGTTTCTTAGCGCATCAACACACATCGTTTAGACACCAAAATATCGAGTTCTTGTGAATATCAAAAAGTCATATGATCTCAAATCGTAGGGACAACCGTAAACCTGATTAAGGAGGCTTTAGGGCCAAGCGAATCAGGACCCCCCCCCCCCTAAAATATCGAAGTTAGTACTGGTTAACTTTTCGTTAAATGCAGAATCGAAACCAAATCTTTCTTTCCTTGACTTTCATCACGAGTTTTGTCCTGGATTAGAATATTTGTTACTTCTTCCCCCTCTTCCTTCATATAACCCATGATAGTAAATGCATCGGTGTTAAGTGTCATCTCCCTAAATATATAATTGAATTTCCTTCTTCCACAAGACCATACCTAGCCCAAGACGTTTTCCGCTACCGAATTTGACTCACAATTGCCCCATTTACGGAAGTGTTAATTAAAGTCAGGGGTTTCGATTGAGGGCAGTGTGCCTGATTGTACTATGAAGCGAGAGAGAAAAATCAGAATCATTCTACTGTTGATTCAATTAATTAGATTCATCATTTCATCATTAATAGGATCTTCCATTTGTAGAATCATTCATATTTCAACAAAAAATGTCTTGGTGTAGGCACTTAGTAGTGTATGTAACCATGGTAATGACCTCATACTGCAACTCCCTCCCTCCTCCTCTCTTCTCTCTCCTTCTATCGTATTCAGCCTTCTTCCTCCAACTCTCTCTCTTTCTCTATGTCTCTTGCTCTCCTCTCCCTATCTCTTATCCTCTCACTCTTCTCCTGTCCTTTTCCTTCGCTCATTCTTTCTCTCTCTTTTCTCCCTCATGACCTTCTTTCCTTTTCTCTCTTTCTTTCTCCTGAATCCTCGTTCTAAAAATATCTTTATGAATATAGGGGAGAAATAAGGAAGAAAAGACAGTAAAGCATTAATAACAGATTATGAGGCTGAATTCCAAAAAAGATATTATTTTATTAAAACCATAAAATACAATGCAGCTCTATAAAATGACTTTGTATAAAACGCGTTTTCAGCGCAGGTAGACAAAGTCATTTAATGAGGAATATAATGAAGTATGTATACAATAATTTATGTAATTGATTAAACTACTTTATTCCAAAAAGTTAACTATTTGGCAAGATAAATATTCGCTTTATTTTTCTACACCTCTGAAAAATGGAAGGCAAATAAAAGCATCAAGCCAGAAACGAAAAAAAAAAAAAAAAACGCAGCCGAAAGCAAACCTAGAAAAATAATGTTGGAAATCAAAATAAAGTCATCTATAGTCAAAAGCATTTTGCCTAAAAAAAGAAAGTTTAACTTCAACAAAACTGATTATGAAATTGAGGGGAAAAAGCAATGATAGCAGAATCAGCAGTACATTGAAAAAAAGATGCATCTTAGGATTCACACTGAAAAAAGGAAATATTTACTTCTTTTGAGTGTGAATTTATGGTCTAGTGGTCGTCAAGATTTTACTATGACAGGTCATTGAATAAACCAGAGTAAATACTATAATTCGTTTGTCCCTGAGCGATCGGTATCACAAAGCTCATCAAAGATTAAAGGGATAGGTAAGGTAACTCATATAGAGTGAAGTTAACCTATTTGACCCTTGAAATCGATTTATTGACCTTCAGCTGTTTGCCTAAAAAACATGAGGCGCCATAATCATGGTGGCGTATCAAGGAATTCATGATGGCAAAGTCAGGTCATGGCTCCGAGACACTGTCGCCAAAACTGCTAATGATTCTGACGACCAGGGGGTTGGCAAAATGCGTCGTCCTTGTTCTAGCGGTTCAAGCCATATCTACAGCTTTGGTTGGCAGTGTTTCTAATAGGGGAAAAGACGGCAAGAGTTTTTTATTCTAACTATGGCTGGGTAGTTCTTATGCATTTGAAAGCATTTGGGCTCCATTTTGGCGCTTCCTGTAGATGAAGTATCCGACTCCGGCGGCTGCTACGACGGCCCCTACGGCAAAGATGATGCCAAAGGCCATACCGCTCTTCTGCTGAACGCTCATTGCACCAAGGTTGGACAAACCGTTGCCACCACCGCTGTGGTCTTCTGATGAGTCGTCGCTGCTGCCGTCATCATCACTGCTGCCGTCGTCATCGCTACCGGTATCGCTGCTGGTATCGCCGTTGTCGGATGGCCCCATGTCGACGCTGGATCCTCCAATAGCATCCATACTGCCGGAGGTTCCATCACCGATGGCTCCGCCTCCAGCTCCCATAGCTCCTCCAGCTCCGAAGGGGTCTCCTGCTCCAATGGGGTTTTCTCCACCCATCGGGGCGTTACCAAAAGCGTTGAATTGTGTTCCATCTGTTCCTTGAAAGCCACCTGTTCCTGTACCGGGTACTGCCGCGGCTACGGCTGCACAGAAGAAGAAGAAGAAAATAAACACACATTAGAAAACATAAAGCTATAAAAATATCAATGTTATTGCAATACTAAAACTGAATTTTGTACAACACGTGGGGATTTTGTTCGTAGTTTATACTGGGCATATGAGAAGAGCGATATCTCAGAAGTGGAGCATTGGTTTTGTATTCAGGAGGTCTCTGGTCCTAAACCAAGTCGATGCGCTAATGCCCTTTGGAAATCCTTCAAAACATGAGAAATGACTTAAATCCGTCGGTCCCCTAGTTGTTTGTCTGCAACCATACTCAGTCTTCCCTATCAGTCACTTAAATTTACCATTAGCTAATACTTTGTGTGTCAGGATTTCAAAATAAATCATGTCATTAGAAGTTTGGTTTTTTGTGTATGCGGTGACCTGATGATTTTATGATTTTATGATTCATACACTGACGTAGTATCCTCAAGAATAGCGTGGTATTTTAATACACTTTCCGGTGCCAACAAAACTGTCGTTGAAGTTTGACTTTTAATACACCCTGACAGAGTGTTAGTCACTAGCATGGCCTACGTCACAGTACAAGGTCAAGAGCGTTATATTTTAACTTAATATATCACAAAACCCCTTTTCCTGTTTTCCACCTACCTACTTATTTCTGCGTTAATATTTTGGGAAATAATTTTGTCAACATTATCGCCAATACATTTTCAATCGTAATAATAAGGTCATGTTGCGTGTTTAGATTTCGTAATGATCAGATGATGAAGGACTTCCATTTCAAGAATCCCTCGTTAATTAATTAAGTTAATGAAACCTTCTGACACACTGCACAGAGTACAAGAAACGTAATGAAATACAAGCAAGTTATCCAGTATCATCAGTAGTCACCAGTATCCAGTATCCATTAATCACCGTCAAACTAGAATATTAAAAGCCTTTTTATCACCAAAATTATGCATAACTGAAATAGGCAGAAACTTTCATTTAAACTTCTGTAATATTATTTTCATAATTCCCAAGTGCACACGGGCCATGTCGGTATGTTTGATATTTTTCATATTGCAAATCATACCAGAGACAATAAAGTTTAACATTGAAAGTTATTTATGAAGAATAGATGTCTCTTAAGGCTTGGATTACATTAATGATTATACAATATTCTAATGAAGACCATAAATAAGATACTTCTATCTATGTAAAAAGAAAGAGGAAGAAGAAGCAACTGTTTAAAAGACTTCATATAATGTAGGACGGAAACCTAAAAGAACAAATGCAGTAATGTTACATGAGGATCAATTTACCTTACATGAAAAACATATATACTTTGATGATTAAGATAACCATAAATGTCAACCAGTTTTGATGACGTAAAAATGTACCGACATAGGAATCGAATTACTTATTTAGATCCGATAAGGATCTATTAAACGAATGATGATCCTCCTCACAATGTGACCCATAGCTCTTTGCAAGATATCGGCACTCGTTCACTTTATAAGGAATGAAGATTGTTATTTAACTCACATTGCAGCCTCTTTCCAGTGATTTCATAGGCAATATGAGATGATCGTATTAATCATTTGTTTTTATTTGCCTTGATTATTCTCTAAGATTATTTGAATCAATAAGGAAATATGGATAAAATACTTCATGTGACTGATATTTCACAAACGTCATGAGATAGCTCTTTTCTTCGTTGGAAGATTTCCTGCATCCGTATTAAGCGATTAAGTCATAATATATCCATTTGAAAGTTATTGTATTGTATTATAATGTACTGGATATTGAAGTATCCGGCACAGACATTTCTTTCTGTGATACATGATTCTCTTTCGTGAATTTAGATATAAATCTTTGACGAGAAAATAAATGTTCTATTGTTACTGAAAAGAATCCCAGTCAAAAAAAACACGACACTTCTTTATCGGATGGCCCGTGTAAGTACATCTGACTGTTAAGAACCGAGAGGAGTATACGTCAGTGACACACAAAATTATGGAGGCATTATTTTTAGATTTTGTCTGGATCACTCGCATCCTCCCAAACCACGTGCTCTTGTGTCACATCACATGACGTGCCGGCGTACGAGTTGAGGTCGATGTAAATTTTATCTACTTTCTTTTTAGGCCTAGGACACAGTCAATGCTGGAACAGAATAAATTATGATTAAATCAAATTATTGAATAATTTTTCATGATATGACATTCTAACGATTAAAATTCAAATTTCAATTTATCCATAATAAAATGAGCAATGTAGTTTATTCATTGTTTTCGAATGAGGTCTACTCATTTTTAAATACAACCAAGTCTTCAGATGCGCCTTTGATGATTCGAAAAACATAAATGATTATTTCTAGAAATCTGAAATACAAAATAGCATATCAAAAACAAATTTAAATAAAACGATATAATGTACTTTAATACAATATAAATTCGTTAAATTTTGTATAATATGAAAAAACAAACGAATGCGAATCGAAATATAAAAATCAAATCAATCACAGTAAAATTTGAACATACATTCTGTAAGAGAGTATCAATACCAAGTAATCAATTTTTCAAAACCAAGTTTTCAAAATGACGCAATACAATTGAAAAAAGAATTTGGGACTCACTTACCAACCAAAGCAAGTAGAGCAATAAAAACCTTCATACTGATAGTTGGTAGTACTACTGATGACAATCAAAGATAGATTAACGAAGGATGGCTTGATGGTAAGCAAGCTCAAAAAGAGATGTTCCTTGGGCTAAAGCAAAGTGCGCAAGTGATCACAAGGGGAAGGTTCCTTTTTAAGAAATAAGATTCGTATCCCAAATGCTGGCGCGTTATTATCCAGAGCAACAAAGCGACGATTGGTGACAATTACCCGCGAGACTCGCCCTATATGTAGAGAACCGGTGACTTTACGGGTTCAGCCATAGGGGCGGACTTCAGAATTAAGGTGGGCTCGTTGCGCCAGTCTAGTGTCATCCACCGCGTTTGCTACTTCTCGTTCATTAAGGACTACCCCCTCTTGCTAGGCCAGTAATGGGGGGTCGGTAATTATCTCTAGGAAGGAAATCCAATTTCGTCACTCCTGTTTCGGCAGGGGGGCTATTTTTAGCGAGTAGGGGAGTGCCAATCTCGTGTCATAAGGTCGCGCGTTGGCCCCCATTTTCTCTCGCGTGCCTTGTTGGGAAACATGCGAACACGAGTTCCGAAGGGGCGTGGGCTTCTTTCAGTTGCATTCTGACGCACATAGGGGATTATAAAGGGGCTATGAGAGAGAGAGAGAGAGAGAGAGAGAGAGAGAGAGAGAGAGGGAAAAGTTCGAGTCTGAGAAGGGGAAATGACGAATACCCCATTTTATTTTCTTTCATTCTTAAAGTCGGTTAATGTTGACATGACCGAAACAACCTATTTTTCACACGTTTTTCTTTTCGCTTTAAACTAGCTCATTGTCACGTGATCCATACAGTACGATGAAGGGGCAGATGGATTAGGCCTTCTTTGGGGAATTTGTTTAAGGCTAAAAGTGGTGTTTAAAATGCATGATGTATTTTTCATGGACACCGAAAGTCCATGATAGATGCAGTAGCCGAATTCTTCGAAATATCGATTCATAATGATTAGTGCTGACCAGACAAACAAATAAAATAATTCCCCTGATATCCAAATTTTAACACGAGTCATACAATGACAGGATTATAAACCAGTACAAAGTGATAGCGGTGGTCAAGTTTCAGATGGAATAATATATATAATTTTTTTACCTGTAATTGATTTTGAACGTTATGCCAACCGTTTTAATCTTTGGGGTATACCTTAAATTCGTGGTCAGTACATTATTTTTATGATGCGTTAGATTACGTTACAACCAGTAGCCAATAAAAGTGCAGTACAGGTATGAAATACATGCACAGGTGACATGAAAGACTGATATCAATTTCGAAAGTACTTTGGATTTGCTAAAATACCGATCCATGGATGAATATTAGTGAAATTGGACACCATTGACATATGCGTAGTTTTCTAATATAATTTTTTGCAATGCAACTTGGGCAATGTTGGGTTTAAAAAATAGCAAGACATGCATGTTCGTTTACCCAATATTTGGCAAAGTTTACTCAATACTCATAATACCGGGTACGAATTTACCCAGTAACATACTTGTCCCCATTTTAACCGAGCTGGGTGAAATATTGCCCTAATGTGTTTTTTTAAGTATCATCAGAGTCTGTGAAACATTTCATATCAATATTTCATTAAATGTAGAATTGAAATAGCTCAAAGCAACCGTAGGATGAAATATAATTTGCCACAAACTCGAGAACTATGTTTCATTCGAATAGTTATGTATGTTTGATTTTTTCAAAATTTGTTATTTGTTTTTGGAAATGAAAATAAACTCTTGTACTCTTGAACTCTTGATTTGTTTTCATATGTAACATCTGATTACAGGTTTAAAAGCTATTGAACTAAAGCACGACATATGAAAATGCGATACGCAACGCTGGAAGAAGCCACCATACCAGCCCCTTAAAAGTAAGTCATATACTTCACAATAATTTTTTCCCCTTCAAGATTTGGATGAGTGCCCCACTTGTACGCATTACTGTTTACACTCTTGTGTTTACAGCATTGGCTTTAATATGCATGATGGAAACCTTTGCGGTGCTTTTATTTACATCAAGGAGTCGTCTTCCTTTAATTAGCTGCACCCAAATTTAGGAAATAACAATTATGAAGTGTGGTGGTTATGATGCTCTTCCTCTTCAGACGGTCAGCAATGGAAAGTCTAGCGGATCTTGAAGTTGGTAACTGCCCGTCTTATCGGACCGCTAGACCATTTCTTTTCTGTCTCGATGTTCATTAGGCTAAACTGCATTTAGAGGAGATATCAAGAAAAAATAAAGAACATACTAGTCAAATTTTAGAAATCATCCAGGAAAATGGCATAGAAGAGTGCCATTGCATTATATTCAGGATCAATATTCTTCCAAAATTCACATTTTGGTCTAACATCACAACCCTCTACACGCTCGATTATGGCAGTAGCCTGAGCAGTGACTTAATATGTTATTCCATACTCAATTTTAAAGGGTCATATGTTTGTGTTTACTACGTAAATTTTTGATAGGAATCACAAACAAGTAAGCAAAATAACTTATAAATTGCTATGGAAACCTCCAACCGTTTATAATTTTCACATCTTATTTGCGCAATTAAGATGTGAAAGCAAAACGTATTTGTTCTTAATTGCAGTCATCTTGCTATTTATCAACTGAAATGAAATTATGCGAACCTGTTTGACATTGTGACTACTCTGCAGGACTGGACTGTATAAGCAGTGTGAACTCAAAGAAAAGCAAATCGTTTTGACCAGAAACAAAGTGTGCATTGTTTCATTTGTAGAATGAACATTATACTTACAATTTTGTGAAAATAATGATAATGATAATAATCAGATCCCTTCTATGAAAGAGAGGAAGAGAGAAAAGGAGATGGAGGAAAGCTGTTTGTTAGGAAGAAATTGTTATTTTTAGAAGAGGTTCTAAAAAGAAGATAAGAAAAATATCTTTATCCGTAAAATTTCATCATTATTAAAGTTAAACTTAGCACATGAATATGATTCATTGATCACATTATTATAAGGTTTTAAAAAATCTAAAAATCGTTTGTGAAACCTTATAAGGCAGATATAATAAGAATTATGTGTCATGCTTCAAAATATCAACGGAATTCTGTATTTTCAAACAAGATATAAGATTAACACTTTATAATCTGAGCTAATACCGCAATGTTCTCGCGTTTTCCTCGCTGAACTGAATGCATGTCTCTGTTACGCTTTATTGGCCAAAAATGAAATAGACACCACAGATTTTATGTAAGGAATATGCAGGGAATTAACCGCGTCGTAATTCTTTACCCAATTATCATTGCACCTCCGAGTGACAAATTGTAGATTAAGAGATAAAGAAGGGGGATCAAACAGATATGAAATTCATGATTATTATAACATATCGATTTTATCTGATACTCGGAACGCGAAATTCTGATAATCTTTAGGACTTAACAAGGTAGATTAAAATGATAATGTGTTTGATGTTATCTAAGCTGGTCACGTTCATACTTTTTATAGTTTAAACATGGGTCATTTGCAAAGGAAATGATTCAAGATACACTAATTGTATGATGTTTGTTTCCATCTAAAAACAAGGAAAAAATAAAACAATAAAAATCAATGAGTAATAAAAAAAGGAACATTTTAAGACGTCATTATTACGTGCCACTTTTTTCCTTACTCCCTGGAAAAATGCTACTCTGTATCAATTCTCTGAGATTTAATCAAAGACTGAGAAGTAGGTGAAGTAGAGATGACGCAGTCAAGTGGCTTAAGCACCTGATTGGAGATGCGAAGGTCGTGGGTTCGAGCCCCGGTGCGGCACTAGTGTCTTTGGGCAAGATATTGATCTGCATTTCCCGCTTTCCATCTACGTGCTAGGTGGGTACCTATAGGATACGAAAATCGTTGTGGTCAAGACACCTAGACAGAATGCTCCCACGGAGTGGAGAAGGTACATACATTGTGTGCTGCACACCTTAATCCGATGACCGGGATATGATATTTCTTGAAGTGCTTAGAGACATCGTAGATGTTACGCGTTACGTAAATCCAGATTATTATTATTGTTATTCCTGTATTATCATTATTGTTATCATCATCATCATCATCATCATCATCATCATCATCATCATCATCAACATCATCCTCATTATCAGTATTGCTATTATTAAAGCGGGTTTAATCGTAATCAGAGCTAAAAAGGCTTTAGATTTCAACTCTTCTTATTTGAAGGCATGCATTTGATAAAATATGATACACGATAACACAAATAATAAAGTGGGAAAACTTTAATTAATCTTTCTGAATTTTCCTTTTTTTAATATCCAACCCCAAACCCTAGATGTACCTTACCGTCGTTCATCTTATCAGTATAAAATACATGAATAATATATATAAAGTTGCATATAACAATCACAATTACTGTTAAAACATCATTGCAGTTTTGCAATGTTTTTTTTTTTATTGTGGATGATATTAACTATATAACTTGGTAATGTGTTAACCCCACACAAAAACATGATAAAAAATAAAACATTACTGTTCTCTTTAAAAAAAAAAACTTGTGACAAGAGCAAGTAAACCTTTAGACATAAAAGTCCAAATTTGCAAACACGTTTGAACTCGCAGAAGCCTGATAGACTGAATTGACAAATGAAACGGCATGAAATTTGTCAGAATATTATTACCTAACATAGGCAATTACTCCGTGTATTACTTAGTCCATAAGGAAATAATTAAGGTGATTTTGATAATTGAGATTTGCATTCACATTCATTTTCATTTAATTTTAAAGTGCATTTCCCTTTTGAAGCACGGCGAATGCAATTGCGAGAGAGGCTACAAGCAAGTACAAGAGAAAGTGGAAAAGAGAAAACAGTGGCCACCTGTATTGTAGATCAGATATATAACAGACTAAACTATATTTAGGATTTATTTTCAAAACACCAGTAAAATGTAAACAGTACAGTGCAATTCAGGCAGGTAGGTTTCAACAGATTCGTGAAATTAAACTGCAGTCCCAAACCTTTAAAAGTGGCTCCAAGTCTCAGTGGGAGAGAAATTTGATACCTACAACTACTCATTGTTCAAGGTAATAAAATAAGCTTCTGTAATCAGCTGAAGATATAGTTTACAGGATCCAATGTTGACGCGAACACGGTAGTAACGATCACATGAATGTACTTGACAGGTATCAAATATTGAAAATGAAGATTATGTTCCGCGCGTGATCATAGACACGGAGGAAATCAATTAATATTTGTTTTTACTAAGTTTTTGGACTATCAAAATTGGCCACCATGAATCTATTAGCACAGCTTTTAAAGGCATAGAGATCCGTACAGACACTTAATTACAAATACATAGTATAATATATTCTAATTCTTTTTCACATACTGTTTTTGTCATTTCATTGTAAAACAAACATTCAGTTTCATTACGATGGAAAAGATGCTTATCAGGTGTGTGGATTATGTGAGGGATCACTGAGGCAATTTCTTTTTTTCAAGACCCCTCGGTCTTCCTCTGTTATTGTTATACTGTTCGGAATAAGCATCTGTAATGTCTGCTTTCCAATGAGACATAAATTGCAACCAGGCGCGGTTCTACCGGGGGGGGGGGGAGGAGGGGGGCTATGGGGGCTCAAGCTCCCCCCAAAAGGGATATATAGTCTGATATACATTACAATCCTCCAAGCACCAAGTAGCCCCCCCCTCCAAAAAAAAAAAAAAAAAAAAAAAGTTTATAAAAGTTTATGCTCTAGAACCGCGCCTGATTGCGACTAGTGTTCTCTAGGATAACAGACTGAATTGAATTTTCCTAATTCATGTATCAAAGGACAATATTTACCCATAAGCTCAAGTATCAATACTCTGGAATAATAATTTTATGACATATTTTAATACACACTTGCCAATTTTCCAAGAGATAAACGCAATATTGATTTTTTTAAAAGTACTTTAAAAGCTTCCGTTCCGTAATAAATGCGTCATGGTTCACAGATTATGATCTAATATTCGTTTCATCATCCAAGTAGGGATTTATTTTGACTTTTTGTTTTTACGTTATATCCTTTAAATGACATCAGAAACACAAGGATATGTCGTTATGAAAAAGATGAATGGTCACGTGACTTCGTCCGCAAACCACGCCCATACGAAACCCATGAACCAACATAAGAAAAGTAAAGCCTGATTAGAAAATATCAAGTACATAAAAAGACAGTGTTAAACATTCTTTCTTACTGAGTATGTTTAAAGATGAATATTTATCTAACGAAAGAAAAACTTACATGACCGTTACACTATGTAAACTCTAAGGCTCCGTTTAGTAGATTACTATATGCAACTGACAAAATACCCAGCTTTTAAAATGCACTTTAAATCATAATACTCTTACGTATGATCATAAGACTGTAAATGGCTGTCTACCATCCCCCTCCCCCGCATCCCATATCATTTATGTTTTTGTAATCAATGGATTTCTTTCTTTTTCCAGTCGAATGTCTGATTGTGAGATCTTGCAAATTATTCAACATGGCATAAACAATGTCTGTAATGCCAAGCACGTAGTCAAGAGTGCGTCCTGCAGAAACCCTCCATGTCCCCATTTTATCCTCCAAAGAATCCCATTTGGCTTAAATGTGGACTTAGCACCGCTTGTAAGGTTACTTGCCAAGCCGTATGCGAATTCAACTTCCGATTCAATTTCGGATTCGGATTCAGATGTGGATGACTCGGACTCGGATTCCGATTCGACCTCGGATTCAGCATCGGACTCCTCGCTGCTATCTCGCCTTCGTCTGCTCAGCGACAGTGCTCTGATAATATGATTCAGGTATTCGTTGTCGTCGCTGGTACCTGCAAGATCCGCTAAACGTAATCCGGTTCTAGTGTTTGCCATTTTCAAACCTCTAAAGTGCTGGGCCGTGGTGATATCCTTCTTAAAATGGTGGGACTTTCCATCGAAGTTAGATTCACTACCTGCATATTGCAATGAATAAAATTAAACGTGAATTAAACAAATACTCTGTGACCATGGTGACCCTTTACTGATGAATACTAGGTTTCTGGTAATTTTTGTGGTTATATGGCTCCTTTAGCGGGCTATAATTGAAAATGAATTAAAGTTCATGACGCAAGGGCGTCAAAATTGAACTATATAAAAAAAAAAGTAACATTAAGATAAGCAAGATAAGACCCAGTCTAAGATTTAAAAAATCATTTAAAAAAAAACGACGAACAAACAAAACAATATAAAGTTGCAATGACATGCTAATAATTTTCATTAGATTTAGTCTCGGTGGTCCAGAATCATTTATATATCTACTACTAGAAAGAAATACAACAATACTGTAGGTCACATGGTGAGTTCAAATAAAGAACAACTTTCTAAGCAGAGTCCATGCTAGTACAAAACATTATTTCGTCGTGGACCAGTGTTAAATGTGATGGAATGCGAAAATAATCTGAAGTGAATCTAAAACCAAAGATTCTTTAGATTAGGAAAGAAATGTCGACGTAACGATGAAATTCTATCTAAACTGTGAACGGATATCACATATTCGATGTACACCTCTTATATGAAATTTATAAGAGAAACGAAATTTCTCTCCGGGAAAGACCGTGAAGACTTCATATCACAAGGTATGAAAAATAAGGACGGAGTCTTGGTCCTCATACATGTCAAGAAGAACATGGCATTACTGACAACATCAGGTGTCACTAAAAGCCACTCAAAGTCAAAGCGAGGGCGTATCAGATTTAAACATCAATTGAATTAGTTCTTAGCAATTTCAGTCAGAACGCTACCATGACTAACAGACTACTAACCACGGTGTTATATTATGACTGAGGGGGTATGCCAAGAAAAGATAGACTCTGTGAAAGAGCAATTGATGCCGTTCTTATGTCAAAATAATGACATGTCAAAATTAGGAAAGTATCTCAATAGCTTTAAAAATAAGAAAATGGAACCTTATAATAATAGCCATTTGTATGGCGCCGTCTATCTAGAAATATTCTATTCCGAGGCGCACAAGAAAAAATAGAAAGGAAAAGAGGGTTCGGATGAGTGTCATAGTGTCAAGTACAAGTATTGTTAAAAAGACATGGGATTTCAGCTTGGATTTAAAGGTTTGTAAGGATGTTCTGATTCTCATATTTATTGGTAAATTATTCCAAAGAGAAGGAATTAATTATTAAGCGTCAGATACTGACCAAACACTGCTTCTAATTCACCCTAACGTGAAGTTTATGGGTTTATTTTGCATCACTCTACAGGTGAAGGAGATAAAGGTACTTATACAGGTTCACGGGCGCTCTACAACTAATCCAACTTCTCCAAAATGAGCTTACTGCATAGCTAGTGTAATAATTAGCCACGCAGAGTTATACATGTATACATCACAATGATTTACGAAGGGATGATTCTTTGGCTATGATATGGCAACCTGGAAGATTTTCATTGGAAATTGTTTGTTGTTGCTGTAGTTTGTTGTTACTTGTTTTTGTTCTGCTTTTGTTTGTTTGATGATTTTTTTGCGTACTTAAGTTGCATAAGGACAGCTTCTTTCAGTTTGATAGACTATAACATCATATTTTGATTGAGATTAAATTCGTCCACTACTACAATGTTAGACATTGAATATATAAATTGATTTGAGAATGTCACATATATCTTTTAAAATGCCCATAGACCCTCACCTCCCCCGACAACAATGAAAAAACATTTTTGTTCTAAAAATATGATTTATTTGTGAGGAATTCTTGATTTCTACGATACATAAATAATTTGTATTAAAAAGTGAAAGAATCATTTCGCAATTTTAGACTAAAGGTATATCTATATCAGTTCTCCGATTCTACAAAGTGACGACAAATAATAATAATATTTTTACCCAGGAAAACCTGCAAAGCCGGCTTTGCAAATCATTATTACCCCAGCAATTACTAGGTCCCCATTTACACCCTAGGACGAGTGGGACAATTGTAGGTAAAACATCTTTCCCAAGGATGTAAGCACCCAGAGAGGATCGAACCCAGGACCTCTTGTATAAGAGTCCAGAGCCTTCACCAATAGACCACAGTGCTCATAAGAATATTTGATTAATAAAGGTTGATTTTATAAGGAAAAGAAAAGAATGAGACGGAGAAAGAGAAATAGAAATCTTAGCATGAAAAATACAAAATGTTGCAACCCTAAGGTACAATTATTGGAAAGTGATATGGAAGATGCCCCTCCTTTGCTCAATGAGTCACGAAAATCCGACATGCATAGTCATACATGTAGTAGCAGCGAAACAGGCAGGCGTTTTGACTATAATGGGCCTTTAATAAGATCTTATCTCTGTGTTTATGATTTTTAAGGACTTTGAGATCATTAAGAAACAATACCCCTCGGTCTTTCATTTCTCAGAAGACAAAACAATAAAATAATCAAATTCATTATTTTTGTGTCAAATATTGGTGTTCACATTTCTTAATTTTGTAAATTTTTCAAAGATTATGAAAATGGAATGAAAGTAAAAAAATCTCCTGCACTTCAATCCCTTCCCTTTATATAATAATATTTAACACAATGAACAACCCCGCTCCCAAGAAAATGCATGCAATCACTATGGGGAAAATGTCATGCAAACGGATCTATTACGAAAGGACATTATTTCATGCTTTTCGTTATTGCTTCAAAATGGGGCTCAAATAATTACTTGAACTATCTGATACAACAATCTTTCAGCAAGAACGTCTGACGCAATATGGTGGTACTGTCAGATTTTCCGTCCTACGTACGTTTCTTTTATCTCCTGTCCACATTAAGGCCACAAAGGTAGCAACCGTCTAAACAAATACTTCAGATAGTTCTGGCTGCACCCCGAAGTTCTTCAAAACTTGATCAGACCCCTTGATCACGTGGTCAAATCCAAATTTCTCTGGTCTTTAGTCATGTCAAAAGGTTCGTTAAGAAGGTAATTAGCAACTTATATATGAGATAAACAGACATTCAAAATATAACAGGGGGGAAAACAAAGAAGAAATTAGATAAGATAGGGGATGTCAGGTTATAATAAGAGAGATGCGTCATGGGGAACAAAATAGGATGATGGAAACTTGAGTATGAAAGGAAGATTAATATGTTTTATTTTATCCCTTTCTGCTCCAACGTTGGGATGAATTACTAGTAGCATGATTCATTTCAAGTATTCATGTCAGTACCAATCATCCATGCTTATTTCCAAATAATAAATCTTTTTTGCCATTATATTCAGTTATTCAAACTCGTACGATTAGATTTATTTCCTTTAAAAGAAAATACGCGTACATATTGTATTTCTTAACGGTCCTAAAATCAAATTCATTACTCATAAAAACTTAGAGTGCATTTTATCAGAATAAAAAAATTAAGACTATACTCACTGCAGACAGCGTATGTGAAGAACACCGACGTGAAAACAAAACTAATCAAAACTTGACACCCCATTGTAGTTCTTGAATATGGAGTTTCCCAAAGTCCTCAAAATTATCTACATGTACCAGATTTTAGCAACTTCAATCAGACAGAAGAAACTGCTCAACATGAATTCAAAAATCTTCTATTATACAGGAATGTCGTTCATTTTAGTGTAGGCCTAGTTGTTGTAGGGGCTGTTTGCATGTGTACAGATCTGTACCCATTACGAAAACAACAAAAGGATGTCCATACTTAAGGGCGGGGCCTCTTGGAAACTCCACTTCATTTAGGTTCTTTCCTTGGTAAATTGGTAAATTGGTAAACTGGTGTGAAGGGGTTTTTGGAAAGGACTTTAAATATCATATGTGTTCATTTTCTTCAGGATTTGTTAAAGATTTGTTATTCAGGTACTAGATTAAGAAATGTATTGAGTCATTATGAGACATGTCGTTTTCGTGGCCGAATACATGTACATGTTAATAGCCAAACTTCTTTTGGTGATACATGCATGACATACACATGATCTGGCTATCATATTTAACATGTCTAAACGTTTATGAGTCGTTTGTTTTGTTTTTAAGTCAATAAGGCAATGTCTGTTTAATAAAGGAGAGAAGCTTTTCCAATATACCATAATACAGTACTAAATACTGTGCATTCGGAAATCACACAAACTTGTCTACTTCTACAATTCGTTATTACAACACCTCCTTTGGAAAGAGTAATGATAGTTTGACACCGTACTAAGAAATACATGCAATTATTTAAAAGTAATATCCAATGTGGCAGGCGGACATGAATAGAAGGTTTTCGAATTTATTAGTAGAATTTGGTACCCCCGATTATATGCCAATATAAGTTTTCCCTTTTTAAAATCTAATTCTTAAGTTTTACATGACCTATATGCATGTTTTGGGTATCCATTTTGGCGTATTTCATATTCGATATCTTAAAAGGCTCCTCAAAAGTTTGTCAGAGAGACAAGTGCCTTGGGAGCGTTAATGAAAGAATTTCATCAAGACTTTGCCGGGTGCCTTTCTTATTAGCACAGCTCACATGTCGAGACCGGAGAGGTGACAGGTTTGGGATGCGGAAAGAGTGGATTTACGCCTATGTCATGATACGCCAAAACTTTAATTAATATGGCCCGTCTGTAAGATTCACATCGCAAGGGAAAACATCATGAGAGTCATGAATGGTGTACGAGTAGGAGATCTAGTTAAATACACAAAGAATTTGAGGCTTCGAAGATTGGTAAAAGTCCGCAAGACGCGATTCTACAATTCTACTTTAACATGATTAAGCAGTTATTGGTGAATTTAGTCATACAGATAAAAGGAAAGGATGAAAGTGGGTTTTCTAGGAATTTTGACCTAGGTCTATGACCGAAACCGCGACGTTATAATCTAATAGCCACAGAAATGGCAAGAAGATAGTTCTTAACAAGTGAAAATAAGAAATGAAGTACCCTCTTTGGATGTTTGCTGGTATGCTTTCTGTTGGAAAAAAATGAAACATCTGTGAAAGTTGGGGGCTTTGACAAATTAGTTGAAAACAAATATCCGATTCTTCTCTAGCGTTTTACTGTGTAAGGATTATATATTTTTTTTAAATCGAGGGCTATCATCTCTATTGGAAATTAACCAACAATTCTGAAAGAAAGTTGTATAGTTGCTGAGTATCGAGCAAACTATATATTGCATTCCATAAAAAATTCCGAGACTATTTGTAGCTTTAACGCAAAAATATTTGTACCTGCATCGTTTGCTAATGTTCAAATGTGCATGTACATATCCATGATGATGAATTTTCAGGGTGTGAAGTTTTGTTAACCATGTTTACACTTGACTCCACTGATACCCTTTTCCTGATAAAAATTTCTCGCTACGAGAACAATAGATTGGCTTCAAGCTCTTTTGGTTACACCTGGGCAACGTATTTGATTCTGACTCAGAGACATAACTCGGTCGACAGGGACTTAAGCCGGCTTCAAATATAAGCTACCTACGTCAAATAAAGAAAGCCACGGACTCCTTAAAATAGCCAACCCTCTTTAAGGATATGGTCATGACCAAAATAAACTTGATGGATAAAATAGAGCGAAGGTTCATGGGTGTTAGTAATTACTACTATGTCTTTAGTGTTATCGAGGAGATCAGGGGTGGGTAAATGATTAGTCAGGAAATCGGTAGCCTTCTGTTATTCATTACTTTAGTTCATCTTAAACTATTCAGAGGGAACTTCACGATCAGCTTATAAAGAGAAAGGACGAAGCGAGAGAGGACCAGAAAAAACTAAGATCAAAGTAAACTGTAAAAATTTCCTGTGGAGTAAAAATGTTGATCGAGGATGTTGGCTCAATTGATTGATCGCCCGCCTCATGAACGGGAGGTCGTGGGTTCGATCCCCGGCTGAGTCATACCAAAGACTTAAAAATAGGACCTTCTGTCTTTTAGCCAGGCGCTCGGCATATAAGAATGGAGAAGGGTAATAATAACATATTATGTTATGCAGGGCCCGCTGGGAGAGCCGCTGATAAAAGCTGAAGTGGCTACCCTGGGTAAAGTAAATAAATAAGTACATAAATAAAGATGAGATAATGAATGAATGTGACACAACACAGAACGATATACCACGAGGTATGAAACTTAAAGGGGGTATATGGATGGACACACATGAAATAGACTGAAGAGAGAATGAAAAGAAGCGAGAAGGGTAAGACGGTTGAAACGGGATTGCGGGACAGAGAGGAAATGAGGTATGGAAAAAGAGAGAGCGTGAGAGAGAAAAAAAGAAGGCGAGAGAGAAGAAGTGGATTGCTTATCAACTCAAAAGGATTACTGACTAAAATTTAACACGTGAAATGATGGGCTGCATTATTTTTGTACAATATCAGAATAACAGCCCTGTCAAAATGGAGTGACTTTTACGAATTCAACAGCAGAAATAAAATAACTAATCAAATACAAATTTTACTAATGCTTTCAAATAGAATACAGAGGATGAAAAATAACGAGCTAAGAATATGATTTGAATACAACTTGTGCAGTCTGCATCAAAACCTGCTCTGTTATCATGGTTATGCAGCACTTTTTTAAAGGTCAGAGACAGTTCATCCTCAGACAATTATACACAACTCGTCACGTGGATCCGTGTCTTAATGGAATGACTTATATCCAAATATATATCAGCTGTGCAACATGTTCGGAGAGTTCTCAATATCTGCATGGTTGGGGTAGTTACAAGATTTTTGTTGTTTTTGCTGTTTCATATTCAAATAAACTATAGTGCCCTAGTGTTGAATCCGGTTGTCCTAATATTTTTGTATTCTGATTTTTTTTCTAATACCTTGTTTTCTCATTTTTACAGGCTTCATTACATTATCCGTTATTTATATAATTAGTTTTTACATAAAATGGACACTTAATGGTCTTGTGAGGGCGTGCTACTAGCAGCATTTTTACATGCACAGAGGTGCCTTAGTCGAGTGGTTGAAGGCGCTTGCTAGAGACGCGATAATTGGGGGTTCGACCCAGGTAGCGTTATTTTTGTTTCCCAGGCGAGATCAGGGCAACCACATTATCACATGCATTAAAAGTATCCGACTTGTATTTTTTTTAAGTTTCACCTTATTTTTAATTTTTTTTTATAACCCTAACCCTAACCCTAATCCTACCACACATGTCAATAAATGATTTTTTTTTTTAAATCACCGTTCTAGGAAGGAATTGAACTCGACTCATCGAGGCAAGAGATGCGATCATTTACCGCTAGACCACACGACATCGCTTCAGAACTCCGGGTAACTTACAAGTGAAATGTGTGGTTATGATATGAATGAAATGGCACAGAGAGACGGAGAGTAGAGAAAGGAAGAGAGAGAGAGAAAGGGAGAGAGGAAGAGAGCGTGAAAAGGAGAGGTTGGGGCCCTTGAAAGACAAGATCACTAAAATAAAACACTATCCTAAATCCAATGACAGAGGGCGAAATAGACTTTTATCTAAACTATGGTTGAAGCTACACGATTACAGTTAGTGGGAGGACCAAAAAATGAACGCCGAAGTGGGTGGAGTTATTTATTTTTTCATGAATAATGTTTTGATCCCATGGCATAGAGAATGATATATTATGATAGAACTGTGGGCGGGAATTACATTCATGATTGCAGTTGGTGATTAGCCAAGTCGTATCTGTGATACTTCTAGTAATGATTTCTCCATCAATGTCAAATAGTGTATATTTTAGTCATGGTTAAGTTATTCTATTAATATTCAGTGAGATATGAATCACGTTATTCATATCTTTTTCATGTCATAACGAGAGATGGATAAAAAGCTGATTCATGTAATATCGGAAAGTGGTGTTAGATTTCTCAGCTACGATGAATTTCTGCGTTCTCTCATCTTAGATTATAAAAATAAAACAGATGAAAATATATATACGGTTGCAAGGTATCATCATATCACTGAACCTTTAATTACTGATGCATTTCTGTCATAGGTATAATTCATCCATTTAAATGAAAAGTTAAAACAAAGATATCACCGTTTTCATACTTCTGATAATTAGGGAAATGTTTAATCCCATCAATAAGTTTGAAGAGCTGGAGTCCCAACTGGCAAGAAATTATTCAAGCAGCTGTCCCTTTCTAAGGTTGCACAATAGAATCTACAGGTGTGCTGTTGCCTTTGATGTCTAGGTTCGAGGCCGCCAACATCATGGGAAAGCTTGAGTATTTGGTTTTTGTCACAAATAGAATATCGTTAATATTTCACTTTTTATTTGAATTAACAGAGAGAAAACTGAACAGATGATAGAATATGAATACAAAAGCCTATCTGTGTCCAGAAATTTGCGTATGTCGCACAAAAGCAGTTTTAATCTGTGAAAAAGAGTAAAATTTTACAATCCTAAAACCCGCAATTTGACACTTTTCCGTTTACTTCCTGCAAACGAAAATAAAAAGTGACTTTGTTGAAGTACAGTTATTTATGATGTTATATGTCAGATTAGCGCCAACATTAGCCCAGTCGAGTAATCTTGATTCACATTTCAGGAATTTTTGCACAATTTCCTTTCGCTTGCCTCCACTAAACGTATAAGCACTGTGTACTGCTCATATTATCAGCATGGTCTGACGAGTGGTAGCGAAAAGTAATTATCATTACAAAAGCACATTTCCCTTTGAAAATGGCCCGTAAGTTTGCAGTCAGGCAGAAAACTTTTGTCTACGTATCTGCAAGGAAGATCGAGTTAAGCACATGCCTGACATATTTTTTCCTGACGGCATCGAACGTCACTTCAAAGGGAATACGTTAGATGTGACTCCAGCTCTTGAAACTCCTTGATCCCATTATCAAAAACTTTTTGTAGCAGTTGACATGTAATATCAAAAAGATCTAGAAGGAATGTTTATCAGTGAGCAAAATGTAGTCTGATCTTGCTACCTTATCCCTTTGAGTTGGATTTTGGGATAATAACTTTCTTCTTCTTTTATGTCTCTTTTAACTTGCAAGTTCATGTTTCTGTTTCGATTTTTAAAAAAGCTGAATCATTGCTATAATAATTTATCGCGTCGACTGATTCTTGTTGTCAGTCAAATAAGCAAAAAGCAATATTGTTTAAAGATATAAACGTTATAGCGACCTCTGCAGCCCCAAAGAAGAAATTCCTGTAAATTCACACATACTTGTCCTGAGTGCATAGAAGAAGTTATAAACCTCACAGGAGCCATATTCATGAAATAGTTGCCAAGTAAGACTTAGTTGGCAGCTAAATTCCCCAGCTGCAAATTTGTAAGGTGGCATCTATTTCATCTAGTTGCCAACTAAAAGCACAATAGATAGCTGCATGCTTGACTAATTTCAGGTGATGCCTTTGTAATGCCTTTACTGTGAACATGGATGAATGGAGGTGGGTCTAAATAGACAATACAATGCATTGCTTTGTACATAGCTGTGTGATTATGTGAGTAGCTGGCTATGCATAGCTATAACTGGTATTGCCCAAGTTGGATCTTTAAAAGTTAAATTTGCTGAAAATGTCTTCAAAATAAGGCAAAGAAATGCCAATTACTTGTTCTTGGCAGAGAATTACAAAGAAAATAATCCCATTCTTGATGCCAAGCAAAAGGATGTTGGCACCAACAGAAAGAAAAGAGATGCATGGAAAAGTATTCTAGAGCAACATAATGCAAGATTTCCAGACGTAGAAAGATCACTGGATGATCTCAAGGTTAAACGGAGTAAACTCAAATCTGACGTGAGAGATCGACTTCTGTCCATCAAGAAGTCAAGAAACGTAACTGGGGGAGGGAAACCTCCGAAAAGGAAACCTCCAGCTGAACAAAAAATAATCGATTTGTGTGAGGAAAGCCCCAGTTTCAAAGGACTGGCAGAAGCTGAATCAGCAGCAGTTCTCCATACATTTAACAGACAGAGGATGAAGGTAATCAAAATTGTGCCCATATCAAAATTGATTGTTTATATGGGGCTGATGATACATGTCAGTCAAAAGCGCTGATCTACGATGGTGGGGGAAGGGGGCGTTGGGTTGCGGAGATGGATAGCCTGGTCTTATTGTTAGCATACCATAATTACACTACTCATTATAAAGAATGATGATGTTAATGATGCTACTGTAATGATAAAAATGATGATGATGATGATGATGATGATGATGATGATGATGATGATAATAATAATAATAATAATAATAATGATAATAAGGATGATGATAATAATGATAATTATGATGACGATTATTCACATCATCATGATGACAGTGATCACTATAATTGTTATCATTATTTCAATTATTATTAGTAGTAGTAGTAGTAGTAATATTATTATTATTATTATTATTATTATTATTATTATTATTATTATTATTATTATTATTATTATTATCATAATTCTTATTATTATTCTTCTTATTACTACTATTATTGGTTATTGTTATCACCACCATTATGATCATCATGGATCATCAACAACAGGTGTTGACACATTAATCATCATTGTAAATTTGATAGGCCCAAAGTATATTTTTCTGGAGTTATTTTATATATGTTCCCATACGTTGATGCCATACAGAATACCCATAAGATACAGAATGAAAGAAATTTAAAACAATATAACCTAATTACGACTGCAAGTGTGTCATCTACAGTTTATTAAAGTAAATAATTTCTTTCACAAATGTCATCACGTCTGAATCATACAGACACTTTCTACAGATGTGAGAGAATACGTTTCCCTTTCGTATTTTTGTACATTGAACATGGAATTCTAAATTTCCCTCTTATTTTGTTCAGAATATTACACATGCAAGTGTCAACTTTCGAATTTAACAAGGTTTGGTTTTTATCTTCAAAGTGTGTCTAACTAATTGATGCTGTCTTTCTAAAGAGATGGAGAAATCAGAGAAATTTCTGCAACAGAATAACGAGGAAATGCCATCAACATCCAAATCGTCAGATTGTGGCTTACCAGCATACGGACAACTCAAGAGGCAATGTCAACCATTTAAAGAGCTTGTTGACATTGAAAAGGACAATGCCTTGATTAAACGAGAGAACTTTCTTTTGGAGCAACAAACATGACAAAAGCTGAAACTTGAAATTGAGCTCTTAAAACAAAAAGTATGACAGCCACTTGTGTAGAAGTATAGTTTGGAAGTAGATGAGTCATTCTTTAGTTTGTAAACATCATAAAGGTCATGAAGGTCGCTGAACTGAAAATTTTAAGAAAATTTGTCTGGATCAATACCAATTAAAGTTTATCTACACATAATTATTTCGAGATTTTCAAAAAGTAATTATCCTCTTTTCCTTTCACATTCTAAAGTGTGTTAAAGATATATGAGTTCATCTTTACTACAATGCATACATAAACTTAAAATCCCATAGGATCATTTAGGATTCAAGAAGTATGACATGGAGCTTTAAGGAAATAAACAATGAATTAAGGAATATGTCTTTCCGTTACCCCGCTGCACACATCTGGTTCATTACATGCATTACATGTTTGATAATGATTTAAATTCAAGATGTAACCCTTTTCAAAACCCAGGGCCTTATCACTTTTTTATCTAAGAGGTTACTGAACGATTGATTTTTTAATTATCTATATCTACTCTTAGTCGCGTGAATTAAATTTGGTCTACGTCTACTGAAACTAAATAATAAGCCTTTTAAAACTCCCGAGTAAAATTTTACATTCCATCATGTCAACCGACTTTAACTAGGAATTGAACCAGGAGGAAGTGAAGGGATTAAGAGCTCAAATCTATCCCTTAATTTAATATTTATAACGATATGAGTCATGGGTGTAGACAGGGTAAAAGGATTAATCAATATACCATTATATACCTTGTGATATAGGTATGCATTTTGAAAGCTTTAATGTTGTACATCACTTGGTCATCTTCTGTTATCTCGTTTCGGTGTTAATACCTTTTCATCCCGTTTATATAAAACGTATAATTATTTGGTAACTTATTTTGAGCAAAATTATGCTTTAGCAATTCATTACAAATCTGGAGCATTAATTCATGCATTCTCATTTTTCAACTTCTACCTGAAAATTCCGCCATGTGTGGGAACAAGATTGACCGCGTCATAATTTCTCAAATTAATTACGGTGTAACGTACTAATCTTCAGCAAATCTGATAAAATGTTCTGATTACGGCTATTTTAAATGAAGCTTGGATTACTGCGATGACGTATTAAGAGCGGCAGTAATTTTCTTGTTCATTAAAAGCGGTTAAAAAAACAACAAGTTGGAGTTAGCTTTTCAACAAACATTTTTTAGAGATTTTTTTCCTTGGTCATGCAGCTATAAGCATGATAAGTAAACACAGCAAAATAAGTAACTCCCCCCTAATTCAAAATAGCATAACTTTTTAATGAAAAAGTTTTGAGCAAAATAATTTGGCAGGAGTGTTTCTACACTTATTGACTAACTTCAGTGTGAATATGAGAATGATCCGTCAAGTCATGCATGAGTGAGCAGACATTAAAGGCAAAAATGTCACTTTTCAAAAGTCACAAGAGTCATTTTGTGGGGTCTGTGAAACAAAACTTTGACGAATTTGGTTCCTTCCATTGTTTGACCCCGTCATGCCTATCCCTGACACTTTTCATATTTATCACAGTTGGTTAAACACAATTTTTTTGTTTGAAGAAAGTGATGTTCAGCCCTCCTAAATCTACAAAATTCATTCAGTTTATGGAAAGAATTGGCATCAACCAACATGAATCAGCACATTATGTAAAAATACCGGGTAGTCGTTTTTCCAGCATTAAACAGTAATTTTTATTATTTCTTGCTACATCGTTAAACATCAACAGCACTTAAACAACACTAGAAAAAGCTTGTTTCACAGATTCCCCAAAATGACTCATGTGACTTTTGAAAAGTGACGCTTTTGCCTTTAATGTCTGCTCGCTCATGCATGACTTGATAGATCAATCTCATTTTCACACCGAAGTTAGGCAATATGTGTAGGAACACTCCTGCAAAATTATTTTTCTCAAAACTTCGTCGTTAATAAGTTATGCTGTTTTGAATTAGGGGGGAGTTACTTTTTTGTTGTGTTTATTTGATTTGCAAGTTAATCGATTAGAAAGTAATCCTGATGCAAATTTTGAGCTGTGTTTATTGCTACTGTTAAATATGTGTATAAAAACCACTCAAAGGAGACGAGAAAATTGGTCTTTATGGACAGGTGATCTTTATAAGCACCTAAGACTGTAAAACAATCTTTAATACATTTTTAAAGTTTAGATACGAAGACTAATTTTGACGTTGCAAAACAAAGGTATTAGCACAGGAAAAAAAAATAAGATGAAATAATGTATGAGATGAAGAATTCTTTTCATACATATTTGAATCAAGAACTAAAGCCTGTATGATATAGTTCCACTTCAAGCAAAGTTATACACATGCCTACCGTATATGGAAATGGTATTAAGTTAGAAAGCAAGCAAGCTAGACAGCTAGATAGATAGATAGATAGATAGAAAGATGGATAGATAGATAGGCAGACAAAGAGAATATTTATTGCCTTTCTAAATGAATAGGTTGATAAATTGATTGATTGATTGATTGATTGAATGATTGGCTGATTGATCGATTAATTAATTGACTGAATAACAGATTACTGCGAGGGACAATAACAAATGAACACAAAACACCGCCATAATGGTGAGGGATTGAAACAGTTGTACGTCACGAAGCTCACGGATAAGTGAATAACAAAAAACAGGGACAGAAATGTGTTAAAAGTTTAAAGTGCGTGATGCAATGAAGTGACAGGTTTTTTTTTAGAAGAACCCATTCTGAATGAATACAACACACTTAAAAATGAAATGACAAACCGTTGCTTGACAAAGAGACTTCTTAAATATTCATCCCCATCATGCCAATAGCCATAGCAACAGCAAAGACCTCGTGACGAGCTTTACTCCACCTCCTCTTCACATACATTTCCCAAGATGACGTCGCAACTTCAGTCTTTATCAGGATGCCAGCCCGACTTTTACTAGCCAGTATCTCTGGGGGAGCAGGAGTCTAGGGAGATGCCCTCATGTATTCAGTGGGTTTCCTTTATAATGTTACGTACATCACGAGAAAGATTAGTGTAATTATACACACTGTCATGGGGACTCTGGAGCACGAGCTCAGGTTGTCAGCACGTGGGCGTCATCTCAAATGCCTGAACAAACGAGGCTGCAGTTGCTACATAATGTTTGCGTACAATTTCAATATGCTGGGATAAAATACATGACAGGAAGCATAATATGATTGCATTTAGGCTATGCACTGAATACCGAACATAGAGGATGTTCGGCCAATCACCAGAGTTGCCACAAATGCATAGCAATTCTATTTTACCTAAAATATTTTACAAAGTGTTGATATTTTCACAATCCATGACTTCAATACATTTCTTTTATTGGTCGGAAGAACTTATTTCGAACAGTCCAGAAAAGAATTTACCATGATAAATGGCATATTGATGATATTTGAAAAGTCTTAGAGATCTTGAAATTATTTATAACATAAATTCTTTAAGATAAAGGTCATGCCAGCTGGTAGGGGGAGGGCTCCTTTATGCATGGTATGACTAATACCATCGCCCTTCCTTCAAGAGTTTCACGAAGCTTCCTGATTCATTTGATTACATCACTACGTTTTCCGGTAGATGATCTTTGAAGACCCATCCCTAGTGGCGTAACATGAGACAAAGCCATTGAAGGGGCGTCTGGCATGAGAGAGGGGCATCGTTCTGAGATTCTATGCGAGAGCTTTGGCCATGGAGTGAAAGTGTGCTAGGGGTCGTGTCTAGTGCTTCCCATGGTGCCTTTTCCCACTCTCTCCTTCGCTTTCGTTTTTCCTTTCTCCCTTTCCCCCATATTGCGGAATTTGTTAGGGAGGGAGGTGTCCTGTTCGCCCATTATCTACACCTATGCCCACCTCTTTAACCGGCGTCTATCACCTTGTCACACCTCATCTCAGGGACGAAGGTAAATAAGTTTGGCACATTGAAAATGGGGGTAACAGGAACCAAATAGAGGCAATTTTTCCTTCAAAAATACTGTTTCGTCTGAGAAGATTTTATGGTCTTTAGGTGATCCTATCATTGACTCTGTGAATATTAAACTCGGGTTGCCCTTTTGAAAAAAAATGGCTACTCTAGTGCTATCACCCCCCCCCCCCCCATAAACACACAAATACATACACACAAATGGTTAATACTTATGTTGATGAATCGTTCTATTAATTGCTGAAAGTGTGTAACTCTTTGTAAACCTTTTTTCTATCGTAGGGTATTAACAGTTCTATTTGCAAACTGATCGAACAATATTGTTTTTAAAAATTTCGACAACCAACTTCCCCAAACCAATTCAAGATATCTTGCTAGTCCCGTATTTTTCAACGTCTTGTTTTAACCTCCACCACGCCCTAGCGTTCCTTTGCGATCCTTTGCTAAACCAAAATGGGACGAGGTTTACAGTAAGGAATCCAATAATGGTTCTCATGGTAAAGGATTGACCGCGGTGCAACTAGCACGGAAACATGTGTCGTATGATCCATTCATGGCTATTATACCTCAAACTGACAAAGTATTGCTAAGTGTAATTGGGAAGAACAATAAGAACAACCTTTTTCACTTCATCCAAACCTGAGGCCCGTGACTTTAACTTTTTCACGCTTTGCTCAGCATATTAAGGTCCGTAGACTATGATTCAGCCAAATTTTAGCTCTTCCTGTTTGTCCTCCATACTGAACTTCACCAGTCTCTTGTAGAGTGTCTAGCACGTTACCCTTCCTCTTGCCTTTATGGGATGGATAAGGGATTTTAAATCCTTTGATCTTAATCCAGCTACTTCTGACCATTCACGATGAATCAGCTCATCGTGAAGTCATTGAAAATACAATTCAATATATTCTTCATTGTCCAGTGAGGATATTATAGGAAATGTGTTTCCATGAAATGTTGCTTTTGATTATTTTCAAAAACTTTTCAGTGAATAAAAAGTAAGTAAATAAGACAAAAATACGACAATAAAACAGTATTGGAAATGTAGAAGACACTATAGATAATCATACATGATAATAATGATTTGTTCTTGTATAACGCAGTCATATTATATTGTAATTTAATGTCTATGCTGTCTTTCAGAGGACTTTGATATTATTACCCTTTCTTCAGCCCAGTTGCCAATACAGCGCTCAAGCATTTCAAGGACTTAAATCCTGCAAGCCAGGATTTAAGTTACCTCACCTGGGTCGAGCGTGGCAAATGTAGATTAATGTCATCGCCAAAGGACATAAAGTACCTTGTGGTTATTTACTAGACTACAACAATTGTGCATATAAAGTATTGATGTAAGATAAGAAAAACCTTTATCGTGTTTTTTTTTCTATATGAAAACACACACAAATAAGAACTCTAGAAAATAAGAACAAAATAATGTTCGTACTTTAAAAATGAAAATTCTATTCAGCAGTGTTCAGTGTCGAGATATATGAGCTGCTTGTTCCCCAATCTTGCATCGGTGCCAAAACAATGCTGTGTGCTAATAAAACATTATTCCTTTTGTTGGCCTCGCACAGTGGTTGGGTTGCTAAGCATCACTTCCTTTGCAAATGTTTCACCCTCTCATACCTTGTACCCTTTAACCGGCACCCCTCTAGATGACAAGGCTCCTTCAAAGTGTAAACTATATTGTAAAGCCCGCACGGTATTATGATATGCATTTTTACCATAGTTATTTTCTGTATGATTTAAAAATGCATGGGTGTATTGTAGAGTTGTGTTGTTGACTACTTACTAATTGGATAAAACACAACTACAAGGTAATGATGGTGGTGGTGATGATGATGATGATGATGATGATGATGATGATGATGATAATGATAATGAGAATATACCTATAAGATGACAATGAAAATAATTCAGAAATACCAACAATTAACGGAGGGAACGAACAAGTGAAAATGTTATAAAAAAAATTACATTGTATGTCACAACGTCATTTTAATATTCAAAGGAAACGAGCATAGTTGCGAGTGCGAACTTTCAGTAAGAAAATCACAGATATAAAGTCGTTATCAAAATGTGACTCTACATAAGTGCTTAAATGCTGTGGAAATAAGAACATAACAGGTTGATGTGGATGCTATTTAGGATCTGGGTATCGAGGTGCGCCTGAAGAGGCCCTAACGAATCTTGTTCCTGAGTGATGGAACGATATCAGCACAGATATATCCCTACAAGTATCAACCTCCACTTTTGACGTAGAACCCCTTGGTGGTTTAGCCAATCCCTGGTAATATCCTGAAGGACTGTGATGTAATTTCTAAAGGCAGTTCCAATAAGGTTCAATGTTTCCAGGGGCGTCACTTGTATCAGAGAGAGTAGGGGATAGGCGCCGTGGGATGCAGTTTGTCGAAACTAGCCTCTTCTTGAACTGCGCCCTATGTCTTCAAAGAAACAATGGTGATTCAAGGATCTTCAGTTAGTCGGGGTGTTTCTGCTTGCAGGAAAGCAGAATGGATATTCAAGCTATTGCTTCACATTCTTCGCCACCATATCCCCTAATCATGTTTCCATGTCGTCTTCCTTTCTGCATGTATTCCTTGAATCCCAGGAACTCATGCACATGGATGTGTACGTGATTAAACATGGCCTCATGCATAACAAGCTGTCATAGAAGCAGACTATGTGTCACTGTAGAACTTTTGTCATACAACGTTGTTTGTTGTTGTTCTTGTTTTGTTGTAGTGGCATAACGTAAGTCCAGACAATGAGGGGATCTGGCAGGGGGGGGGGGGGGGGGAGGGCCGGGGGTTTTTACTATGTGGAAATGCGGAAGACCAGCCAATTAGGATGTGGCATGGGGTCCTCTCTTCTGCTCTTTACTGAGGGACAATAATTATTCTGTCACCTTGGCAGGAGCGGTTCTACAGAGGGGCTTTTGGGGCTCAAGGCCCCCGAAAAAATGCTCAAGCCCCCCCCCCCCCCCCGTTTGGACGATGTAGGTGCAGTTTCAATTTCATTATTTTCTAATATACATTACAATCCTCAAAGCCTCAAGTAGCCCCCCCCCCCCTCCCCTAAGTTTTTGGTCTTGAACCGCGCCTGCACCGGAGTGCTTAGAGTAGAAGCAATAATGATAATAGAGTCAACAAAAGTGATCATTTTCTAGAGTAGAAGCAGAACTAAAAGGATTTTGTTCTAATATCTCTTGATTTCCATAGAGACGATATCATGAGGTCTTCAATATTACAGATCACTCAATCAAGTTGATCTAAAAATAAATAACATTCTTTTCCAATCGGTCAGCACTGCAGTCCTGCGGCAAAATCATTTGATTTCCTTACTTTCGATAAGTCGTGGGATAACTCGTGACTCACTGCTGTAAAGTACTTCAAAATGAGCCCAATATCCACATGTTCCTGTTTATTACATCAAATAACTAAATGACGTTTTAGCGGGTACAGGATTATATGATGAAGAAAACCAAAACATCTTCATACGAAGTACTATAATTTAGAGGTAATAATGATATAAAATAAGCTTGAATGATACTAATATGGCTGCTAGCACGTTTTCTGAGCAAAGAAAGCGCTGAGTACTCTTAAGTGGATTAATATCAGTAATTAATAGTCATTAAAAAACAATATCATTATGGAATGTGAAAAGGATGTATATGAACATTCATGAATTGTTTTATTACGGCTTACCTATGTAATTTTACTGGGTCGAGGGTGGCAAATGCATATTTAAGGTTTTGCCAAAGAATAGTAATAGATGTAGGGAGAAAGATGGAGCATGGCCAGAAAGACAGACATAGAGGTTGGGGAGAAGGTAGATAGACTGAGAAAAAGAGAGGTTGGGAAGGGAGAAAAGTATTAAAGGTGAAAGATGTAAGGAGACCCATATAAATATGCAAACAGAGAGGGACAGTGAAACAGAGAGAGGGGGGAGAGAGAGAGAGAGAGAGACAGAAGTGATGTAAAGAAAGAAGTAGAAAATATAGGGCACTTTGCAGTTCAAACAGTGTCAGAGATTCCTAAAGAGCAACAAGACAGAGTATTAAAATGGTTATACCTTACATGCACGGAGAGAGAGACAGACCATGCCAGCACAGCACTCGCCATTTCTGAGCTCGAGATAGTGGGTTATTTTCAGCTATAAACCCAGCCAATTTTATGATCTTATCTTCGTCTTTTATGAATCATATCTTGACCTTGCCCGGAAAATCTTCGAGGAAAATTGATATGGCTCAGGCTAGTGCCAAAACGTAATTGTATCAGGCATCTTCTTTAAAGGTAAGGTTGCCTTTCATGCAGCTATTCAAATCTGTTAGGACTCAGGATAATTATGCATCATTGATAGTTTTTGTCTATGTACACCTTCGTATTAGAACTGCTGGACTTGCGTTAATTTGGATAATATTCCTTCAAGATATAATTCAAGATGTGAAATCTTCGAAGCAATTCAAGAGCCATTGTTCCTACTGAAAGTAAACAAAATGGATTACAAACAGTAGATTTTATTTTCCTGAACTCAATCTTCTCTTTAAAGTATACGGTTAATGGACGGATATTACTTTGGTTACCGATGACTTGATCAAACCAGACATTGTTCTATATATAGATTTCAAACTATCAGAGGCTCTCAAAGTATATCACGGAAGCGTCAATAAGGAGTTAGGCCCGGCCACACTGTACGATTCGACTGCGACCCGATTTTAGAACAAATTGCATTTTGCGTTTGATATGAAAATTTAAACAAGTAAAATGATCTTACATGAAGTTCGGAATAATGATAGGAATACTAAAATTAAAATTTTAGTATTAAACAGCAAGCCTTTTGGTCAGAGTAAAGGCCAAATCGGCTTCAAATCGTAGACAATCGCAGGGCTGCCATGACGTCAGTACGATTCAGAATTGGCTCCGCTTTTATTCCTACAAGGAGACTCGCAATAGCCCGGAATTTCGATTTCAGTATTCATACGACTATTTGGAACTTTGATTATTAAGATTTCACATGTTTGAATGGTCATATCAAATGCTATAACAAATTTTTCAAAAATCGGATCGCAGACAGATCGTATAATGTGCGCCGAGTTTTAATTTGGGGTAAATCATCATCGATAAAACAGAAACCTTAGGAGCTAAAGAACAACCGTGGGCAAAGTGGATGGTTGTTATCATTATTTTTCTTTCTTTCTTTTTTTTTTACTTAAAAAATAAAACCAACAACTATATCTGGCTATGACGAGTGTGTGTGGATTGCGGGGTGGTTGTCTTTATGGCTTCTGGAATAGTCACTAATGATCCATTCCCTTCCATATTATAGAATGTGCAATATTCTGAACGTCCCAGAAATCATAATCATTCATTGATTATCGCGTATGTTATTTTATCATATTATTTTTCACAGTAAAACAATTTTGATGTGTAAGTTGTGGATGGTAGAAGGTTGAGCTTCGTGAATCCTGGACTGGTTACTCACGACCCATTCGCTTCCATATCATGGGATGTTCCTTATTCAGGACGATGTTCAATGGATAACGAAGCGCTTCCTCAATAAAGCAATGTCTTCAAAATTAAAAACAGCTAGTGAGGTGTTGATGACTTTGGTCTACTGGTAACTGAAGGGGAGGAAAGCATCTGAATAACCTCGCATGGGTATGACAAACGGTTGTAATTAATTACATATTCCGGTCAGATTGATTCTGTGGTCACCCTGTTTTATCTATCATGTCTTTAGTCTGATTTAGCCTTGTCAAGATCTGACGCAGAAAGTGATTTGTCGTTATGAGCTATTTTTTCGGGGGTCACTTATCGTTCGAAAAATATGACCCCAATTCTGATTCGGATTCAATACACTCGAGCAAGATATCCTCCTTCTACATGAGTAAATTTGAGTGGAATAGATTAGCTTAGATTAGATTGAAATTAATTCAAATGTATTCCAATTGCCCAAAATTTGCGTCTTCTTATCCTCCCCCACGCACGCACGCTTACAGCACCCCCTCTCAACCTCATTTCGCTTTAATCACCAATATGCAATTTTATATTCATTTCAGACATTCTTTAACCTATTCACTTAGCCACTACTACACATGCTAAATAATCAGTGTGAGTATATTTGCCACCAAGTAATATAAATAAGATAAGTTGATTCGTGATAGATTGACTATCATCCGATTGCTAGCAACATGAACAAGGAAACGAAACTCTGAATGCCTAACCTAAGGGTTGATCTAGCAAAGTAGGTTAACCAAACCTTTAAAAAAAGCTTGATAAATATAGAAATATCAACCCCATTCCAGCTCAGTAAAATCACTAATCCTTTTAGATTAAGTAAATTATCTGCCTTCCCTTAAACAGAGCCATTTTAATCCGCCATCAGAACATTCTCCTTCAAACTTCCTTCAGGATTGTATGGAAAGGATCATAATTTGGAACTTCATCAGAAGAAATTAAGCTAAATTAGACGTATCTGATGGCGTATACACGTAATGGTGTAGTGGGGTTAATTGGTAAAGCAGTCCGGTTAATTTCATAACATGGTTGAAATCTGTGCTGGTTATGCCGACGGTTGAATTCCAGCAGACCCCCCCCCCCCCCCCCCCACTCTCTCTCTCTCTCTCTCTCTCTCTCTCTCTCCTCTCTCTCTCTCTTCAATGTCATCTTTAGTTTATTTATCTGCTTTGATTTCATTGCCAAAATAAATAATGAAATCAATCTAATGTAAAATATATGAAATGTGTTTGGATTCATCCATTCTGTCTTGTAGGAAACATAAAGCAGTTTGCTCTACGTGCAACACTCATGACTGTGTTTTTGTTTTTTTTTTCTTTAAAGTTCAAAGTTTATAATTTGCGGGGTCTGGATTGCAAAATTTAAGTGCTGGATTTTTTTTAAATTCGAGTAGGGCTGCATAACAAGAGTTAAAGGGAGCAAAAATGTATTCTTGTAGATAGTTCAATGCAGAGTATGTATGTATGTGCGTTGATATTCATGTCGAGCATATTCATAGCTTGGTAGTAAGAAACATTATACACAAACTAAGGTTTGTATCTGTCATTTGGTAAAAATGCAGTCTTTAATGCTTTTCTTCTGTACATATATTTGTGAATTTACCATTTATATACACATCAAAATATACTTTAAAGAATACACATCTTTGAAGTAACTACAGATAAAACACTATGAAATTGTGATTATCATTCATCTGCCAAAGCAAAATATTTCGGGAGTTTAATTGTACTGATATATGTGTTGCTATTGATAAAAACATTTAAAACAATTGCATCTAGCTGTGTTCACACCATTGATTGCAATACTTTGAAGAGAGTAAGCTATTCGTGTACAATCATTTTCTCTGCCTAAGGTTCTTACAGGTGACAGCATGGAAAGGCCTACTATTACCAATAAACATTTCATATGCCGTCGTAACCACATGAGAGCTATTTTTATTCTTTTCTGACGTAGTACAGATCAACTCATTACCGCAATTTAGATCATGACCCGATAAAAAATACCTCATATCGGGCTTAATCTACTAGAGGATGATTGAAAGATCTCAGATTAGTTTGTTATTAAAACAGAATATGATTGATCAGGTCAATTAAACAAGCAGTGCCACACCTTACAATAAAGATAGCTCCTGATAAATGTACAATAAGCCATATTCGAAGCCTTAAGATGAAAACAAAACTTCCTTGAGATTGACATATTGCATAATGTTTTGGGGTGCACACAATTTCTCGATACATTTTTATTTTTACAAATATCAATCATGATTTCTAATGCAAAAAGTAGTTCTCAACTTTGAAAGATGGAAGACTATTATAACGCAGATACTTGTTTTGAAGGGATTCACATAAAATAATACCAATGCTCAATTTCAATAATAAGTCAATTTTATTCTTGAACCGGTCAAGATATCTCTACAACTGAATACTTCAAATCATTTTTCAATATATATATATACCGTTGCAAAATAGAAATACAAATCAGTTTATTATTTCGTCAACCTTGATGTTGATTAAATCTGAATCTCAATCTTTTGAGTAAAATGCCCTCTCATAATTTTTAGTGATATTTTCAGCTAATTTATACACAATTTCGTGGGGTGAGGGGAGCGGGGAGGCTCAACAAAATGAAAATTTTGTGTAGATATGACTATTCCTAGCTGTGTTGGCAACGATATTAAACATTAAAATTGAATACATACAAGAGCTACATTAATTATTGTGTGTCAACGAAATGCGATAATATTATTTTCAAATATACACAAGTAATATTTATACTTCATGTACATACCTATAATCTATCCCGACTATGAAGAAAGGCTATATTGGAAATGATGTAAGGCAAACGGTAAGTAGAAATGAAAACATTCTACCGACATGCACATGGTTTGCAAACCTGTTTGCAGGCATCATGTACACTCAAGATTATCGAGAAAGGGCTTGGTACGAAGTATTTAATAATTATTGCCAAAACTATTCCTCTACGCATTATTACAACTTTTCAATCATATTCGAATAAGACATTAAATAATTATTTCATACTTTTTAAGATGAAGAAAATTTGTAAGTTTAAATTTAGTGTCTAAAAAAACAGCATATTTAATTGATTTTGCGTTTTGTAAAATAGCCCTATCGCTAAACCTGAATCCTGATTTGTAATAACATATTCACACAATCCGATGCACACGATGAATCATTTCCATGGCGTTATTACATACGCTGAGACAGTCGATAAAGGGAATTATCCCATACGCTAATAATATTCAGCGGAGTGTTTTTTTACTGTTCATCATATGCTTTGTGTGTGTGTGGGTGTGTGTGTGTGTGTGTGTGTGTACAACGTCGCCCTCACATGGTAGGTAAAAGACCATGCCAGTTGTCAGGAAATGACGCAATCGTGTGCAGGGCATTCATTTATGTTAGATGCGATTTTTCTGTACATATCTATCTTAGCTGATTACGGCGTCTTCGTCGAGCCATTGCTATTAAAACTGAAATTACTGTTCCTACGACACATAAAGCTCCTATTACAACAACAGCCATAAGAGCTCCAAAACCCATACCAATCTTTTTACCAAAGTTGCGGCCCTTCACCTCTGCGATGTTATTTCCAAGATGTCTGCCGTTGTAAGCTGGACCTCCTGCTGCAGGGTACAAGCCACGTCCACCGACGCCGCCGTAACCTCCGCCTCTTCCTGGGACAATGCCAGGGATGTGCCTGCCTGGGTAGCGCTTAGGGTTCATGCTGGGGTTCCTGAATCCTGGACCACCGACTGGTAAACCATTCCGTGGATATGTTGGGAAGACGGATCCGGGGATCCCCCCATGTGGTGGGTATCCGGTACCTATATTCGGGTATCGGCTGCCTGGGTAGTTCCGTCCGGGGTAGTTTTGGCCTGGGAAGCTGCCATGTCCTGGGAAACCACCGTGTCCTACTGTGGGATACCTTCCAGGGAAATTCATTCCAGGAATACCAGCTCCTGGGTAGGCTTGTCCTGGGTATGTCGACCGTGGGTTGTAACCCGGGTAGCGTGATCCAGAACCGGCACCCCTGGCTGGATTGATGGGGTCCACAACCTGGATGTCTGGAAGGATACCGACTCCAGTTCTCCTACCACCTACACCCGTTCCGCCTCCTGCCCCTCGTGCACCACCACCTACTCCACGTCCACCTGCTCCTGCCCCTCCTCCAAAGCCTGTTCCTCCACCTCTAACTCCAGGATTATTAACACCGGGGACGAAATTGGGGTTACCAGGTCTGACACCCCCTCCGCCGCCCACTCCGCCTCCTGCACCAGCACTTACGCCTGGAATACCTCCGGCACCCCCAATGCCGCCACGAGCTCCACCTATTACTCCTGTTCCTCCTCCCCCAGAGTCTGATGCAGGAGGTCTACCGCCGTTGGCATTTTCGTCGGATTCACTTTCAGCTGTTGTGACAAGAGTTGATGCCACTGTAAGAAAAGAAAAAACAACAACCAAACATGACAAGGTTGAAAACAAACACTCAAGTAGTGAGTAAAATATTGATTTTTACTTTGTAAGAAAAGGCCATGATGAAAAGTATTTCTTTTATTCTTATCAATCTAAAGTGAGTTTTAATCATGATTAATCTGTTAATCTTACATCATTATTCTTAAACATACACCGAGACATTAAATGTATTATGAAGGCTTGAAGGAACTTGGCCAATCATGTGCTTTTCAGTTGGAGCATAATCAAAATAATGTCTTTTTCCATTAGTGATTGTGAATGGTTAAAGACTAAAGAGTTTGCCCAGTTGTATCATTTTAATGTAACTAACGATGAATCAACACATCAGCTGAAGACATGAAAGGACAAAGTATATACTATCAAACATTTCAGATAAGAGAAAGTTGTCATTAAATAGTAATACAAATAAAAAACCAATATAGCTTTATTTCGTTAATTACCATATGACGTAATATGAATTACATTCACATTACATTGTTTTCATTTTTTATCATATAGACAGAAATTGTACAGAATCAGACCAGGTTACTCTTAACATGCTTAATAAATTGTGTCATAACCGTTGAGGAAATGTACATAATCACATACATCGAGCTGTTATGGATGTGCTACTTTTCAAAATTTCTTTCCAGATCAGCGTATCAGATTTTAAGCCTCGAAACGACTGATCTGGAAAATGAGACTGTTGCGTTTTGATCGATATCAAAGACTCCTTTTTATCCTGCAATATCTAGGCATGAAGGACTTGATTTCGTAGAAGAATCTTATTTGGCATGTTTGGAGAGGAATCTGTTCAGCCAAGAAGCCGAGGAAAGAGAATTTAGCCACATGGTTGATCCTTGTATCAACGGGTACAGGAAATGGGTCGATGTATCATCAATCAGACTGGGTATTTTTGTTCTTAAGCGTAAAGAGGCGACGAAATCCTCTCATCTAAGAGTTCTCAGATATGAAACTCAGGAATGATCAAAATGAAAATAGTCAGACGCCATTATCGATGTAGCAACCGACACTCAGCCACGTCTTCAAACGTAAGGAAACTCTCAGACATTGTCATGGCTTACTTCAGAAAACCCCTGTTGAAGGTCCTCAAATCTATGACGTTATTTCCAGTGAGCCCTTTGCACTATAACAATTGACTGAATTCAGTTCAGGTCAATAGGAAATTCGATTTGAGACCTATAATCAAATAATATTCACATTGGGATAGAGGACATGTAGTTTTAATCGTACAATAAAGATACGATACAAAGCTTTTAGAATCCGGTGAATTTAGAAACCCTTCATCATTTGAGTATTGAACCATTCGTCAGCATCATTCTCGAAGCGTTATTTGGGATATCTATCATGGCTTACAATCAGTGATCAGTAAAAGTGAATACCTTAAAATCGATGATACGCCAATACATACAGTACGGTCTGGTGAGCCATGCCCGCATGCGCACTCCTTACGTCTAGTCTGTGCAATTTTTCAAACATTGGTTCACATTTGTAATATTTAAAAATACTTCCTGTGGATATTATTCGGTGAAACTTTCAGACTGGTATTTTTACACTATAATTGATATGTTTATCCCATTTTCAACTAGCAAAATTAGTTTTTTTTTTTTTAAATTATAACAATGTTAACCCATGTCTTTAAAACACAAAATTTTGCGTTGTACCTTACCGGGAATTGTGTAGATCTATATTCTGTAAAATGAATTGATTATACAAGTTATAATTTTGACTGAAAAAGATACCATTGATTAAAGGCTATACCATCAATTTGATTGAATTAATAAAAATGTAAAAATCATAACGTTATAACTCGATATGATAGTTACCAAGGGATTATACTCTGACACCAGGCGTGTTTCATAAAGCTGTTCGCAAAGTTACGAACATGACTATACGGCCGCACGCCTGTAAATAGATCCGGCCATTTTCAGAGATTCCTCCAACCCGTACCGAAAGATGACATCATAGTTGAAAAAAAATATTCATATAAAATCAGAGATACATAGTTGAATGCTGTGTTTCATATGTGCATAGAGATGGATAATTACTGGTTTAGATCAGTCCCATGAGAGAGCAGCACTTGGTCCCAGGTGGATTTTAAGGGGACTTTATTAGTGTGGCAAAAAGCCTTACAACTACTGGAGCTTTGACCAAGTTTTTGTTAGTCTGAGATTCAGCCCCTCTACCGAGAAAAATGCTGAAAAACACCCCTTTATATTTTCAGCAAGTAAAGAATAATGTATGAACTCTTAAAGATAAAAGTTTCAACGGTGTCATTATAAACACTTTTTTTTCATGAATTTATCAAATTCCATTTTTAACACAGGGGCCGCCTATGGGGAAATATTTACAGGCGTGCGACCATACGAACCACTGGAATATGAAGTGCCAAATGGGATGCCAACAGTTTTTCCTGACGTTTAAACAAAGCAAGATTGCATTTCCCATTTTCTCAGTTAAATTATGGCAAAAAATATACTTTGCAAAAAATTGTAAACATAGTAATGTTAATCTTATGGGGTGTTGCAAGAAAGTTGCAATCGATTGCAAGTTGCAACTGATTGTCACTGGCCAATCAAAATCATTGTTGCGTGCATGTCTTCTTAAAAGGGCAGACCCCGAGCCAATCAGAATGGTTGTTTCAAAATTAGCAATTATTTGCAATAGATTGCAACCTTCTTGCAACAGCCCATTAGTCTGCATATTTCACCTTCAGCTGATGTGATTTATAATGACTGAGAATCCCATTTGTTTTGCCATGTTCAAGTTGTTCGTAAAGTCATTCGTAACTTTCCGAACAGATTTATGAAAAGCCCCCGGGGCCGTCTTTAGCTCTAATGGAGACATAATGAGTGGGAAGTGTAAAAAAATAAATGGCGTAATAGGTGCTGACTGGGACCAGGTGGAGGTAATGATACTTTTGACGCTTAAACGTGTCACGTGTTTATGATCGAGTGTTTGTGTTATAAAGCCACCCAAACAGCAAAACGCCTCCCATAAATAGATTTCTGAACTAGAAAGGCGTCGGATTTTACGCGGTTATAAAGAAATGAGACGAAGTGTTCTCAACAGAAAATCCTTCAACTCACTACTACAAAAAAATATGAAATGTATTATTTAATGAAAAAATTGACGAGCAGGTTTTAATACTTTTTCACAAATTTTTCTTGTAAGGGAGAAATTTTTTTGTAAAGGAGAAAACATTGATACACTCTTTATGAAATATTAGTACTTTCCTAAAGCTGACACTTTTTAATAGGACAGAAGTATATTTAGCCACGATAGCTGGAGGAATAACTTATCATCATCATTATCACTACAATATTGTAGTATATGGACTTGGTAGAAATAATTAGAATGATTCTCTGATACATACCAGCCTAAAAAAAAAGTACTTTGTTAGAAGCTTAAGTGAGTCTCTGAACACAATTATAAAAGAATCAAATGATAGAAATGTAACTTGGTTTCAAAAATTGATAATAATGATAAAGCGACGCAGATACCAGGTAAGGTGAATCAACAAGAGCCACAGCCATAACAGCGGTGCACGTTTAATCAACAATATATTTACATACATTGATATTAACAGAGGATAGGTATCACCTTTTAACCTTATATATTCTCTCTCCCTCTCTCTCTCTCTCTCTCTCTCTCTCTCTCTCTCTCTCTCTCTCCATCTCTCTCAAATTTTCATCAGTTCCCTCCGCCCCTGTATATATATATAAGTTGACTTAGCCAACAAATGCAGAGAACACATCGCCATGTTAACAGGAGCTATTCAGCAATAGTGCCCCGTACCTATCTTTTTTTAAGTATAAAAAGTGTCCTTTGTATAAAGCACCTAGGCAATAGATCATTACCTGTAAACACTGAACAAGAAGCTGTACCATTGTCTTTACCTAACATGATGTGACAACGTAATCTAGTCATAGAAATATTGAATAACGGTGAATCCTCAAACCCTCAACATATCCAGGGTTCCCCCTGATGATTCATCAATCTGACCTCGTTAAATCCCCATTTCTCGCTTAAAGTTGCCCAAACTTCCTTTATCCATCAAAAGTTTGTACAAAACATAGATATGGTATAGGACTAAATAACTAATTTCGAGCTGATCTTGAGTTCTTGTGATGGAATCATATGAAATTTGGTAATGAATTTCATTTCAGTTTCAAGCGAGAACTTAATTGCAGTATATGAATTGCTTGAACAAGCGCAGTTCTTCTACCGTCCAATGACAAAAGAAATCAAATTTATATTTTTAAATTGACTTTTTCTTGATGTGGTGCAATTTTTGTGTGCTCTACATGATGAAGAAGTTAAAGTTACACGACCCCCAATTTCCGAAATATGGACATATCAAAAGGAAACAACTCTACAAAATTCTCATAAACAATGATTTCCTTCATTAACTAGGGAATTTAGGAAATTCATTCTAAAGAGTATCTTTCTTTTGTAACTGGAGGCAGTATTATGACAATTGCATTTTTATTCATATTTTGTTGGAAATTAAACAGTGTAACAAATCAAAAGTTCGTCAAAGTTCAAAGTTTGTACAAACTGTGAAAAATCGCCACGTTATTAAAGTAATCTAACAGCAGAAACTCACAAACGAGTTAAATATTGTTCATATGTCAGGGCACCTTCCATGAAATTCTTTTCGGTTTTTGTTTTTGTAGGGGTTTTTTGTTCGTTTGTTTGTTTGTTTTATTTTATTTTTATTTATTTATTTTTTTTGGCTGGCTGCTCTGCAAATGAAGAGTTTCGATTCAATAAAGGAAAACATCCAATTTTTTCCTTTTCCTTTTTCAATACTTTTAACATACATCATCAAAAGTACTATATGGAAAAAGTAAGGAGTATTGAGGAATAATAGAAATGACCTGAAATTTTACAGTTTTAATCACATTCCTTTTTAAACTATAAAGATCATTATCGTAAATTCATTTTCTTTCCGTTATGAAATTAAATGTTAAAGTGCAGCAAAGATAGAAATATAGTTTACTGAGTAAAAAAAAAACAAACACGTATGTCCATCTATAATCGTGTACTATAGTGCACCTTTAGCTTCATGAGAATGATACAAGCATATTTATAGGCTATATCTTAAGCATGTTAAGGCATAAGAATATAGTTGCAAACTTTTATAGCTTTGCCAATGTCTTTGTAAAGTGCTCCTCGGTCTTTTAATTTTCTGGGGATCATTATTGTGGTAACATGAGCATGCATGATGACGCAGTTGATCTTTCTTCATTACAGTCATGTGACCTCATTCTGCATGACGGCACGTCCATGCTGGGGCCCCAGTGAGATGCTTAGATCTCCTGTTTGAGGAACTTGTCGTTGTGAGATTAAAGCCCGGTAGAACTACTTTTGATTTAAACAAGAAGCTGCCTTGTGAACTCAAAACTGATGAGATATAAAACAATACAACGGAAGCGTAATCAAATTATTTAATACCGATTTCAGTCATGAGTGCTCGAAATCGAATGAAGTTAATCCGAAAAAGATATTTTTAGTCATTCTTGTCGGGATCTTTGTTCTGTGGCCTTGAACGGTACACTTTGAGGTCGCTTTATGCTATACACATTGCCATTTTAGCCTTACTAATTAATATATGTCTTGTGCAGACTTTACGATCTTTATTGACTGGTTTGCTTTATTTTTACTGCAAAAAAAAGATAAAGGTTATTCGCTTTTTAGGTCAGACAATTATTGATGAAAATTAAAGAGGGCGTTTTTCTCTTTTCCTTAAAAAACCGAAAGGCAAAAAAAAGGGGTGAACTTCATCATAGCACGTTGCGTATAAACTTAGGCTATGACGTTAATTTTCACTACCATTTAAAAGTAAAAATGGAACGGACTTTGTTTGATACTGATTTTTATTTGATGTTGCCTTAAAGATGCATTGAATAATTATACATTGATGGTCCCTGTTACGATTGACAGGCCTGAAAAATACCAAGGAAGTCACTTTCAACAGATGCCAATTTATAATGTATGGAATCATTTATTGATACATTTAAAATCTATAAGCAAGAAATATCCAGTGACATGCATAACTGGATCTTGGCATATAATTTTTGTTCAGACTGAATGTTGTCTGCATTTCAACGAAGGGATGTGTCTTAGACGTTTGGACCATGATGTTATAATCAAAACAACCAATCGGCCCATATATGTTTACCACCTTGTTAACAGGGAAAAGAGTAATCAACTGTCACAGGGCATTCGTTAAACAGCTGCAGGTTAAAGAACCTAAGGCAAAATGTGGACACACTGCTCGTTTTGTGGCTGAACTTAATGCCTAGAACCAGTTTTCATTCCTATATCCTCATGATCCTATTCCAATATCAGATTCTTCTTCATATTAGCAAAGAAAAACTCTTCATTTCGTCAAGTTCGCTTTCTGCTGAAAGAGGCTTGCTGGTAAGGGTACCCGAATACATATCATTGGCTACCTGGGAATGTTTTATACATTTCCCATGCGGGAATAATAAGGTAAATCCTGTGTTAACGGTCCTCGAATAATATCCTGCAGTACATGCAATCACGGAACAAGTTTTTGCCATGCTTATCCCTACAATGTTTTATACTTTTCAGTTTTGTGTTTTTAAAGTTCGTTACGAAAGGGAAACTACGGAGGATAAGGGAGAAAGGGGAAACCCTATGCATATTGCACTATCTAGGAATTAACAATTTACTTACTGCTTCCAAAACTTTAATCATTTAATCTAAAAATATCGTATTTCTCGGTTAGATATAGATATCAGGTTCTAGTTGACATAGTTGATTACAATGAAGTGCGTGCCCACTGCAGCTAGTAGGTACGACTGAAGAAATGACAGTATCTTTCATGTAGATTCTAACCCAAAACCACAGCGGATGAAATTCCAAACGCCAGTTTAAGGTGAAATTTAAGATGTTCTTCACCCTAAGATTGCTATAAATATGGGCATGTATGGAGTAAACCTTCAAAACTCTGCCCAAAACTTACCGAGAAAGGCAATAGTCAGTATGCCGAACAGCCACTGCCGTTGTTCCATCGTGCGTCGAGTAATAACCAAAGTGTTCGTAAGATATCCACTTATCAAAGTGTTCGTAAATATCCACCTAGGTTCTGGTGCAGAAACGAAGAAGTGTTGTCCAAATTTAAGTTACAACCCGGCTGCTTGGTTCATGGACGAACAGTTAGTACCATAAAGATAATATAGCCTATAACAGGAAGCCCCAGTGATGGACAGTGGTGTTGGCACACAACTGAACAAACCCAACAGAAACCTCGTCGCACCCTTTCACACTGTCCCAACCGTATCCAATGTACCAGGCTGCACAAATGGCAAGTACAAAGCGAGAGCCCCTACGTTGGCAGAACCGTTTCTCTGTGATTAGGCAGTCGCGCAGAATGTACAGGGCACTGATCATCCAAGTAATTGCCACTTCCACAGTCAGATCGCTAGGGGTTTCCGTTTATGCTCTCAGAGCTATTCTGGGAAGAGGTCCTTGCTATTCGCGGCTTGGCGTTGTTCCCCATGATATTTTCTTCAGCCTTCCCCCGACTGAAATTGTCACGGGTTAATGCATGTGTTGTTGTTAAGGGCTGTACAAAAATGCCATTGCTAAGCCTTATTATACCCCCTAATTTTGGCAGACTTTGCTATTTTTCAAATTGGGAAAAGGAACAAGAGGGTACGCTCATACTACCAATGATTGGGATAGTAATTATACAAACAGCCTATTGAAACATTATAGATACCTTGCCATTATTCAAGGTTATATGAAGGTCTATTCGTGATTTATGCATTTCTTAATGACAATAAAACCATGGCAACAGTCCCATTGCAAAATTTAGGCAGGTAGGGGGATCGAAATCAGATCTTTCCCCTGATTTAACAGGTAACCCTACCTTAATCAGAGACAGTATGTGCTCATGACTCATATATGATGGGGTGATCTTGTCTTAACGCATGTCAATCCAACCACTGCATACCTTCCCTCATTATATTTCTCTATTCTACAGCTTCGAATTTGAATCACTTTGATCAATAAGGATCTTTAAAATATCAAAAAGAAAAAGTATGTGTAAACTCATCATCAGTTTAGATTTTTAAAGATATTAGACATTATTTGGCATTATTTTTCTTTCTTCCATTTTTTTTTACACACGATAATCCCCAAAGCCTTCTTGATAAGTTGAATGCTGAATTACGATCTGTATGTAATTAGAAACAAAGAAATTATCCCTTAATTAAAAAAAAAAATACATGGTACGTTTCATACTTTACCGGGTTAGGTTTTCATGAATGGTAGTGATGATAAACTCTACACGATTCAAAGTCTTACACTTATTGTATATTATCATGGAAAGTCCCCACCGCCTACCTATGTAAATTGCTTTTAAGAATCTGAGCATTATCACTACACTAAAACATCATTTTTTCGTCATATACTAAAACATTAAATCCTGTATCTTATTATTACCATATTAGAGTTATGAAATATTAGTCTGGGGAAAGTTTTCCCGGATGAAATTGCCTCTATGGGTATACTCAAATTTTTTAAAAGATCTGTATTATTTCTTTCTGCTGATTTTCTGGTACATACAAATCAAATATTTTATTTTAACGATTTCTTGAAAGGAACTGACTTATACCATTATTTTATTGGAATATTCATGTGTCAGTTTCATAAAGGCGAATTGCTGAGTGTTTTCACCAATATCTTTGTCAAAATGATTTTTAAAAATCATTCCTATCCCAACAGGCAATAAAAACAATTTTCATCTTTCCCCGTGCGTACTATTCCTGCCCTTAAAACAATAATCTATACAGGACCCTCATACACCTCGTTATGGAACTGTTAAGAAACTAAGACAATGCAGTGACCCTCATTCATTCAATAAGCGTATACACTCAAAGATATCCCCTTGCAATCGCATACGCAAGGTTTCTCGTTTATTTATTTCGCTCGTGTGACTACTGGCACTTACCTCTATTCATTACTTCATTTATTTTTCTTGCAATATTGTCCGTCTCTCTACATTAAGCTAAAAGTTTTAAACAACCATTAGTATCTTGTCAGGAACTTATGTTATGCAAGCTTTTCTTTCACATTATTTTTCCTTTTTTTTTTTTACTACCACTGATTTTTTCAAATTTTAAGTCATGCTTTACAGATAATTGAGAAAATGTGAAATTTTGTGTACAAAACATAATGAGTGAGAGTTGTCCTTCTAACCTGCCATTTCGAAGCATCATTGCCAAGTTGAGTATCGCCATAGAAAGTGAATTGAGACTTTTCAAACTTTCTTCTCTTTTCGAAACCGATTCTGATGGAACCTGTTTTTTTTTTTTAATTGCTTCTCTCTATCCTCTCTTTCATTTGAAACGATTTTCGCCCAGGTTTCATTCTCCTTTAAACACACATAGCACACACCCTTGCGTACTTCCCTGGCGCAGAAGCAAGAAACAGATGAGCAAAACCAAATCTTAGCAGAGAGAGAAACAGAGGAGATAGAGAGCGGGGGTGGAGAAGAACAGGCAACAAGTCGAAAAAGACTTTGGAAATGGTAAATAAAAAATCAGCCGGGAAAAGGAGAAAAACGTGATCAACAGGTCATCAAGAAGATGAAAGAGGGCAAGATGCTAAAAAAAAAGACTTAAAAGATATCAAATACCCCATCAGCAATTCCAAAATAATTCCAAGCTGATGCAGTTAAAGAACCCTTTAACACTCTCCTTGGATGTCATAAAACCGCATGGGTTTCCCTGATGAAGATGGGGATAAAAACGTTGCCGATTTGACTTCCTTGACCTTAGTAACAAGATGCTGCAAGTTCTACTCCCTTCGACTGCAGACATCCTGAAATCGTAGAAGGAATAACCTTGTTTCTTGATGCTTTAAGTCCTTCTTCGCTAAGAATATATCAAGATAACAATCATTAAAGGATGTTATTTTGATTCGCGCCCAAAGCCCAGAGGAAAATTTCGAATAGGGTTTCAGTGATCTTTGGCCATAAAATTGAGCCATTGCATGTAGTCTAGTGAACAAATTTGTAAAGTACTAAGTAGTATTCTGGGGCCTAAACAAAGTATCGGTCCAAAGTGTCACGGACATCAACCGTTAAAAACTCTATTTGAAGCACAAGTGTTAGGTCCCCCTTTAGGTTCTCCCTTTTGTTCCTGATAGGTTTCAGTATATATATAAAACTTACAATTGTAAATCCGAAATTCAAGCGCGCGCACAACACACACACATTCCCGCCCACATAATCTAATCATCTGTTACTGACATCTAAACACCATTGCACAACTCAAACCCAAAAGCTTAAAGAATTTTAATCAATTACAAACAAAAACCGCTGAATCAAGCAAGAAGGCCTAAAAAGGTCAAGAGGAAAATAATTTCTGACCATCAAATTAATATTCGAGTGGAACGGCAGCCCACGATATTGACAATTTCGGCGTCATGTACCTGACAAAAAGTTATTAGAATATAGCGAGACGGGTTGCGGACCGTCCGTCTCAAGAGTTGTAGCCTCAAGGAGATGATCGGGATACCTTTAAAGTTGATAATGGAAAAAAAAATAACTGAAAAAGGAAGATCCATAATCATTAACAAAATAAACCGAAACACAAAATAAATGACAAGGACACGCTGTCAAATTTCTTCAACGTATGCATCATAAAACAAGATAATCCTTTTTACAAAATTTCATATTGGAAGCAAAAGCTATATATACATGTATATTATTTTCCTTTTCTTCAGGATTCATAAATCCCATGAATATCTTTGTTTTTATATTGCAATTAAAGTTGTTTAAAACCAAATAGTACTTTCAGGAAAATGTCAAGTTAAAGCATTCTTAGTAACTCTTCCGGTTTACAATGGCGATATGTGGCTGAAAGCAATGTAAAGAAAGGAAATAAATTCATTATTTGGGATACCCTACGCTGGAAATCAGCGATTATTTTATTCTTCACTAAATTCCATACCAGTTCACTGATGTAGATTTACTGAAGGTAGACATTATGTTTCTCCCTTCATAATAGCAAATCATATGCATGTTCTAAAGTATCCAGTTTTAAAGGTAAAGGCAAGTTCTGGTCGTGAGATTGAACTGTGAAAGAAATTGTCTCAAAGTCAAAGGTTGATTATAAAGCACTTAAGATTTGTTGTGTGCTGTAAGGTTTTGGAATCATCAAAATGATAAGAAAATAACTCAGTTGTGGTGAGAGAAATTGTGGTGACAGAAATGCGTGTATGGGACTACACACAAATGTTCGGCCCGAACATTTCGGCTGTTTTGTTTTTGTTTTTTGTTCTCTTTTTTTTTTTTGGTTGTTTTTTGTTTGTTTTGTTTTTTGTTTTTTTTTTGTTTTTTTTTTTTTGGGGGGGGGTTATATTTTGAATGTCAAGACATTTGAAGAACAATCCTTTGCAGGGGGCATTTCTACTATGATAATTTTCCTAACATAAAAAGAATGAGAAAGCTCACAAATTATTTCTACCTTTCCCAGAACTCCACCTTCCCTTTAAAGGGCATACGGAAACACAAATGACAGATTCCTTGCTCTGATAGAAAGGTCCCAATGTATTTCGATTTAACATTGATTTGAAATTGAAAGTATGGAATCCATTTTCTTTTTCTTCACTAAACCTTTTATTATATACTGGAGGTTTTTCAAGACATTGACGTTCTCGAAAGCAAAATCGGATATTTCATCAAGATACCGGTGTAAAAAACTTCACGTAAGCATATGACCCATGGGTAATATGAAAGGAAATTAGAATACAGTAGCAGCGTCCATATTGTTCTAATTTTGAAGTAGCAATAGACTCCGGTGACGTGTGTCATAATAACAACAATGCATTTCAGGTTAGTTTTAAAGGGTTCAAGACCGAGCAATTCTTCAGTAAGAGATTGGTGAATCGTGTTTTTATAAGACAAGACAAACTGATGTCTAGAGAGAAAAGGAGTGACCCCAATAGAGCATTTATTGGCCCCAGACTAAGGAGTGTCAAAGTTAAAGGATCTGACCCTTAAACTGACTCACTTCGCAGCTATTAGTAGAAAGACAAAAGTTTCAATTTCCAATAAGAACAATTCACAACAATCTTGAAAAGAAATCAAACAAAATCATTGCACAATAATAATACACTTTACATTACTTGGAATATATATATATATATATATATATATATATATATATATATATATATAAACATTGTTATTATTATTACATATTATTTATACTGCGCTTTTCCTATCAGGCCCAAAGCGCTTACAATAATCAAACAGTAAACATATAATCAAATTTATATCCTAAACTACAAACTGCAAAAAAGATGGGTTTTCAATGCCTTTCTGAATGTTGTAATTGATGGAAACTGCCTAAGATACATTTCCTTATAAAGGTTAAGAGAATTATACGAGAGTCAACGAGTGTTGCATAACTTAAAATTTCCACTTTCACGGATCAATTAAAAGTAGAAGGTTCAAAATTTACAAAGGAATAGCTTATCTTGATTGGAAATGTTGATATGGGTGTTTATGTTATTTGTCCCAAATCATATTGAACCAAGTTACTGATTCCCTCCATCAATGCCAATGGTTACACGTGTACATTTTCCTTCTCTTTCCCTCTATCTTTATCTATGTTTTCTACTCTCCCTCCGTGTCCATGCTATCTCACCCTCTCTCCTTCTCCCTCTCTCTCTCTCTCTCTCTCTCTCCCTCTCCTTCACTCCCCTCCCCTCTCTCTTTCTCTCTCCCTCTCTCCTGCTTCATATTCCGCAGTTCTATACTTTCCCGTTTCAGTCATTTGTTTTATCTCTCTCACGTTCTCTTTCTCTCCCCCCCCCCCCTCTCTGTTTTTCTGTCTTACAGTCCGAGTTCACTCTTAATTCTCATCTCGCTGTATATTCCCTCTCTCTCCCTCCCTCCCTTTCTCTCTATCTCTCTCTCTTTCTCTCTCTCTGAAGACCACCCCATCCCTGGTCCTCTTGCAGTTCTCTTGCTCATTTCCTATGCAGTTAAAGTTTAATACTGTTCAATATATCCCCTAATCCTTTCCTCGACAGGGTGTGTCCGTTCCGATATCACGTTCAAGTGACCGTTATCCATCATCTCTGGGGTAGATGTAGAGGGAAAAGGGGTCACATCCCCCTCAAATTAAAGATTAAAAAGAACAGAAAAAAATAAATGAGAAATGGAAAGAAAAAAAAACCTCTCTCGCACCCTTTCAATTTTCAATTCAATTTCGGTTTCATTGTAAAAAGAAATTGGTACATGACAAAGTCCGAAGACTCATATTATCATATTTACAAGGTCATAAGATAAGATAATATTTATATAACAGTTAAAAAGGAAATTGCAATAAAATACATAGGAGGAACAATGCTAGATGTGAGAATTGAATCATGAAAATTGTTTGATTGAATTTTAATGGCACAGAAGATGCCGCTAAAAATAGTAACAAAAGTCAAACAGGTTGGTAAAAATTCTGGAGAAAACTTAACCAAGGGAAAAAGTAGATGAAAAAAAAAATACTTTGCAGTAATAACAAAATTTGCAAGATAAAAACTGAAAACCCTACCCCGAATTAATGGACTTTTAACTTTGCATTTCATTTGCGGGTAAGACTGAATCCCCGTCCCCCCCCCCCCCCCCGGTAATGTTAGGTGCCCCTCAATGTCTGGACTCGAGATACCCATCTGATGGTGACAGACGGAAGTCTTCGGCTTTATAGATAGGTGTTAAGCTATTTGGGAATGATGAGAGGTTGAAACTCTATTTGTGCCATAAACACGGGATCAGATCCAGGATTTGAGAAAAGGGAACAATTCAGAAACTAACACAATGTTAAGAGGGAAGGTGTGTGTGGGGCGTATGGGAGCGTGTGTGGGTGTCTTTGTGTGTTATTTTATTCAAGAATTTAAATTTGGTGTGAAACGGGCTGCTTCTATAGCTAAATCCGAAGCTGCTGTTTAAGCTGATATTGATAATTTATTCTGACATCTGAACGTGGGGTACCTCTCACCTACAAGGCAAAGTGTGATTCGGAAAAGTTCATGTCGAACAAAAATAGTGAATGTTGTTACCTGAATGGAAACCGTTATTTATGAAAGAATTCCTGTTATCCTAAATCAGGGGTTTTTCTTAACCGAGTTCGATAAAAACGAATTGTAAAAATGATGTAAGGTAACTTAATGTTACGCGTTCGTGCATCGCTTCCTGGAAAGAAGGTCTTGATTGCACGCAAGGCAATAGTTAGAAAGCGTTTGAACAGAATTAAAAGCATGCTATAAATGACAGCGAGAGAAGTCTGCTATAGAAGTAAATAAAAGATTATTATGTCTTCGTCCCACCCTTTCTTTTGTTTGTCGTTTGGCAAACTCCGGCGAAAATAGTGTTTGCCAATCATTACCACTGAAGAAGAAATGAAGTATACTGTGATTTGAATAATATCAGACGTATTATTTTTATTGTCATTTTATTTACATTTTCACAAAAAAAGAAAATATAGCTATGTAACGTTATAATGCATATTTCTTTATAGCAGCCTTCTGATTCCAACGATACGCTGCCGGGGAAAGGAAAGATAAATATTACTGTAACCGTCATAGTCCCTCTTCCCTACCAAATGATGCGCCCAGTAAACCGTTTAGAATATAGCATGAATGTGAATAAGATGTACAGCTTAAAAAGACTGAAAAAAAAATCACAAAACTGAAAGGTATATATACCAACATAATGGCTAGGAGCATGTGCAGTTTCTAAAAAAATTGGGAGCCATTTAAACATAAATTTGGCCTTTTTAATCCGCAAAATAACGTTGCATTACATTTCTACCTTCTTTGTTATGCGTTCCTTTCCCTCAAATCATTACAACCTGAAAGTAAAATGCTTAATTCTCTCATCTTCAAATAATCTCTTTAATTGCTCTCAGGACAAGATCTTATCATTAAGTCTATAGTGCAAAGTTTAAATTCTTTTCCTTCGTTCTTTTTACCAAAAAGTATAAGCCTTGATTCCATGTTCATGACGTTTTTCATACCTACACGTATGCCATCCTTATCGCATGTCAATTATTCTATGAATAGAAAACAATAGTTCCTTTTCATAGTTTTATTTTAAGGTTCAGACATTTCCCTCCTCTCTTATTCCTTAAAGTCAATTGTTGCAACTTGGATAGAAATTAATGCATACTCTATTTCGGTAATCTTGAAGCGTTCGTCAATTGCTTGAACAATATCTTTCTGACATTTCTATTGGTTATTCTAAATACCAAATATTATTCCCCTTTCCCCATCCTCTTAATTATCTTTGGCAAAATCGGGTGAATTTAATGCATAGCACTTTTACCATATTGTCACTCTATAATTTTTCGCCAAATACCTCATGGCAGCGATGATAATTTTTATACATTCTTGTTTCAGTATTTTAACTATGTTCTTTTTTTCTATGTAATTATGAATCCGAGAGAAATTGAAGCACTTACGTGCAAAACATTTTATACCTTTTGAAAATATTGTTTAAGGTTGTGCCAAGCATTGTATGAATAAGTACCAACATTCATATTCTTTTTCATTCTATGGAGATCTCGTCTTTAATTTTGCTGAACACAAATGCTTAAATCTATATCTTCTTTGTGTTTGCCAGGTATGAGTGGAAAATAATCATACTTGTATTTCTTTTATAAGACATTATGCCTTATGATGGACTGGCCCTCTTAACACAAAGCTTTGCAATCAATCGCAAAGTTGTAACAGCCAATTAAGACCATTGTTTCATGCACATCTCGTTCAAAAAGGTAACCCTAGACAATCAGAATTGTTGTTTTAAATTTGCGATTGATCGCAAACTTTTGTGTTACGAGCCCCTGAAATAATTGTACTTATGCCATTCGGTAAACATTTGTAAAGTCTAATATTAATATTTTTATTCACCAGGATTGGATAAAAAATCTTCACTTTTGCTAGAACTAATCTTTTTTTCCTTTTTTTTTCTCCTTCTGTAAGTGTTTGGCAGACAAGTAAGACGATAGTAATATTCATATTCTTATGCTTTAGGAGAATGCTAGACCCCAAAACCCCAAATATTATTGTCACTTTATAAGCGTTTGTCAAAGTTTCTTATTTCTTAGGCCCAGAATAGGTCTTCAATTTTTCCAGCCCTCAAATCTTTTAGTTTCCTGCGGGAGGTCACCATCAGACAGCTGCTTGTCTCAATACTCAATCAAGGGCATTTCCCTTCGTTTCCATGGTAGCATGTGTCAGACATCCCTCGCTCTTCCTTCCAAGGGACCCCCTTGTTTCCTACTTACCCTACGAGGGGAGAGAAAACGAAATTCTTATTGCAATAATTAATTTCTCAATATAGGTAGTTCATAATTTCCGAGTTTACGAATCAAGGAAACTATGTTAGACGTCTTCACTGATTGGGTAATGTTTTTTCCGACCTGTAAGTAGGAATTCACTTGCAAAACTGCAGGTAATTTCCTTAATTAGGTAACGAGTGTACTCTGATTATATTTTCATGAATGAGTCTGGAATGATGAGTGGGTATGTATAATCTCGTTGTTGTTAGGAAGTAAGCATATCGGTGTGTGTGTGCGTTGGGACTGTGTGCATTTCTTTTACGGTTACACCATAATGTTAACATGTTAACCCACAACATGCAATTAGCTGGCACACTCTATCTGCAGAATACATTCTTCCTAAATATTGTTTTATTTATTTTCTTTTGCTCAAATCAGTTATAAACAATAACATTAATCATCGTAAATCTGATCACCGGAATCATTTTGGTCTCAAATTGGGGTTTTGAAAACTTTAGGTAACCGTAGAGAGTAAGTCGTGCAAGTTTCGAGAATTAGCCAAAATAAAGGAGGGTTTCATGATATATATATATATATATATATATATATATATATATATATATATATATATATATATATATATATAATTTTCACAAGAGTTTTCCTAAAATAGTGGGGTGCCCTTCTTGTGTCCGCTTTGCATCCAAAAATGTTTATCCCATTGAACACTTAACCTGAGATAGCTAGCGCTATAGTGTCTATGGAAAATGTGTGTAATACCATGGAGTAATGTTACTCCATTGTTATACTGTAATCAAATCGTGCTCAACGCATTAACCTTTTATTCTCTAGCAAGTTATTTTTAGAGAAAACAACTTTCCTTACAAAGACGCAATGATGAGTCTTGTTTGGCTTGGTTCCCAAAAGTTATTTAAGTCTATGAAAAGGCGCATAGCTAAAGCATTTTATGCACAAAAGTCAAAGACTTGTATCCACATGTATACTGGAGCATAAGCACTCTAATTAGCTCATCAAAGCAGGTTAAATCGGTTCATTAAAGAGCCAAATAAACCTCTTTTTAGCATAAGCGGTTTCTCATCAGATTTAGTATGAGTTACCCTTATCTATGTTGCCAATGTAGGTGGAATAGTCGGGAAAATGTAGGCCATAAACTAGATTTTTTATCTTAATTGCTGTGACCTATTTAGAAGAAAATACTGCTCATAGTCAAGATCACACGAATGTGCTACAGACAACTGTAACCTTTAGGGAGGTCTCTCATTATGATACTAATATCAGTTGAATCTTGCATTTGAACCGTCAGACTTGATATTATGCCTGTCAAAGTTAGCTTAGTCATTACTGCCGACAATCTCTGTTATATAACATTGGAAGATAAAGGGGCACCCCCCCCCCCCCTTCCCTTCCGGTCGTAGATGTGTCTTTTAAGTTACAAAATTCTTAGTCATGATTCTTGGAACACTATACATCAAATTCTGAATTTGTACTCAACAACTGTCCAAGAAGAAGTTTGATTTTGATCTTGTCTTGCAACTATTTATGTCCGTCTGCATATTAAAGATCTCGTTTCCTGCCAACCCATTACAAATGAAATAGCTTGTTAGCCTTTGACATGTCTGACAAACTCTGTAAATATTGTATACTACATTCATTGTTTTTACTAACGAGAGATGACAAGTAAAAGTTTATTGCGATACTGAATATTTCAAAATGATAATATGAAGGATGGATCATGCCACTGAGAAGGATCTTGTCTCTATGAAAGGGAGGGGGCGGACAAAAGCCTCAAAATTGTATAAAAGGTAGACAAGTATCAGTAGGGGAGAGGGCGAACTTTCGAATTCGATTTTTTGAGATGTGTTTCCAAATTTTGATTTTGTTGCTGCCAAATGATTTGAAATGGAAAAAAGGATAGAAAGTACATGCGACTGACTCAAAAGACTGAAAGTTTTCATTTAAGTTTTATAACAAAATGATGAACGTGCCAACTTTGGGTAATATATTACGAACATTCATTCCTAACCAACCACACTGATACGGTATTCTCAATGCGATATGCTAATTTAGTATGAGATGTCACTGTTTAACCACTCCATCCTACTTTTAGCCTGTATTTTACGCTCCTATTTCAAAATAAAATACTTAAAAACCGTTAAGAGATCGATATTGAGTTTCCTTATCTCACTGCTTCAGGGTTCCCATCTGACAAATGCACGGAATCTTGTGTAGAGTAATGATGACATCATGATAATCTCTTAGACTTCAGGGAAACCCATGTCTACATAGAAGTGCCATCCCCAGTTAGAAATGATGCTCCATCAATATCAGTCATATAAGGAATAGATAAAACCAGAATGTAAATTAAGTCTGCCTTGATTTTAGAACTAAAAAGGTTTTGATAAACATCATGCAAATGAACATCATGATTTTTGATCAGTTATTTTTTACTTTCAATGCGTGCAATTTAGGAGAAACTTTTTCAGATTTTTCTCTTTGTAGACTACCCCCCAAAATGTATCAGACTAGTACTACGAAACTCAAAATTAACTGAAATTTCACACAACGTCTTCTGCTCCTGCTGCTTATACTATTACTACTACTACTACTGCTGCTACTACTACTGCTATTACTACACTGCTGCTGCTGCTACTACTACTGCTACTACTACTGCTACTACTGCTACTGCTGCTACTACTACTGCTGCTACTACTACTGCTACTACTGCTGCTGCTGCTACTACTGCTACTACTACTGCTGCTACTACTACTGCTGCTACTACTACTGCTACTACTGCTACTACTGCTACTGCTGCTACTACTGCTACTACTACTGCTGCTACTACTACTGCTACTACTACTACTAATGGTACTACTGCTGCTGCTACTACTGCTACTACTACTGCTGCTACTAGTACTGCTACTACTGCTACAACTACTGCTACTATACTACTGCTTCTACTGCTACTAGTACTGCTACTACTGCTACTGCTGCTGCTGCTGCTGCTGCAACTACTACTACTACTCTGCTGCTACTACTT